>JAOXNR010000028.1:1187670-1228503 GCA_028571225.1 Parsonsia alboflavescens | reverse complement strand
AAGAGCGGGAGCATGGCCAGATTCATCTCTTAAATATAGATTTTTGATAATCTATTTACTCGGAATTGAATCTCCAAAATTAATTTTATATAAAAATTGAAAAAAGTCTTTAATAAATTGTTTTTAAAAATATCATTATAATTAATGTAATTAAATGTAAGGAAACACGAGTTAATTAAATATATATCACTTAAATTAAAGAAATAAGAGGATGTAAATTCTTATATTTGCACCAAAGGGTTTGGACGAGTAGTTCTAAATTGAAATCTGTATAACGCGGATCGTGAGTTTAATTCACTCTTCCTACAAATTCTAACCTTGCTGAATTCCTTAACTATCACATAATAATATTGACTCTAGATCTTTTAATACATATGTGGATGTTTCTCCCTATTAGGTGTAACATTTCATATAAAATTAATACGTATCTTTAAAAAGATCAAGTATCCTAGGGTTTAATGCATCTCTTTTAGGATTTAATATATACATCTAATAAAATAATTACAAGCCAAATGTAATATTTTTAAACATTCATTATTTTTTTTTTTAACTGACATAACAAAAAAAGTAACATACAAATATACACTTAAAAAATTCAAAATCCATAATATCCTCCATCTCTTTAACCTTTTGAGAACTACAATTATGTTGGATTCTCGAGTTACCTCTGAACTATGAGCCAAACCTAATTACAATAGTAATACTTATGTTAGCAAATTTATATGATTCCAACATCTTTCACATCATCTTTTATGTCATCAATAATAAATTATACATTTTTTTTTTAAAAAAAAATCTATTTTATTAATTAAATCATGAAAAAAAATATCAAATTTACCCTAGCTGTACTTGATCTTTATAGGATAATATACACTCTTCCATCTAAAATTAAATGTCTTATTTTGATTTATTCAAAAATTATGAAGTACCTTTGACTTTTATAAAATTTACAAATTTATCCATTATCATTAATATAATTAGTTGTATGTTCTTTGTATATGTGGATGTGGATCCTAAAATTAGGTAGGTTATTGACAAGACTTTATATTAAAACCTCTATCTATTTTAAGAAATAAAACATTTACTTTCGGGCAATCTAAAATGAAAATAGGGATATTCAATTTCAGATAAAGATAATATTATTTTTTTTTTATGATATAAAAGATGTTTTAGAATATCTCGAACCAATTTACACAGAGAACTTGACAAAAGGTATAGGAAAACCTTCACCCCATACAAAAGAAGAAACAAAATTTGTTTGGATAGTCTTAAAAGCCAGTTTTTGAAACAAAACATTCTAATGCCTTGTCTGGCTGCAAAGAATGCAGCATATGGGAACCTGCCCTTTTCTTTGCGCCGGGGGAGTGGTAGGGCTTAGGGGTATATTGCAGACAATAAGGGCGCAGGAGCCGCAAGGGATTTTGTGTGGTGGGACTAAAGATCTCCTTTTATACAATTATGTGTCACTCATTTTCTATTAAATTAGTAAAAAATTTAACACTTATCTCAAAAAAAATAAGATTCTCCTAAGATTTAGTTTATCTGTTTAGAATTTAATTTTAAAATATATTAAAAAATAATAACTATGGATTATGAATAAAATTTTTATTAATTTAACCGGGAGTGACTCACAAATGTGTAACGGGAGATTCGGATCTAATTGGTGATGATAGGAAGACTCGAGTAATTACTCTATATGTGTGACGAAAACTTAGGTACGACTTAAAAGAGTATTTGAATAAATTATACTTAAGTTGTTATTCTCTTGACGTTTCAATTCGTTTTTGTCAACTTTTAAAATTATTGATATTTTCTTATTTCTGAAAGAACAGTCTATGGATCACAAGGGGAATCGAGAATCTCTTGTTGACATTGCTCATAGGCAATGGAGAAGATTTTTATGTTTGTTTTATATATTTTTTCTTGTATTTCATCTCGTTAGTTTATTTGAGGTGTGATACTTTTCTTATTATTACCATGGGATACATTCTTTTTTTTAATGATTTTATATTTCTTATAAGTGAAATCTATTAATTATGCCAAAAAAAAAAAAAAAAAAGGTTGTGTTGAGGGACTTGTTGGTTTAAATTTGATTATTGGAGAGATTTTTCATGTAGAATATTTTTTAAAAAGAATTTTTTTTTTCTTTCTAAGTGATGAGGGAAAAAAGCCTATCAAGTTTTTGCAAATTTGATAGTATGGCAACACTTGAAAAGTCTCGAGTTTGAGATACAATAAAGGGAGCCACGATTGATTCTTGGAGAATGGAAATATAGAGAGAGTTAGGAGAGAGGTGAGTGTAAATAGAACTTTAAAAAGAAAAATAATGAGGAAAAATGAAAATTTTAATTTTAGAAGCACTGGCTAGAAACTTATTTGAATATAACTGTTTGGCAACAAAAACTTTCACCTTTGAAAAAGTAGTATTCAGCTACCATCGTCCGAAGTTTAAAAGGGTAAACATGTTAAACTCAACTTTTCCATTAAAAAATTTTGATTGCATTGAGATTAAAGGACAAAAATAAATTAATTAAGCTTTAAAGTTGTCCCACCCCTATCACATGGCCAATTTAACCATGTGGGTTGCCGAAATTGTTGATTTGCACCAAAATAGTTGTTCATAAAAAATGATTGATAAAATGAGCTAAATATTCAAAGTAGCGGATTAGCTAAGGTGCGCTCCGGAGCATGCCTTAATGGGCGCTCCACCGTTACCGTAACGGAATTCTTGCTCCGTTTAGTTTTCTGCATGAGCACTGTAGCAAGAATTCCGTTACGGTAACGGTAACCGTTCAAAGTAGTATCTAAAGGATCAAATACTTTAAATTTTTATGGACAATAAATTCAATAAGATTTTGAAGTGTTTATTATTAATATTAAATATTGAATAAAACAATTACTTTATTACTTTTAATATCTATTTGGGAGATTGCAAGAGACAACCAATGGGACTCATATCCTCATCATGATTTGGGTCATTACTACATTTCCTTTGGTGGTTAAATTTACCATCCTTCAATTTATATGACCTTTATGTATCCATGGCATCTAAAATGATCTTTATTTTTTTCCATAATTAGTATTTGCTTCAAGCAATGCTTTCGAATCAACAGATCTTAGACCATGATTTTTGAACAACAATTAATGAGTTTACTCCATAATAAGTAGCACTGAAATCAATTTAGAATATGTGGCAAATCTTTGTTGCCTGTACTTAAGGCATGAAAAGTTTTAAAATTTTTCTCTGACAAATCAGTATCAGTGAGCATAATCCTCACAAAACGCAAGCCCAGAAATAATATCAAATAAGGTTGAGTTGTAATCAAGCACTGAATTATTTAAGATGGTTCCAATCATATTATGCTTGAGTTAGAATTATTATCTGATCATACCTTTCCCTCAACCTCACCCATAAGATTTCATTCACATCTAGGATGTGAAACTTTGGCTTTTCAATATTTGTCATCATGATGTCAAAAAAAGGATGCTTATTGGCAAAAATTCAAATACTCACCACCGCTTTAGGGATGATAGTATGGCTATGGATTCATGTCAATAAAATATAAAAAGAAAAAAAAAAGGTAAAAGTAGATATAAGTTTTTACATACCTATACCAAAATATTCGTCTATACTAAAAAAAAATTGCTTTAGCAGTTAACGTGTTATAAAATGCAATAAACTATAAAAGATAGAATAGAAAAGAAAAATGTAAGAGAGTGAGATAATGTGCATTTTCCTATCTCCAAAGCTGTCTTATTCATAGGGTTAGAGGTATAATTACAATTAACTACTAAGTAGTCACAAGAATAAAAACTCATAGAAGAGTGAGAGTTTCAGTGGAATTAGGACATCCATTATAAGATTAATTCATAATAATTTCAAGTTGGTAAATTATTGTTTCCCTACTTAAAGTTTAACTTATTGTTTATTTCTCAAATAAAGTTTTCTTCAATCAATTTGATACCCAAAGAATTTACAAGCGATTGAAATGATACCCACTGTTAAAATCCTAACACCAAGCCATTAAATATATACATGAAAGCCACATGACCCTCTTGTTTTAGGGCAATTTCGTCCATTCACAAAAATAAAAAGCATAAAAAGGGTAAATTACTATTTTTTCTCTCTAAAGTTCGGCCCATTATCTATTTCTCAAACAAGGTTTTTTTTTTTTTTTTTTTTTGACCAATTTTGTACCAAACAATTAACAAGCCATTGAAATAGTACCCCTTGTCAAAATCCTAAAACCAAGCAGTTAAATATGTACTTGAAAGCCACGTGACCCTTTTTTTTAGGATAATTTCATCCGTTCACATATGACTAGTCCGAGCAAAGGCGAACAGATGGTGAGCAATGGGCGAAATGAGCCAGTTGCGGGCATAGATCGACAACAACATCCCGTGTACCCAAGGTAGAAGGCAGAGCGACAGTAGCAATTTGAAAACATGGGCACAACACCGACCAAATCTGGTGTAGTCTCACAGCTCAGGCAAAGGAGAGCCCATGTTTGTCACTAGTGATAAAGCCAGGCCCCAGGGGTTAGGAGGAGCACAACTTATTCCCTTTTTTTTTAAAAAAATTATGCTGATATGCTTGAAACGGGGTTTTTATAAATACTTTCTTTTCATTTTATCTTGATTATTAAGTCATATAAAATTTTAGGGGGCAATCTTGGATCTATATCAATTCGAGGTTTTTGAACTATTTTGTGTATCATAAAAAGAAATTCTTGAGAGACTGATTTTTTTTTAAAAAAAATTATTCATATCCTACTAAATAAAAGAGATTTATTTCAATACAAAAACCAAACAAACCATTTATATATAATATATAATGTTGAAAATAACCAAAATATTAGTAGTTGAGGTAGGCTGAATGTGAAGAGACACTTAGTCATATATATTTTCTAATAAAAAATATGATTTTACCAAAAATTTTAAGTCACAATTTCATGTTTATGGGAAGTTGTTTTGAAATATTTTGTATATCAATTTTAAGAGACTCATTTAAAAAATATATATATTCATGTCTTATAAAATAAGGGAGAAGAATATAAAAGGAATTTATTTATTTTCTTGAGTAAATCTAATTACATACAGTTATTTTAATTGAAAATTTAGAAACTAAAAATTAATAATGGAAGTTTCTTATCATACAAAACTATACTTTTAAAAGAAAGGATTTTTGTATTATATCTAAAAGAGAAATTGGTTTTTTAGGGTGGGCAAAATATTCTATATAAATATTATTAACTAAATCTATAACAATATTTTTTTTTCTCTTTTTCAGGATGGGCCCTGTGCCCAACCCTAGTCTCATGTGCGTCCACCCCTAGTCTCATGTGCGTCCACCCCTACTTGTCGCTATTGGATTCGTGGGCTCTATTTCACTTGTGCTACTAGAGTACACCAATTCTGCTTGAATTACTACTGCATCTGGTGTATGGGATGTTGTTGTCTAATTTGCGAGTGTAGTTGGCTCATTCCTCACACTGCTCACTGTCTGACCAAGGGATCATTTGGCTTTCACATGTGAACGAACAAAAAAAAAGGGGTCACGTGGCTTTCACATGCATACTTAATAGCTTGGTGTTAGGATTTTGACTATGAGTGCCATTTTGGTCTCTCGTAAATTATTTAGATACCAAATTGGTTGAAAAAAAAACTTTGTTTGAAAAATAAATAATGAGTCAAACTTCAGGTAAAAAAAAGGTAATTTATCCTTTTTCATGGTTTATATTTTTGTGAATGGACAAAATTACCCTAAAAAAAGATAGTCATGAGGATTTCATGTGCATATTTAACAGCATAGTATTAGTATTTTGATGGTGAATATTATTTTGGTTGTCCGTAAATTTTTTTGATACCAAATTGATCGGAGAAAAAACTTTGTTTGAGAAAAGGACCTATACAAAAAAATTTCTCAAATTCAGTGCATTGTAAGTTCTAGCTACATCATTGCCTTCCATGTCCCGCAATCTATAACTTCCTTTCTAGCTATCCTTTACCATGAGATACGGATCTTCCAAAGTCGGATCTAGTTTTCGGTTTGCGTCTTGTCAACTCACGTTGCTTTTTCAAAAAACTAGATCGCCAACCTTATGTTGTTGTTTTGGACATTTCCTGTTATAATAACTTATCAGCTTCCTTTTGTACACCATTTCTCTAAGAGCAACTAGATTTCACGTTTCTTCTAATAAGTTAAGGTTTTCAACCAACTTTTGGTCATTCCCTACCGCATTAAATGAGTCGATGCGGGGTGAAGAGCATCCAATCTCCACTGGGATTAAAACATCTGTTACGAAACACAAGTTGAATAGTGATTCTTTCTTTCTGCCATTTTGAGTTGTCTAGTGTGACCAAAAGACATAGGATAATTCATCTATCCACTTTCCTTTTGCTGGGTCAAGTCTTTTCTTCAATCCTTGAAGTATGATCCGGTTTGTCACTTTTGCTAATCCATTAGTTTTTGGGTGACCCACATAAGTGAAACGGTGATCAATTTTCAGTTCATAGTAGAAGTCTTGGAATTATTTTGCTTCAAATTGTTTTCCATTATCTATAATGAGTATTTAGGGTATTCCAAATCGAACAATAACTTCTTCCCAACAGAACTCTTTCACCTTCCGAGCTATAATAGATGGCAATTCTTGTGCTTAAATCTACTTTGTGAAATAATCTACCACAACAACCAATAATTCTCTTCTTCTCGATGTTTTAGGAAAGGGTCCCAAGAGATTCATTCCCCAATGATGAAACGGAATTGGGTTGCTCAATGAACACAACTCGGTTCTGGAAAGATGGTGTATGTTGTCATGGATTTGGCATTTTCGACAGGTTTTTACCAAATTAACTACATCATCTTCAAGAGTTGGCCAGAAGTTGCGAGCCAACAATCTAGCTCCAACAAATTCCTTCATGCATCTCCCTTAACATGTAATTGCCTTCATCTAGTGTGATGCATTAGTAGTGGCCATGAGTATGCTATCCTGAAAAGTTGTCCATCAATAATAACGTATCTGGATGACTTGGTCGTAACTTTCTTAGCCTCAACCGAATCTTCAGGTAATATTCCATCGGATATGTATTGATGAATCAAGGCCATCCATGTTGGTTCAGCATCAATGTTCATGAGTTTCGGGAGGTCAATGCTTTTCCTTTCCAAGGGTTCGATCTAGGTTCCCTGCATTTGAGTTCCTTGCATAACCTTTGAAAGGAAGTCTACTTCTCCATTATTTTTGTGTGATACATGTTCCATTTTGATGCATTTAAATTTATCAAATAATTTCTTTGTTTTTTTCAAGTACTACTACATGTTTTCTTCCCTCACCTCGTATTCACCATTGACATGTCTAGTTAGAAGCAGTGAATCAGTTTTGGCAATAAGATGCGAGATGTGGAGGTTTTCTACACCCCACAATCCTGCTAGAAAAGCCTCATACTTAGACTCATTATTGCTTATGAGAAAATTTTATTTTAACTCATAAGTAAACCTGATTACTTTGAGACTTATCAAAACAAGCCTAGTGTCATCCGTTGATCCATCTATGTGCGAAATCCAACAATCATGAGGAGGAATTATTTCTAAATTTAGTTTCGAATTTAGTTCAGATCTTGGAACCGTGCATTCAAGAACAAAATCTAAGAAACCGACCTTTTATTGCTTTCCGAGGAGAGTATTGGCTGTCAAATTTAGAAAGCTCCAATGCCCACTTCATAAGCCTTTCAACCTAATTGGGCTTGTGTAATCTGTGCCTGATGGGAGCATTTGTTGGCACTTGTATGGAATGGGATTGAAAATACTGTTTTAATTTTTGTGAAGTAACCAACAAGGCTAATGCATGTTTTTCGAAAGTGGAATATTGAATTTCAAGTCCTTGGAGAACATGGCTGATATAGTAGACCAGTTATATGCTTGAGCATAAAACGTAACTCACAACATGAGGTGATACAAATAGACATGTGTATAATGTTTAACCATGAATGGGAGAAACAAGAATTTGGGGAAGCCCAAAGATTCTTTGTGTTTTTTGAAAGCTTTATCACATTTCGGAGTTCATTTGAAATTCTTTGGGTTGCGGATTACCTGGTAAAATATTAGTGACTTCTCTCCCGCTTTTGATAAGAATCTGTTCAAAGATGCAATCTGGCCAATCAACCTCTAGACCTCCTTGATGGATGTGTATGGTTTCATGTTCATCAATGCCTGAATTTTTGAGGGATTTGCTTCAATCCCTCTTTTGGAAACCATATATCCCAAAAAATTTCCTGCTTTTACCCCAAATGAACACTTACGAGGGGTTCAACTTCAAACCATATTGCATCATAGTTTTGAAGCTTTCTTCCAAGTTCAAGAAGAATCCCTGCTGAGTTGTGGATTTTACAAGTAAATCATCTATATGTGCTTCAATGTTGCGATCGAGTTGCGGGGAAAACATTTGGTTGATCATATCTTGGAAGTCCACTGTGGTATTTTTTAGTCTGGATGGCATTCTCTTGTAGTAAAATAATCCTTGCGGGTTACGAAAGATGTCTTCTCCTCATCTTCTTTTGTGATTTGGATTTGATGGTAACCTTTGTATGCATCAAGGAAATAAAGGTATGAAAATCTCGTTGTTGCATCCACCAATTGGTCAATTTGGGGAATTGGAAATGGTTTCTTTGAAATAACCCCGTTAAGTGAGGTGAAGTCAATACAAAATGTCCATGAACAATCTGGTTTCAAGACTACCATCGGATTAGACAGCCATTTAGGAAATTGTGCTCTCCTTATGATCCCGGTTGAAAACAAATATGCAACTTCTGCTTTTATGGCTTCTTTTTTCTCCGGAGTATAAAATCGTTTCCCTTGACTTATCGTTTTACAGGCATATGGAATTCGTAAACTATGTTCAGCAAACGCTCTTAGGATCATTCCCATATCTTTAGTTGACCATGCAAAAATATTTTTACATTTTGCTAGGAGGTTGAGAAGTTCATGCTTCATCGAGACTAATAATGCTTTCCCAATGGTAACTTTGCTATCTGGGTGAGCAACATGTATTTGGTATTCTTCCCACCCTGTAACAGGCTCAATCAAGTCTTCCTTAGGGTCCCAGATCTCCTTCTCTTTGTTGTTTTGGTCCGAGGTTACTTTGGAGATTTCTACCTTGTAGCAAGTGTGGGCAGTTTTGATTGTCTCCTTTATTGTGTTCCTTCGTAGTGTATGATGATTGAAGTCTGAAAGGTGTTGACTTTTGCTTTCATCACATTCAAACCCAATCTCCCCCATATGTTTTTATATGCTGATGGAGAGTAAACAATGATGAATTCACACATTGGTTTCATTTCTGATCCCCATTAGACTTCTTGATACGATTCCCAACACGTACATGGTTTTACCAGAAAATCCGACAAATGGGATGCGGTTTGATTTGATTATCTCATCTTTGAGATCCATTTTTTAGAATGCTTCATAATACAAGATGTTGGCTAAACTTCCTATACATATAAGGATTTGCTTGACCAAGCAACCTTCGATCATCATCAAAACAACAAGAGGGATATCATTATTTACCATAGAAATTGATGGAATTTTCAATCTCTTCCTTGAAGGTATTGAAAATTCCAAGCTCACAACGGATATCATCTCAATGGTCATTGGTGTCGCTTGTGTTGTTGCAAGGTTGGCTGTTGAGCAATATGTATCGTGCTGATGAATTACGTGAGTAGTCCTCTTTGGATTGCACTTTCGATCTCCTTTTTTAATTGATGGCAGTTATCTGTATAGTGCCCTACATCTTGGTGAAAATTGCAATAGCGGTCTTGATCCCGCTTCTTCATGGGGGTGGACATGGTCATTGGGGGAGTTAAAATTCCTAAATTTTTTATCTTCTGTAGGATGACAGACCTGGTGGTGTTTAACGGGATGCAGTTCAGGTTGCTGGATGGCCCCTTTCCCTATGTCATATTCAGCTTTCTTTTGAATTGATTATGAGGAGGAGGGTTGCCCTGAAGTTGCTTTCCAAGTACCTTATTTGCCTCTTCCATTGGTTTGACGATGATGGTAGTTGGCGCGGATTGAAGTTCCGATGCAGACTGTGTCTTGGGTTTAGTATATGGGCCCCTTGGAGGGTATCTTGAATCATTTCTAAAATTTTGTTGTCTACTACCCTGACCTTGATACTGGCCATGTCTCTGCTTTTTGTTGTTTCTATTCTCTTAACTTGGGTTTGATTGTTCACCCTTTATTTCAACCTGTCAAATTGTTCTTTTGTTCTTCTCCAAGTCTTCTACTCGGATCCATGTTTCGACTCTTTGAAAAAGGTCTTTACTTGTTTTGGGCCGGTTCGTAGTGAGCCTTTCAAAATGTTTTTTCAATTTTAACCTGTGGCAAAATGCTTCCACGTAGATTGGTTCCAAGCAATCCCTGACCTTCAAAGCTTCCTGGCTAAATCGAGTCCAATATTCACTAAGGGTTTCCTCTTTCTTTTGCCAAATATTTAAAAAGTGAGCTTGCGGTAGTGAATGCTGACTACTTTCAGCGAAGTTGCTAAGAAATGCATCACCTAATTGGTTGAAAGAGGAAATAGAAGCTGGTGGTAAGGCCATGTACCATGCAAAAGCCCTTCTAAAAAGTGCAATGGAGAAGGCCCTGCATAATAGAACTTCATCCGAATCGTAAAAGGCTAAGGTAATGTTGAAAATGGACAAGTGTTTGACCAGATCTGTGGTTCCGTTATACTTGTCAACAGTGGGTAGTTGAAAATCTACAGGAATTTTGCCATGCCTGAGTTTCGAAACTAAAAGGTTAGAATTTCGGGTCTGTGATGCCGTGGTAGGCCTGAATCCTGGCATCTCAGCCTCAACTTTGTCTACCCTTTGTTCCAACTGGTTCAGTTTTGTTTGGAACTCAAGAAGGATTCTCTGTGTTGTAGTATGCTTTGTGGGTGGGATTGTGGAGTGTTCAATTGAGGAGTTGGGATTTTGGGGCTTTCGTGCACGTCGAGGTCCTTTCTTGTAGATTTTACTTCCCCGTTATCTAGCTCTTTATCTCCATTTCGATTTGATGATCCACCCACTTCATTCGCTTTTTTGGGAAAATAGTTGTTTTCTTGTAAGAATAGTTGAAAAGCTTCAGAGTGATCGATTGTCAACTTCATCTTGTCTACACCAAAAATGGCTGCAAACTGTGCTCAGATTCTCTTTGGCATATTTGCAACTAACCTATTGTTGTAGGTATTAGTTCCAATTCTGAACTTTTGTGGATTCAAGAATAATTGTTTATGGCCTACAATGATCACCAATTAATGCTTCAAAGGGGTTGATGATGCCCTGAGTCGTATCAATGGGTGGTGTGGTATCTATTTTGGGTGCCTGGTCTATTTCGAGAATATTTTTCAGTATCAATCTAGAGATTCTTATCTTTATCTTGGCCCATTAAGTTTTTGGAAGTGTTAGCTAATCCAAATCATGTTTGCATGTTTGTGCGATGCTCTAGAAAATGCAATGTGTTCAAATCATGCGAAGGACACAATAAACGCCAAATAATGTTGCGGGTAGTCTTGATGTGAGTACCTACAATTGTGATGGTCAACGAGTTGCGGGTGTAATCCCATAACTCGTCTGATGCTCTAGTCATTGATGAGTGGATAATACGGGAAGGAGAGGTGTGAGAGGTCAAATGTCACGTATCTGGGATAGTTGACATTAACTCCTTATTTCTGAGTTTAGATTTCTTCTTCATCATTAAATCTCTTAGCTCGTGTGATATATTAAATTAAAGTTCTTGTTATGTAGATTAACATTAGTACCTAATTTGTCATTAGATAGCCAAATGTCTTGGCAAGAAAATGTGATCAAAGTAGTCATGTGGTGTGTGGTATACACCAATGGCATGTAAATGAGGCAAGCCAATTTTCAACACAAAATAGCTCAAACTCAGAACACGAGTCATTAATTTTCTTAAAAATTTATATTCAAGTGAAAATTTAATGTATAGTAATATAATATTTTATATAGATTTTTCATTTTAATTATAAATAATAAAAAATGATACGACGTACATAATTGAGTTTTTAACATTTAAGGTAGTTTAAATTAATTGTCCTTTTTTTAGGAAAGAAAATTGATTAAGTATTCCTATGATTTAGTTATACTTTTAAAATTTAGTATATAAAATATATTTCAAAATACAATATTATAGAAGATTTAAAAAAAAAAAAAGAAGGCAATTAACTTAAACATTATATTTCTTTTAACCATTAAAAAATTAACTATGTATACTACAGTGCATTCTACAGCACTATTTTATCAAAAACTTATTTATTTTAATAATAAAAAGATATGTTTAAAAATGTTAATATTTCAAGAATATTATAAAATAATAAAAATTATATTAAAAATAATAAGCATAAAAATAACTGTTTAAGATGAGTCGAGTTCAATCTTTAAATCAAAGATGATCGAAAAAATTATCGAGTATATGCATTTTGAACTTTTTACTCAAAGGCATAGTTGAGTGGGTGAGACTTGCAGAAATCAAGTCATGAGTTTGGTTCAATTTTCTATCACACTATAACTTTGATGAGTTGCACCTCCTAATTGAATAGTCAATATACCTGCGAGAGCCTAGTCCGGACATCACGAAAGAAAAAAGAAAAAAAAAGGAACTTATTAGTCAACTCAAAAATAGGATACTTTTCACAAAAACAATTTGAATATCTTTAACTTTTATTTTAAATATAATTTTACATTTTCTAACCAAATTAATGTCACATTAATAATGAGAAGAATAAAATAGTAACTCTATAAAAGTCAAACAATTCCTTAATTTTGATTTATGTCAAAATGAGATATTTAATTTCGAGATATCTAAATATAATGACACCATATTTAAAATTATTTTTTCTTTTACAATATTTTTTATTTACAGTAATGGAAATATTGAATTAAATTTTAAGAGTAGAATTATAATCTTTGGATAAAGAAAATGACAATATATTTTAAAGTGGAGAGTAATATATACCTTAATTTTTTGACACCTGACCATGACTTCAAGAAATTTCACCAATCCATAATATCATTCATCATTGGAGCTCAAAGGTGGGTTTGGCATCATGCATTGTATTTTTCATTGCTTTCTTTGTAACAATAAATTGAAAGCCATTTCCTTCAAACTTCTGTAATCTATCTTTTTGTTCCTTTCCTTTTCCATTCCTGAAAACGCATGCGTAGCATTTGGAACTTCTCAATTTGTATTGGTCACGTGATATAAGTCATTTGGATTAATTTTTCTTGTCATAAAATATAAATCATTTTGTTATTTTATTATTAGGTATTTTATTGATTTTTACCCTATTACCCATCTCTCTCTCTCTTCCCTTTTCCCCCAATCACATGTAAATTTAATTAGAAACATAAATATTACATTTTAAGGGGGGGAAAAAACATAAATTCGATATTGAGGTTTTTTTTTTTTAAAGGAAAAGTTAAGTTAATCATTATAAAGTCATTTAATGTGAATTGTTTAATTGAAATTATGAAGGATTGAAATGGAATATTGAAGCTTTAAAAAAATGAGATGTGATAGTTTTATTCACACAGATACATATATATATATATATATATACATCTTTTTTTCCTTATGTTTTGTTCTTATTTTGTAATTAATAAAATTAAGTTTGGTGTAATAATAATCATAATTAACTTTCCATCTTTTCTCAGTCTAAATTAATTCTGTGTATCCAAAAGTTTTTCACACTTTCTAATAACACTTTGATAATCTATCTCATATATTGGCATCTCCTTTATTTTGTTTTGTTTTATTGGAGGCAATTTATTGAAATTTATGGGGGCAATTTATAGATACAAATTATATACTGCATATAGTATTTTAAAAAAATTCCAGTATGCCTTGGATTTGCAGCCGTAATGTAAACTAATAAAAATTTAACGTTTAATCTTTAAAAGATCAAATATATGTACAAATTTTATATATATATATATATACACTTTTTTAGGGTTTAGTTTTTTAGATTTTATTATATTTTAAAAGATAATAATTAAAGATTATGAATAATAATTTTATTAATATAATAGGAAATGATATCATATGTTTAATAGAATATCTGAATCCAACAGCACGAACAACGGTGAAAAAGCGTGAGCGAGTGGACCTAAGCGCTCTGAGATGAAACTACGGTAGGAGTGGAGTGGGGGGGGGGGGGGGAGTTGGGTTTTGTACATCTTACATCTAAAACCACAACAGATATGGTGTGGTGGTTTGGGTGATAAATTAATTCTGAGCCGACCGTGTTCGGATTGTGCAGAGAATCTTTGTACTACATCCACAATAAAGCAAAAAAGAAGTGTTAAAAAGGAGCTTTTTACAACAACAACGGCCAAACAGGCCTTAAATTGGTACTAATTTAGAATTAAATTTTAATTTATTGGTACTTGAAAAAAGGATTGAATTAATAATATTACATTAACTCAAAATCTTCATAATCTTTGTAAGAATAAAAAGAGAGTATGAGAGTTTGAGAGAAATAAACTGACATGATTTTTCATTCATTAACGTGTCAATTTATAAATGAAAACCTTCATATTTATAGAGGTTATGACTAATTATGGGGAGCTTATGTTCATATTCATTCTTATTATATATATATATATATTAATGATCAAGATTCTTTAATATCCACAATATAATAAACGCTTTAATTTATGAATTTTGTATTCCTCTTGTATGCACTATAATATATGAACTTGCTTCTTCGAATGATGTTAGTCAAATATGGGACTAGATACATAGTATTTAGCAATGGACATTTACAATATTTAATTAGGCTATAACTAAAATTGTTGTGATACTCCCCCTTGAATTTCCATTAATAAGATATGCCTTTTGACATGGGACACAAAATATACCACGACCTCGTTAAAAATATTTTATTAAGAAAAATCCAATTTGGGACAGAAACTTGATAAGATGGAAAAAGAGTAACGTGCATAACTTACTTTCCCTGAATTAAACTATCACATATGTCACGGAGTTGGCATGAACCCATTCTTTTTATCAATGATCAAAACGTGCACATGGTTAAAGTTTTTGTGAATAAATTTGTCAGATTGTTGCATTACTAGATTTTCTCGACATAAATTTCTCCTTTTGCACATAACTTAGCATGATTTGATGACGAAGCAACTAACCTCCGTTTGAGCGATTGTCATCCCACCAAGTATGCAACAAGCTTGGGAACAAGCTTTGCATGGGTCTGATAAATATCCAACATCATCATAACTATCTAATCTCAATTTATCATTTTTTGAATAGCACAACCTTATATCCGCCATCCCTTGGAGATAATGGAAGATATGTTTAATAGCATTTCAATGTTTTTCAGTCGGGATTAAGCTAAATCTTATTAGAAGATTCACAACAAAAGTTACTAGTCTAGTATTGTTAGTCAAATATAGTAGTACACCAATATTTCTAAGATAAGACACTTCAAGACCAAGTATCCCTTCATTATTTTCTTAAGGACGAAATGAATATTTCTTTATATCCAAAGATCTCACCTCCATAGTGTATTCAATGGATGAGTCTTGTCCATATAAACCTTTTAAAAATCTTTTTAAAATAACGAGATTGATGGACAAGTACTCTTTTTTAAGTATAAGTGAGTTGAAAATCAAGACAAAATTTAGTCTTTCCAAGTACTTTCATTTCAAACTCACCTTTCCTGCATTTCATTGTCTTAGATAATTCATTTGGATTCATCAATAGGTATTCACCAGAGGGTTGATATCATATTTGCCCAAACTGTTTTAATCCATATAGAGATCAATTCAATTTAATCGAATATCTATCACAAAAATTCGATCTCTTTTGGCAATTTACATCTTTTAATTATTTCCATATAGATGTTGTGATCCATGAATGCATACAAATAAGTTTTAATGACTCCCATCATTTGCATATTGAGTCCTTTTCCTATAGTCAAACTACTCAGATGACGAAAAGTGATTACATCCACCATAGGAGAATATGTTTCCTCAAAATCAATTCTAGGACATTGAGTAAAACCTTGTGCGACCAGACGGACCTTAAAACTAACAATTTTGTTATGTTCATTTCTCTCTTGCACAAATACCTATTTAAACCCAATAGGGTTACATCAATTGGTGTTTGGATCACTTGTTTAAAAAGTTTTCATTTTTTTAACGAGTTTAACTCGACATTAATGACTTCTTTCCACTTAAGTTAATCATCCCTCAACTTACAAGTCTCAATCGATGTAGGTTTTAAAGCCTTATCATCATATATGATATTATATGCAATAATATTGGAAAATCTGTGTCGACACATATTTTTCATTAGTCATATCTTTTTCCCATCAAGACATTGTTCATAAAGATCTCATCATTCTCATTATGTTTGTTCACAATATCGTTGTACTTATTCACAACATTTTCAAATGCTGATTATCGTCTTTAATATAAACTATGTTTGAGGCTTCTTCAAGAAGTGATACCCTCAATTCCTTCTAAATTAAATAGAGCAATATGTGCTCCATATCTTTTTCGAGGGTCCTTATTTTTAGCACGAACTCGTTTGGAACGCTTCTAGCAAAATTCACTTGCTTATCCTTAAGGGACATCAATTAACGGGAGCATTAGCAGTCGGAAAATAAGACTTTGTTAGTTGCTGGGGATTAGTTGATGCATTCGATAGAAAATTAGCGAGTTCTTACAAGTGAATCATTTTCTGAACCTTATGTTCAGTTTGATTAGTTTGAGGATCAAAATAAGCTAAGGAGTGAAAGCTCCAACTGATCTCATGAGTTTAGTTTCCCAACTATTTTTTAATTCTCCCCTTAATGTTGGGAACACTACCTTGCCAAAATAACAATCATCCGATTGAGCATTGAATTGGTCTCCCATCATAAACTCAAGTTATTTAATTATTGATAGGGACTCATAACCAACATATATTCTCAACCTCCTTTGAGAACCCTTTTTTAGTCCATTGTGGTAGAGTAATAGGTACATAAACTATACATCCAAATATGTGAAGACGGGAAATATTTAGTCCCTTTCCTTGAACCAATTGCAAAGGTTAAATAGAATTATAACTTGTTGGCCGAATTTTTACTAACACAGCTGCATGTGAGATAGCATGTTCCCAAGCTGAAAATGGCAAGTTACTTCTTAAAAGCAAAAACCATGCAATCACTTGAATCCATTTAGTGAATGATTCAGCAGGACCATTCTAGGTATGAAACATATGGCACAAGATGTTCTACTCATCAAATATGTTCTTTGGCAAATATCAAGAAAGTATACTTTTGATATTATGATTCTGGAAATGTGCTCTCAATTTTATTATTTGTGTCAATATCCATGAAAGGCTAAATTATTTGATGAGAGCAAGCAAACATGTGACCATCTTGTAGAGGCATCAATAAGGACCATGAAATATTTAAAAGGTCCATAAGATGGATCAATCACTTCACAAATATCACTTTGTATTATCTCTAAGAATACTAGGGATTCAACATCAACTTTAGAAGTTGAGCACCTCTTATATAATTTTATCTTTCAAACATGATGCACATTTGAACTTAGACAACTGAAAAAAAGTTTTTATCTTTTAGTAAGTGGCCAAAATGTATTTTCAAGAATACAATGTATCATACTTGAGCCTGGATGACCCAAACGATCTTGTAACACCAAAAATTCAATGGTAACCTTTGAGCTAACCAGATTGTGTGCTCCAATCATTTCTATTTGGGTAAAGTACAATTCGGAGGATAAACATGACAATTTCTCAACTATTTACTTGGTTTCCAACTTAGAACTTGTTACGCAAGAGATACTCAATACCTTTGTCATCCATCGTTTCACTATGACATCTGTTTACACGAATATCCTTAAAACTTAGTAAACTTCAATGGGACCTAGTCAAGAATAGAGTATCTTTGATGCTTAATTTCGTGCCACCAAGCAATGAAATATACGCCCTCTTGGATCCATCAATAATTTGTGTATTACCCAAAATAGTTTGAACATGTAAGACATCCATAATCAAATAAGATAAATAATTTGAATGTGTCAAGATCGTGTTGGTCGTAAGACTGTCCATAAGACAAATTTCTTTTCCTTGTGTCAAAACAAAGGAGAATTCATAAATAATTAAGTATATCAAATAAAATAAAATAAGATGAAATAACAAAAGTAACAAACTATATCTCTTGGTTTGAGCCATAATAGCTATCATCAATAGCATAATTGGAGCCATCAAGAAAATCATCTATGTCAAATGAAGCATCCTCAAAGAATGAATCATGATTTTCTTTAAAAATTACCTATTTGAATTGTGTGCCTTAGACAGAATTATTTGCCTCATGGATAAGATTTGTATCAACTGTCTTATCTTATTTTTGAGACAAGTTTGATAAGCATCAACAAGGTGCTTAGGTGTCCAACAAGTTTTGACCCAATGACCTTTCATGTCATATCTAAACCATTCATCTTTGTCTTTAGCAATTAATATTTGATCATTTGTGGTTTCATTTTTTGGTTTTCATGCCTTGATGCCCATGTCCTCGTTTATTACGATAAAGGCCATAGTTTTTCTGGATAGCAACATGTGTTTTTGGCATAGGGGTTGAACCAATTGACCTCATGATTTTTCATGAGCAATTCATTATTTAACTGTACCATAAGTAAACAAGAGATAAGATCAGTATACTTTTTGAAGCCGTTCTCATGGTATTGCTAATGCAATTACACATTAGAAGCATGAAATAGTGAGAAAGACTTCTCAAGCATGTCCGAATCAACTATATCTTTCAAACATAATTTTAATTGGGAACTTATTCAATACATGGTAGAATTATAGGTCCTTATAGACTGGAAGTCTTGCAACCTCAAAGGAATCCATTCATAACAATCCTTTTGGAGGATTACCGTCCTTAAGTGCTTGATTCTATCCTTCACTTTTAGCCATAACTCTTGAGGATCTTCCATACTTAGATAATTATAACCCATATTTTCAAGGAGATAGCATCTCAACATGATCAAGGCCTTTTGCCTTATGCTTATTGGAGGAATTATTTATCTTAATGATAGTCTCTAAGCCATCTTTTTGGAGATATAATAACATAAAAAATCCCAAAGAGATAGTTCTTAACTGATATGTCTAGTGAAGGGAATGATAAGCTTTCTAACTTGCTCAGTGCTTGGCAACACTCAATCTACATAATACATGTTGAAAACAAAAAGGGAAGGAAAGCAAAAAAAAAAAAAAAAAAAAAAAAAAATTGTAACTTAACAAGAAGGAACAAGATTAGAACTTTTTCACAACCTTAGAATCAAAATCGATGCTATATAGAGCCTTTAGGAATGATCAGAGATTCATGCTAATAATGTGCTGTAAAATAATGAAAGAGCATGAGACTTTGATTCTTAATCAAGTATAAGATTAGATACATAGTATCTAACATTCATAATATTTAATTAGTACATAATTAAAATATTTATGACAATAATAAGACAGGAAATTATTATTGAGACTCCGCGTAAGAACAAGCAACCGCAAATCCAAAATGGTCTCGCATTTGTGGGGCCAAGAAAAGGGCCCAATTTCATTTTCAGACCATCCATTTTTCTGTGTTTAAAAGCAGCTGCGAAGCACCCAATTCTTGCAAGTCCATAATTTATTTATCACTCGCTATTATTATCTCTCAGTATTAATAGTACTGTTTTCTCTCTCTTTATCAGAACTGTTGTGCAAAAGAATTTCTAGGAAAAATTAAAGAAAAATTTTTGAAAGGCAAGAAAAACAGCTGTTTTTTTTGACTCACTTCTCTATGTTTGTATGTTTCTTTCATTCTTTTCTCTCTCCAAATAAAAGAACAAGTATAGAATAAAGTGAAAAGGTGGGAAAAGGGCATTGCTTTGCTTTTGTTATTGTGAAGCTTGAGGGGCTAGTGGAAGGAGGATTTTTTGCTGTTGATGCTTAATGGGCATGGATTTGCGGGTTGGAATGGGGAATGTGTTGCCCCAGGTGGTGGTGCTGTTATTGGTTTCATGGGTTTCTTGTGGATTTGCCTCTGTTTCATATGATAGTGAGGCTATCATTGTCAATGGCCAGAGGAAGATCCTTATATCTGGATCGATACACTATCCCAGAAGCACTCCTGAGGTATATATTTAGCTCAAATGTACTTCCTCAAGTAGAAATATTTAGCAGTCTTGATTTTTTTTTCCCCTTTAATATTCCGACATATTTTGTCTATTCACCACAATGTCCTTATTTTTCTCTTGTTTTTGGATTGTCAAAGATGTGGCCAGATCTTATTGAGAAAGCCAAAGAGGGAGGTTTGGATGTTATTCAAACATATGTTTTCTGGAATGGACACGAACCTGAACCTGGGAAGGTATGTCACGTACGAGGCCTTTTTTTTTTTTGGGTGTGGGATTGGGTGGTCATTACCTTCTTTTGTTGAATGTTATGCTGAATCATTTACTTTTCTTCCTTAGTATTATTTCGAGGGAAGATATGATCTGGTCAAGTTCATTAAACTGGTGAAGGAAGCTGGTCTTTATGTTCACCTGAGGATTGGTCCTTATGCTTGTGCTGAATGGAATTTTGGGTAATGTCTTAAGAGAATTTTGGGCAACTTGATGAAGAACTGTAATGTATTCTGGACGTAACACTCTTCTTGCTTGTATTTCAGTGGCTTTCCAGTTTGGCTAAAGTATGTCCGGGGCATCAGTTTTAGGACGGACAATGGTCCTTTCAAGGTATCCAACTTATTTTTGTGCTTAAACGATGAACTTTTTAAGCTTATTGTGGGGATTGGGTTCTTGCTAATTTTTTGTGTGTGGAATGATACAATGAAGGCTGCAATGCAAAAGTTCACAACCAAGATTGTGAATATGATGAAAGCAGAGAGGCTCTATGAATCTCAGGGTGGTCCAATAATCCTATCCCAGGTACTCAAATGACCTCACCTCATAGGTCTTCCTTTCGTTTTAGTAGACAAATTATACCATTTCTTTACATGTTAGTTTTGAGGTTTGATAAAAGATCGATGCTAAAAGAGAATGTGTTTCCGTTGTCTAAAACAAATTTGGCAGATTGAGAATGAATATGGACCTATGGAGTACGAATTGGGTGCACCTGGTCGAGATTATACACAATGGGCTGCCAAAATGGCTGTGGATCTTGGCACTGGTGTCCCATGGGTCATGTGCAAGCAAGATGATGCCCCTGACCCTGTTGTAAGTTTCCATGTTTTTTGTGCTTTAAGTAACCTTCTGTTTGTCTTATACTTACTCCAATTCCTGCTATGTTCCTCCCATAGTTAGTGGGGTTCTATGTAACGCTGTCTTGTCATTTTCCATGGTTATGAACTAAACTGAAATTTCTTCAGCCCCTGCGCAGGGTTATGTTTTTTATGTTTCATCTCCTCAGTCCTATCTGTCACAAGCCTTAAAATATCTTTATGGCATTTGACTTAGACAAGCCCTGAGTAAAAAGTAGTTGATCTTCGTTGATCATCAATAAGCTCGCCTTTCAAATTTCAATTTGAATGCCAACTGGTTAGCTAGAAAGTAATTTCTCACACTTACTTTCTAGCAAGAGTTGCACAAAATAGTATTACTTTTTCTACTGCAATCAACTTGAATTGTTATTGGCAATTCATGATTTCTGTGGAAATTGGGGATACGTGTGCTGGACTTGTCCTCTTCCACCCTCATTATATTTGTGTAAGATTCAATTTCTTAACAGAATTATCCTCTGCAGATTAATACATGCAATGGTTTCTACTGTGACTACTTCTCTCCCAATAAGGCTTATAAACCAAAGATGTGGACAGAAGCTTGGACTGGCTGGTAAATTATCTTACTTTTCTGATAGATTTTGTGAACTCATTGATTTTTTTTAAGCAAGAGTAACTGCTTATTGGATCTTTTCTCCACAGGTTTACTGAATTTGGAGGTGCAGTCCCTTACCGTCCAGCTGAAGATTTGGCATTTTCTGTTGCAAAGTTCATCCAAAAAGGGGGTTCATTTATCAATTATTACATGGTAAGTCTTGCTTATACATTTGTTAATTGCCTTTGTCATTCTCTTCTGCATTGCATAATGCTTCATTTTCCTGTAATTTTTTTCAGTATCATGGAGGGACAAACTTTGGCAGAACGGCAGGCGGTCCATTCATTGCAACTAGCTATGATTATGATGCTCCTCTTGATGAATTTGGTAGGTACTTGGATTGAGGCTTCTATGTTGAAATTTTGGGTTTACTTTGCGTGCAGCCATGCAGTAGCCATAGTGATTTTGACATCCGCAACCTGGTGTTAATATATTCTATATTAGTTTCAATTTGAAGGCGCGAAAACAGGGTTGTTTGTTTGTCACTTCTTTTCCAGTCTTCTGGATTTGACTCCCTTTGAGTACTCCACATTAGCTACAAGAACTAGATGGTTAGTTTTGTCATTTTAATGCATGTCAAGGCAGTTTTTTTCTGTTTGTTTAAAATACTAATTTCACCTCCACACATGCTTTGCCACGGTGCTACTTGGGAGCAACTCATATTGTAATTTAATGGAGACATGTACCATGCCATTATCTTTAAATTTGCATGGATAATACTCATGCTAGTCTCGTGTTCTATTAAAATGAAATGTGCATGAATCCTTATCTTCCAGGACCAGGCATAATATTTAATTTCATATTCACATGATAAACAATTTTCATAATATTCAAATCGGAGTTTTGTTTTAGATATCCTGTTTCCTGTTCCCATGTCACTATGATGAAATCTGTCCTCCTAAAAAGAAATATTACTTAAAACTGATGAAATCCTCCTTTTCTTTTCCAGGACTGTTACGGCAACCTAAGTGGGGTCATCTGAAGGATTTGCATAGAGCAATAAAGTTGTGTGAGCCAGCCCTAGTATCTGGAAATCCTACTGTAACACCACTTGGAAACTATCAAGAGGTCTTGGTTTACTTAATTTTCAAACTTATTTTTCTTATTGATGTTTACTCTGTTTCATATGAATGTGAACTTAAATTTGTTCTTCTTTTGTTTCAATTCAGGCTCATGTTTTCAAATCAAAATCTGGAGCTTGTGCTGCCTTCCTTGCCAACTATAATCAACATTCTTTTGCTAAGGTGGCTTTTGGGAATATGCATTACAACCTTCCTCCTTGGTCCATCAGCATTCTTCCTGACTGCAAGAACACTGTATACAATACTGCAAGGGTGAGGAAAGCATTTGAAGCATATATGTTTCTTTGTTGTTGCACCTATATCTAATTATTTCTCAGTGTAGGGATAAAATATCCAATAATTCAAAATATAAGGGGCTTTTAAGTGGAAAGAATTGTGCTTGTTAAAAGGGATAGAGGAAACAGCATTGACATTGAAGTTTTTCTTTCAACTGAAAGATCTTCCCATCTGACTAAATGTTATGTACAGGTTGGTGCTCAAAGTGCGCAAATGAAGATGACTCCAGCTCTCAATAGATTCTCTTGGCAGTCATACAATGAAGAAACATCATCTTATAATGACAAAACATGGACAACAACTGGTTTGTTGGAGCAGATAAATACCACCAGAGACATGACCGATTACCTATGGTATATGACAGAGTAAGTGCCTTGTCTTTCAGTTATTTGCTCAAGTGGTTTATGACATGTAACAGTTTTCATTGTGCTTCTGATTTGGATTTTGTTATGATTTTCCAGTGTCAAGATTGACTCCCATGAAGGATTTCTGAATGGTGGAAAATGGCCTGTTCTGACAGTTTTCTCAGCTGGACATGCTTTGCATGTCTTCATCAACGGTCAGCTGTCAGGTTAGCACAAAATTTTGATTTGCTTCTGTTGCAAACCGGGTAATTTTCCGGTTCAGTCACTTCAGATGGCTCTAGTTTTTTGTAGCTGCTAAGGTGTTTACAGGAGTCATCAGATTTGCTGTCAATTCAAAAACATTTGTTAACTGTCTTGTCAAGAGAAGGATATGTTCTGGTTTTTGTCTTTGCGCACTTAATGCTATATAATCCCTATCGAGATAATTCATCATCTGATGATTAATGTGAAAACAGTATTTAGTTCCTTTATCTTGCCTCAATATACTGGTCAGATTAATGTGAAAACAGTATTTAGTTCCTTTATCTTGCCTCAACATACTGGTTAATAAAGAAATTTGAAACCATAATCTGACACTTTTGCAGGGACTGTCTATGGGAGTCTTGAAGACCCCAAACTTACTTTCAGTCAGGGTGTCAACCTGAGAGCTGGCATTAACAAGATTTCACTGCTCAGTATTGCTGTTGGTCTCCCGGTTTGTACTCTCTCTCTCTCTCACTCACTAACCACCCAAGATCACACTATACAAGCACGTGCAGACAGAGTGAATACGCATTATTCTCAATTGCCCTGCACTCTCAATCACATACGCAAAAGGAAGGCATTGGCTTGTGTCAGGACTACATTTGTGATTTTATGAGCCTAGTCCCTGACACACAATTTCATTTAATATGCATGTCACAGAATGTTGGTCCACATTTTGAAACATGGAATGCTGGTATTCTTGGGCCTGTTTCACTTAGTGGTCTGAATGAAGGGAGAAGGGACTTAACATGGCAGAAATGGACCTATAAGGTTGGTTTCCAAAACTATGAATAAGAGTTCTTATATTTTGTCATTTTCTTGTGAATCATTCCTTAGTTCCATTCTAAAATCAGATTGGCTTAGAAGGAGAAGCTTTGAGTCTTCATTCATTGAGTGGAAGCTCTTCTGTGGAGTGGGTTGAAGGCGCTTTTGTTGCCCAGAAGCAGCCACTTACTTGGTATAAGGTACGATTTCATCTCAGATTTAAAATTAGTGGTGTTACCATGGAGCTTGAGTATGCTGCTAGCATTATACATACTGGGGAGATGTCACATTTTTGTTCTGTTATTCTTTCTAGTCCATGAGATTTGATTTGGATGGACGTCAAGGTTGACTACTCATCTTAATATGCTTTGTCTATCTTATTGTCCATTGGCAGACTACTTTTAATGCACCATCTGGCAACGATCCTTTAGCTTTGGATCTGAATAGCATGAGCAAGGGTCAGGCATGGATAAACGGTCAGAGTATTGGACGATACATGCCTGGATATAAAGCATCTGGCAGTTGTGGCGCTTGTAATTATGCAGGCTGGTTTGACGAGAAAAAATGCCTCAGTAACTGCGGGGAGGCTTCTCAGAGATGGTATGAAGGGAAACAAGATTTGTTTTTTTTTTCCTTCAGTTTTCTCTCTTTTGATCTGAAATTGCAGATTACTCTTTTGACTAAACGGAGAATCACGATACCAGGTATCACATTCCTCGCTCCTGGCTGTATCCAACCGGGAACTTGTTGGTTGTTTTTGAGGAATGGGGAGGAGATCCGAACCGTATCTCCTTAGTGAAAAGAGAAATATCAAGTGTATGTGCAGATATATTTGAATGGCAACCCCAACTAGTAAATTGGCAGTTGCAAACGTCAGGTAAAGTCAAGAAACCACTGAGGCCAAAAGCTCATCTCTGGTGTGCTCCCGGTCAGAAGATCTCATCAATCAAATTTGCTAGCTTTGGGACTCCAGAAGGGAAATGTGGAAGCTTCCGTGAGGGAAGTTGCCACGCTCATCATTCATATGATGCTTTTGAAAAGGTATTTATTTACAACCATAGACCTAATTAATTGACAGCAGCAATCACACTGTTTTCTACAAAATTCCATTTGACACAAGCTTGTTTTCCCTGATTCACTTTGCAGTACTGCATTGGACAAGAAGCATGCTCAGTTACTGTGGCACCTGAGCTTTTTGGAGGAGATCCATGTGCAAATGTGATGAAGAAACTCTCAGTAGAGGCCATTTGCAGTTGAAATGAACCAGATCCCACTGTGATTTGTTAGATTATTTTCTCATCCAAATTAAAACGATAAATCTTTACAATTTTTGGCTTTGCCTGGATGAAGTTGTAAAAATATGTGCAGCACACATTCAGATGCAAAGCCCTTTTATATAGGATCTGAAGACGATTCTGTATATAAGTTTTAGCTACATTGAACATGTTCTTTCTTGGCAGTGTCGTCCAGCAAACTGTTCAACACTTCAGGGTTTGTTTTGGAAGGATTTGATCTTGTCTTTGTTAGGACAGTGCACATTAAGACGATTCTTGTTGAGAGTCCATGTGCAAATATGTGATACTTCCTTTACTTCTACTTCCAAGGTCCTATGATATATAAGATGCAACTTTGGCTTTAAAAGCTTCATGGAATTCTACCGGTTTTTTTTTTTTTTTTCATTTTTGGTATACAAAAGATAGTAATTATCTCATTGGTGTGTCTTAATAATATAATACTTGTATTTTTTTAATAATAATAATATTATTATTTTATAGATTTTCGCTCCTTGCATAGTTCCAAATACTTGTAATACTACCTTCTTTTTGCCAAGAATTGAGTATTTATATTTTTAATTAGTGGAGATTGGTTAATTTGGTATCTAGAGTTTTGTCCAAAGTCAATGTTGGTATCTATTGTTTTTTTTTCTTTTACCAACTGAATATTCGAACAACTTTCGAATTTTCAAATGAGTACTCTCAATCCTATTTCAACATACTTCCAACCAAGATAGCATGTGCTAGTCACATGGTTAACTTTTTTTGAGGGAAAATTACTAATTTGGTGTTCATTGATTCTCATTTAGCCAATTAAATATCAAAATAACTTTCAAATCATAAGTTATTTAGGTATTTATTTGGTAGAGAAAAAAAACAATGGGTAACAATATTAAATTTAGGTATCAAAATGATCAACGCATGCTATCTTGATTAGAAATAAGTCAGAATGGGATCAGAAGTACTAATTAGAATGAAAGTTTTTTGAATATGTAGTTGGGAGGAAAAAAACAATAGTACTGATCCATAACTTTAGATGCCAAATTAATCAATCTCCTTTTTAAGAATTAAAGTAAAACATTGAAACTTTTATTTGTCAAAAAGTTCATCCTCTCTACCTAAAAAATTCCATGATAATAATTCTTAATACTCAAACATTAATTATGGGGCTTTTACCTTATTTAATTTCATAAGTTTGGATTAAAATACAATTTAATTTCAAATATTTCTTTTAAGACATAATGATTCTTTAAGTTTTTACGGGTTCAAACTACTACTCGCCGGCTATTCCCATGACGGAACAAAGCACGTGCACGGTACTGAGGGTTAATTTTGTCATTTCAAGCCCCTCCAGCCCAACCACTAAGTCGGAAAACTGTATTGGCTTAATTTTAATTTCAAGAACAAGAATCCTATATATATTAGCTGCCGGAGTTGAATGATCAGCAAGGTTTTTTTCCCTGTTAAGCTTTGCATTAATTTCAAGCCAGGCGGATGATGGAGCAGGACTTTGGTACAGGCATGATGATGTTGGCAGGAGAGAACCCTTGTCCAGCAGGAACTGTGCCGGCGGATTCCGGTGGAAAGACCCGAACTTTCAGATGGGTCCCTGGCCCTACTGCTGCTGCAGGTGTCAGAAAACCAATGAAGAATAGCGATCAAGATAGAAGCCCTAGTGAGTGGTTGGGCAACGGGGGTTTGAAATGATGAAACAAACCCTCTTGGGAGTAGCCGGCTAGTTTGGATCATTCCGACTATTCGTAAAATCTTGAGCGATTGTTATGATTTTAAAAAAAAAAATTTGGGACCAAATTATATTTTGATCCAAACTTTGGAACCAAATAGATAAAAAACCCTTAATTATATATATAGTTTTAATATTATTCATTTTCTTTATTGATATAAAAATTCATACCAATTGTTTTTTTTTTCTTTTTAAAGAATCTTAGTTCCAGGGTTTTGCTAAGGCACGCTGCGGAGCACGCCTTAATACACGCTCCAACCGTTAACGTAACGGAATTCTTGATACAGTACTCATGCAGCCAACCAAGCGGAGCAAAAATTTCGTTACAGTATCGATTGAAGCGCGTCTTAACAAATCCACTTAATTCCAATAGAGTGTTAATATACTTTCTACTAATAATTATCTTATCTTTTTTGTACAAATTTTATGAAATAAAGGTAGTAGTAAAATAAGAGAGAACGAAGAAGAAAATTAATGTCAGCCTGTTAGACAAATCAATCCCCATAGAAAATTTTCTTAATGGTACACATTGTTTCGGTAAATGAATCAGACACCCCAAAAGGCCATATCCGATCTGATCTCTCCCCACTTCAAGTTCAGTTCCACCGTTCTCCCACAAGAAAATAAAATTTAGCTCTGCCCAAGATAAGCCTTTATCAAAATGGGCTACAATCCATCCATCCATGAATTACAACACAAAATATTCACTTTCCATTAACGTCACAAAATTAATTTTCATCCAAGGCAGAAATATAATAAGAAGAACAGTAATGTGGATTTTTTTTTTCTTTTTTTTAGGAAAACAAATGATAGAAAAGGCAGTAGAATTGAAATTAACCAAGTCATAACTCCTGGGCTGGGAAGCATGGAACCAAAAACACCTTAATCCACAGTAAAGGCGCAAAGGCTGAATGTCAAGAAAATTCAGTCTAATTTCAAGTGCTTTTTATTCCACATCAAAGCACCAAAACCCTCCATACAAGAAAAGCTTGTACGGCATCAAAGTTGGAATGCACCCACATACCTCTCATTTCGAGCCTTAATCTGGCTTGCCGCAAAATAAAATGTTGGTCTAAACAAAAGGATGCAATAAACAAGACAACAATACAATATAAATAACACATTTTTGCTTCGCTTAATGAAGCTTGTATTTTATAAAGTCAGCATATAATGTATTCTGATTGCATATGCAATTATATGTCAAGGAGTAACCGGCGTGGATCCTCTACCACATCTTTAATTCTTCTCAGAAAGAAAACTGCCTCTCTCCCATCAATCAAACGGTGATCATATGTCAATGCAACATACATCATCGGTCTTGGAACGATGTTGCCTCCAACCACCATTGGACGAGAGACAATTGAATGCATACCCAAGATTGCAGACTACAAATTAAGGCAAATGAAAAACTTAATATGACTAATAGAGAGGAAAGGAGGACAAAAGTGTAAATAATTTCCTCATAAAAAATAATAATAAAAAAAATTTCAACCTGAGGGGGATTAATAATTGGAGTACTCAAAAGGCTGCCATAGACTCCACCATTGGAGATTGTGAAGGAACCTCCTGCCATCTCATCAATTGATATTGTTCCATCGGTTGCCTTCTTAGCCAAGGTGTTAATCTCTTTTTCTATCTCCGCAAAATTCATTTTATCTGCATTTCGAATGACTGGAACAACAAGACCCTAAAACACAAGACATCAACTAATAAAAATGTGTTTGGGCAATTTTCAAATAAATTATATATGATACCTATAAATTGTATTTAGTTAAGCATGGAGGAAGAACTTTGTATACCATTATTTATAAACTATAATATAGGGAAACACAATATCTGTATCAAGTGACAATTTTGGTTAAAAGAGATTCCATATTCCAAAAATGTCCCACAACTGTTCCATTCATCACACTACACCACTGCCCCTTGTCAGTATGAAACCCCTATTTTTCGGTGCACATAAATGTACAGCATTATATTGTAAAAAATTCAAAGTTTGTTTTCAAAATCAAAGTTACAAAAAGACAAAGTCCTACAATGTAGTCACCAAGAACTGGATATAAATATGGCACCCTTTCTTATCCAGTGCAGATAACACAGATTTTTCTACAGGAAAGCACACAGGCAATAGCGGATATTAAAGGGGCAGAATACCTTTGGGGTGCCAACTGCTATACTGATGTCTACATAATCCCTGTAAATTATATCATCACCATCAATGACAGCATTTATTATAGGCATATTCTGCAATCCACTAACAGCAGCCTGTGAAGTGAGAAAAAAGTGGCATTTAACTCATTGAACATGAGCCATAAAAAGCAAATTTTGTATTTCAAAAACACAGATAGGTACTTACTTTCACGAACCCAGACATGAGACCTAATTTCACACCATGCTTTTCAACAAAGGCATCCTTGTACTCAGATCGGAGCTTCATCAAATTGGTCCTGCAGCAAAAAATACTTACTGTTAAGAAAGTTATTTTTTTTTTTTAAAAAAAAGCATGGTAATGTGGTAAAATTTGATTCCACAAGGATGCATACTCCACCATCGCACTTTGACCCCGTAAAACAAAATTGGATGACTATATAAATTATAAGTTGTCATATTTGCAAATATAGAAGGTTCAACACAGCTTCAATTGCTTGGTCATGTTTGCATGAAAATACCTCAAACTTAGTAACTTTATTTGTATTTTTAGACTGGTATCTAGGTAATTTTGACCAAACTAATCCAGTAGGATCTTAGATATAAAGATCGGCCCAGTGGCATTAGTCACTTAAATTACTCGAACCCAAGACCTTTAAGTAATAAGCATGACTGTTTTACCACTTGAACAAGTCATACTTATCTAACTTAGTAACTTGTCTAGCAAAACATATCAAGTGTTTTGTGATGAACTCTCCTTACAAATTAGGTATATATTTAAGGTCTGTTATAAAATATGAATAAACACATCTGGATGAGAACAGTCAGAAGGGCAGTGTTTCTAAAACGGCAATCAGATAGTGTAACTCATAATAACAGGTGATGTTATTGTAATTGATTTTTTGATCATCGAGTTGGCTTGGAATTATTAACATAACCACCGGAATCAACTCAAGTTTAAGAAGTCCAATGTTGACCAGATAATTGAAGAAGCCTAAATCAATAAACTTTTGACACGAGAAACAATATCCAAACAATCTTTTTATTTCTTTGCTTGTAAGAGAATAATTAATCTTACATATCAACTTCGTTGAATGTTGTCAACATTGCAAACGTGTTTTGAGAATCTTTTAAACGCGTGGCCACTCTTTTTCTGAGCCTTGTCATTGGAACCTGTAGTGATGAGAAGATTTGAAAATTTTCAGTTTTCTAGACATGTTAAGATCTATAAAACATTAACAAGCTTCTAAACTCAACTCAACAGTCAACACACACGAACATAAACTTACTCGTCTTTCCCTTTCTTTTGGAGGAAGCTGGGGTTCTGTAGCAGAACGTCCAGGAGGAGCTGGAGAAGCCTCTGTTTTATGCTTTGGTTTCTCCACCTTGGTTTCTGCAGCAGGAGATTCAACCTTAGCCTTCGGTGGTTCCACCTTTTTTGCACTAGTGGAAGGCGGATCAGCTTTTTCAGAAGCCTTCTCAGATGGAGCAACTTGGGAAACACCTTCTGCAGATTTTGAAATGATAGCAATCTTTGTTCCAGGTTCTACAGTATCTCCTTCCTTTGCTACAAACTAATCATAACAAAGCAGATGATTTAGGCAAACGACAAATGAAAGAAAAAGAACCAAGCAAAACATACAAAAAAGGGCAGATTAAAATTCTAGATATTTAACCTCTTGGATAACACCTGCTTCAGGACTAGCAACATCAATGGTGACCTAATGAAAATAAACAGAGTTAGGACTATTAATCCAAATGGGAAGCTAGAGTGGCATATTTATTAAACATAAATAAGGAATCAAGAAGTACCTTATCTGTTTCAATCTGGGCAATGGGCTCATCCACTTTTACACTGTCACCGGGCTCTGGTTACCAAATATACACAATAAGTAGGATGCACAAGTCAAAAGCAAGCAAAAATGAACAGTCCTTCAAGAGAATGCCATTATAGTAGGAGGATAAATGAGAAGCATACTCTTCAAAAATGTCGCCAATGTGCCATCGGATATTGATTCACCCATAAATGGTACAACAGCATCAACCAGATCACCTTCAGCACATACAAATCAACAAGCAAAAACAGTACAACTGTCAGTAACACATCAAAACATTCTGTGCGTGTAGATCTATCTATAACATCAGAAGCTTCATGTCAAGTTCAACCAAGCATAATTAGGAATCCTATAGGCTCTGCCATTTTCAGAACAAAAAGGACACTTGTGGCTGCAAACTCTGGCAAGAGGTATGCCTGGAATCAAAATTATTTTTTATCAGCCAAATATCATAAATTGAAAGACCCTAAAACAGCAGCACAACCTCCAAACAGCTGATGGTATGTCATGAAACAAAAAAATGCATCAAGTTTTTTATATGATTTCTTCTGATATATCTCAATAATTGAGAAGCCAATGACAATCCTTGCAGTAATAAGTATTTCACACACTGATATAAATATATTGGAGAGAATTTCATCATAGTAAAATTAATAAATTATCCTTATTAATTAAACGTTTAAAGTTGAGAGAAATATGCCAATGGGATAAATTAAGGAGGTCTATCATAAAACTTAAGATTAAAAATCTTTCAAAAAGAAAAAGAACATTCATAAAAAATGTTTTAAAATATGTTGGTTTAGAATTAATATCCCATCTGATTATAGGTAAGTTACAGGATATGAAGGTTAAAATTTGGGAAACTTGTATAAAATATTTTAATCTTAGGAAAATAGCCATTCATTTTGCGAATATAACAAAATAAAAATATGGATATTAAACTTAGAAGCAAATATAACATTTTTATTTTACTGTCAACTAGCCAAATTTGGTTTGAGAAACAAAATTTGTGGTGTGTTAGAGATTCATGTGTAGGGAAATTCTACAATAGAATAGTTATGAGAGGTTTAGGGGAAGTGGAACAGATATAGGAAATGCATCTGGTTATCCTATTATTACTTATCTTTATCTTTTGTTATTATTTATTTTTCTGCTTTCTCAACAAGTATTTAGATATCCCTAGAAGTTGGAGGGTGGTTATCACCACGTCAGATCAGTCATGTTCTTGCATTATTTCCTTATTCTCTACATTGTAAGCCCAGATAAGGCAAATTGAATTTAAAGAAAGACAAGACACATTTATTAAGGAGGTTAGGGCTCCCACATATAGAACCTTTCTTGTTCTCAGTTTTCTTCAAAATAAGATCAACAAAGAAAGTTAGGAATCGCAATAAACCCTTGATTTCAAAGAGAGTATTTTCAATACATAGACCTACGACGATATCCTGGAGTCAGACTGATAATCCTTGACCTTAATAAAATAAAAAAAAATATAAAAATAAACAGTTCATAACAACTTCTGGCACAGATAAAGATAACTCATAGATTAACAAAGGCACTCAATGATCTACTGGAACACTGCCAAAATTCTCCCAACAAGAAAACTGCCTTAAATCTCCCAAGCATAGAAAGAATGCCAAGCACAAAATGAGAGGAGAAACTGCTACATCTTACCACTATTTGAACAAAATGCCCTGCTTCCTAACTGCATGCAGTTATAGGATGACAAATTGGTCTCACTTCCCCTGCATACAATGAAAACATATGTTGAAACTAGCATACTTTTTCTACATAAATTACACATAACATATAATTACTACAAAATCAAGTCCAGTGCTATAGTTTCTTAATTTCTTTGACCCTTTATTGTAGTCTAATTGCACAAACGGATGCTCAAAGTAATATTAACAAACCACTAAAGTTCAACTGACAGCTTAAGTTGAGTGCTAAGGCACAAGAAAAGATGAGGATCTTGTGTTGGTCTTTTCAGCATGGTAATCAACTTCTCAACAAAGGTTAGAATCAACTTCACGGAGTCAATTCTATGAGCTCACTATCACAAGTATTACACCAAGACAGATTACATGCCACTTCATGTGTATTTTCATTCTTTAGCAATAAATCTAAGGCAACCCACATTCCTTTTAGTTGTTATTCAGAAGAAGCTATTCCCAAAAGGTCAACAAAAATAGGCAAGTATGGATCTTAATCACACAAGATTTAATTGCCCACCTAGGGTGCAACAAGGAAGAAAATATATAATGGACAAATAGGATTTCCTTCACTTTGCTGCTTAAGATACAACAAGCAAGAACATTAAATGGATCACTGTCAAAGCTACTAATAACATATCATCACAAGGATGGGGAAACCATACAAGGGACAAGGGAATGAATCACTGACCTTGATAACCATGTACTTGTTGAGATTCCTATGTAGCACAAGGAGATAGAAATAAAATGAATACAACCACAGAAAAAAACATATGAGTAAATTGAATTATAGGAGGAAATTACACAAATAGGTACCCAATAATTACCAGGTAAGATCTGGAAAGATATATTTCGAGTATGATTTAACCCCGGGAAAAGTATGATCTGTTCATATGGTCAAGAGCATAACTTAGAAAACTTAGAAAAAGGCACTCCAACAGTATTAATAAGAATGAGGAGATGCAACATGTCACATCTGACTTTGCCCTGTATATTAATTGTTAAATAGATGCCTGGAATTTAGTTTTGATTATGTATATCAACATCCTTTTATTCAATATAAAGTCCCAAAATCATATTGCATAACAAAATAAAATTTGAAAAATTAGGATATTTATGACATACCATGGCCCTTATAAGAAATAATTTAACATTTAGAAAATTATTTGGTGCGTTTTATTAAGTATTAGAATAAATAAATTTAATGTCAAGAAAATATTTGGTGCATTTTAGTGAACCATCGAGAAGGAAAATTTGGGAATTTTGGCATTGACCAAAATTAAACTTTCTAGAGCTTTTAAAGTTGATGAGAAACATCTTAATGTGTTACAAATAGTCAAGTTAGAATTAGAAAACCTATTTTTGGTCGTTCATATATTAGCAAAACCATCAGCTTTACTTAGTGCTCTTATGTGGATGACCAAATGGATTCCCAAGAAGCCTTTTTAATCGAGTTGAAAAATTTAAGCTAAAGTTGACCAAAAATCAGTTTTTCACCACACTACAAAAACAAAAACCTTTTATGAAGGTCCCTACACACCTAATAACCTCCCCAAGCTATAAAAACCAACTTGATAGGTCGTCCAAGCTGCCAAAAATATCAGCTAAAACAGCCTACACGCTACGCAAAGGAACCAATTACATACCACCATCGCCTGCAATTTCAGCCAACTGCAGAAACTGTAGCACCACCTCCAACTACCCTTCTCATACCCATCACCGACCTACATCACCTCCTAGTCATCATGAGGCAGTTATGTAAGTGATAGCGCTAGGATAGCTCCTGTGACACGGAGAAATCTTAACAAAGAATAACGGCTCATCATTTCTACCCATGGATACCTTCTCCTCCTAGGGCTGCATAGCTACTTTTTGCTTCATTAACTCACCCTCTGTAAGAAGACTACTTCAAGGGAGAGGAAGAAAGCATTCCAAAATCATTCAGAAAATTATCATTTAAAGGGTTCATATTTCAGCTTGTTTAGGTACGGATTTCTCTAAATTTTGGGGAAACTTAGCAACTGAAATTATCATATTTTAGGAGCTCAACTGAAGGACTTTATAAAAACGTTTTACTAAGAAATCTCAGCCAAGATGAGGGTTTCCTTGCTGCGATTATCCCATCATTTTTCCCTTGAAAATTTCAGTATGTGCACTCGTGTTCGCTTCCATTTTGTCTTGTTAAATTATCATGATTTCATACCTTTACAAATTATGATATTAGTAATAAGATTACTTAGATTTTACTTAAATTCTAATGATATTTAGATGTGAGTTGTTCTCTTCTCAGTTTTGTTTCAGCAAGAACACGCTTACTTGTTCTTTTTTTTGTTCCATCTTCCAAGAAAATAATGCCATGGTTTTTCTTTATATTTAATACACGTTCATTTGCTCTCTTTGATACATGTGAAAAAAGAAACGAAATGGTAGTACAATGAGTGATCTCTCTATTTTTTTGTCTTCTTGGTTTCTTGAAAAACTCATGCACCAAGCATGCATCTTGTCATGTTAATCTATCAATCTTCTAATCAATAATACTTCTTGTTTCACAGCTCAACATACTCTAGGTCTAGGTCCTACTTATATGATTTATATACTATTTAGACTACTAAGAAATCCTAGTATTTTTCCATGAGCATGCTTCTCTTTTGTGCTGTATTTTCTGATGATTACAGGTTATGATGCTGCATAGTTTGCTTATTGCTAGGATAATTGTGTTCAATTTACTATGCAAAAGCCTAAAATAATTACTTAGTTACAATTTCTCCCCTTGTTTTTACTTGATTATCCTAACCTCGAACACAAATCTTCTTGAGTTTGATATGATACTTTCTTGTACCCTTTTATAAATAATCTCAAGCACTAAGTGACTTATAGAACAACTTCAGTAACCTAAACATAACAAAGCCACATTTATTTTAACAAGGGTTACTTGAATTTGATAACACCAAGTTTAAACATAGATGCTTCTTAAATAATTAATTAGCTAGCCATGTAAGGTTCTTCACAATCCTTAATATCTGATCAGATATTTATGTATTTCATTTAACTTCTGAAATAATAATATTATAGAACTCTCTTATTTTACAAATTACCTTAATTCTAGACTATTGAGTTCTTCCACTTTACAAAAGAAAATGACTTTAATACAAAACAATTCTGATCAACTTTCTGATGAAAACAAGAATTCAGGGATTAGTCCCTATCTTTATGAGAAGTCATATAATTTTTTAGTAAACTCTGTTATTTGAATCTCGGGAAAATTATAAAAGACTTGTTTACTTGAGTGATATAAAGAGGTCACGTTAGTCGGATCATCTACGAAGCGATAATGATTCTAAAATATTGTATCTATTTGGTTACAGTAACAATCTTCAGAAAGACTAAACTACCTATAGGTAATATCTGTAACCCCTATATGATAGAATCTTGATTGAATCAAATTATGAGTTATCAATCAAATGGTTTGCAATTTGGGCATCCTACAATGGACGGACCAAGACGGACCTTCAGCACGGATCAAAAGTCATCCCATATGCTCCTGCCAGGAGGCTTGGCATGATGAAAAGTTCATGTTACAACAGGAATATTGGCCTCTTGTTATGTTTAAGTGTGCAATTGAAAGAGGAGATAAGGTTTTCAAGAGAAAACAAGTTTTCTAAAACAATTTATATCTTGATAGTTCCAAGCATAGTTTTCAATAGCAGATGGTGGTTTACGACAGAAGGCTTAAAAACTGTCATCCGAATGGTGAAAATGATGGGTGGGCAGCGGTCAATAAAAATAAAATAACATTATAATTATAGTAAAATTAATGCATAACTCTTATGAAATGACAAATAGACATACTTAGAAGTTATAAAGATTAAATTAATATTTATACATAAGTCTTAATATTTTAAACTAAGATTAAATTAAATAAGTTATAAGATTAAAAAAATTCAGATAGTTTACAACTTCCAGAACTGCAGAAATTTGAAAAAAAAGAAGGAAAATCTTGTTCCAGAGGAAAAGACTAGGATAAAAGAAAATCTGATATAAACATGCAAGAATATTCGGCCAATAAAATTCAGAAGGGAGAAAAAGATCAAAGATGCAGAAATCAGTAGAACCAAAGAACTGAAGAAGGAGGAGGAGGAAGAACAGGGAAAAAAATCTAATGCCGCTGACCTGAGGAGTGAGGAATAAGAAGAGACACTGCTTTGGGGAAGAAAGGGTTCAATTTTGATTCTTTAGGACATATTCTTAGGGTTTTAGAGTTTTGTTACTATCAAATTAGTCAAATAACCCTAACATAAATATACCCAGGATAATTTAAGAAAGGTATATGAGGGTTTTAATAGATCCAGAGCCGCCATGAAGTAACATCCACCATGGCCCTTCCATGAGAGAACTGCCACGCTAGGGATATTCTGTGGCATTTTTCTCAAAAACTGCCACCGCCATCTGCCATGGTGCCTCCATAGCGGTTTTTAAACAACTATGGTTTCAAGTGATTTGATTTTTCTATATCTAGATAATAATGTGAAATACCATTTTGAAGTGTTATTTTCAAATGTGTTTTATATGCTCACCCCTTCTTTTACACAGAAGACTTTGGAGTGATGAAAAGCCTTTGTCTAGAATAGATATTCTCTTACATTGTTTGCTTTGATGAGAATAAATAAATTTGCGTAATTTCATAATTATGCAACTTGTTATTTAATATTAGTTGACTGATAAAAAAAATTTAGGATGTGTCAATAGTTTTGATTTGTTCAAATAAGTTTTTAATGCCTAAATCCATCTCTAAAGACCATACACACATTAAGTTATCCTTAATCCTAATATTCCATCTTCCAGGTGGGCTTAGACATTACGCAAGGTAATACTAAACAATTCTACTTGCAGCAATTATCTAGCTGTTTTACCATACACCCATTAGGTTATCCATAATCCCAATATTCCATCTTCCAGGTGGGGTTAGATGTTACACAAGGTCCTATTAAATAATTCCACTTGCAGCAATTAACTAGATGTTTTTCCAACAAAGAATTCCAAAAACTTAACGGTCCTGGAGCAAAAATACAACTGGCTAACGGCAAATTTTAGGGGGTGAAGTGGTAGGGTGTCAATAAGTCATGACCAACAAAATAAAGAGAACATGAAATCCTAACTGGAAGTCTTGAAGTTAAACTTCCAAATTACAAATTAGAGAGTATCACTGACATTTAGAGCAAAAGAATTTCTCATGATTCATAACAGCATTCACGGAATTTCTGGTCTTTACCTAGATATGTGAGCAAAGTCTCATATTATCCAAAAGAATTTACATTTATTTTATACACAATATCTTGGCATCTTGGTCAAGAAACCCTCCGCAACCATTTTCCAGCAGTCGACCAATTCCATTATGGATACAAGACCAAAATTTCTCACAAACTAATAGATCCCACATGCCAGTCAATAAAAAGAACTAACAAAAGAAAAGCTGAGCAAAATAACTGATTACCTTTTCTTCCAAAGTAGAGAAGATTCTAGGTGAAGCCCCACATGTGTGAAATGATTTCCTCAGGATCTAGTTGAAAGCACCAGTACATATATTACTACTATTGAAACAAGGACAAATCATGTAGGTAGACTTTAGAACATGATCAAAAGAGCTAGATATGATACCAGCGCAGAAGATGCGCCAGAAACAACCTTGCGCCTTACTACTCCCAGCATCACGTATTCAGATTCTTAAAAACTGCAGTAAGCATTAAAACAAATTACATAAATTAAATTCAAAGATATCGAACTACAATATTTAGAAGGTTTTCCGTAATCCAAATAGAGTCAATAAAATCTTCTATCATCTGTGATTTGCATTTTTTCGAGTACAATCAAGGTAACGTGATGCCCAGAAGTAATTACCAAATTATAAATTATGTTAATTTATTATTAATACTCAATATTTCACGGAAATTTATTTGTCAAGGAAATTTATTTGTCAATAAATCAGCTCAGAGATTCAAAAACAAAAGTAGAACAACAATAATAATACTTGTAAAACGAATCTATTATAGCCAACACAGCTGGAAATATTTAAATTTCTTTTGTACTCATGTTTGATTCTGAGAAAATTAGTATCATTTACAAAAATAAACAAGAAAAAACTAAATCTTAGATGCATACATTTGATAAAAATAATTTGTATGAGCACAGTAAAAGATATTGAGAACCTAGTATAGATCTGGAAGAGGAATGGATGCTTGTGGAAAACAAAAGAGAAGATGGAGCCGCCCAGAGACGCGTACCAGTTCTTCCAGTCTTCCAGAGCTGACGGTGGACAAAGCCCCCAGCCCGCCTAAAGTTGGAATAATATGCTCCAAGATTTTTTCGATTAGTATATTATAGTTGTGTTTTTAGCTCATTTTACCTCACAAGTTTATTTCAAAATATAATTTGATCCCAAATTTTTTTTAAAAGTCGCAATGATCCCTCAAGTTTTTACTAATAGTCGAAATAGTTCAAATAATCTTTCTCTGGCAATTTCCATGGCCCTGTGAGGGAAAATATGTCATTTTTTTTAAAAAAATTCCCTTACTTGGTTTCATATGTTTAGGTAAAAGTATATAATGATCTCATATATTTTTTTTTCAATCATTATGGTCTCTTATGAATTTATTAACTGCCTTAACAATCGAAACAACCCTTCTCCATCCATTTTTCAAAGCAAATCACATGTCAGGAACATGACTAACTAATAAGGGTAGGTATTTCATTTTAAAAAATATTCACAATCGTCAAGGATCCAACTCTAATTCAAATTTCAAAATATTTTTTAATATTCATCTTTTTCTGAAATTAAATTCACTGACAAAGACAAATCAAAGTTTCAAGGTATGGTGTATGACTGGAGAAAAATTCCACTATAAATTATTGAGAATTGTTAATATATTGCTCATATACTCCTCAAACTTATGCTAGCCTTTGAGAGCTTGGGTACTGTAGAATTTTCTTTGGTAGTAGAGTTGCATGAAAAAAACTCGAGGTTGATTAGAATTATATTCATTCCCACCACCACCACCAGCAACCATCGTCGTCCCCCGACACGGTTCCAATGAAGAAGAATTATTATTTTCCAATGAGCCCCCTCTACGCCCCATGTGGAGACAATCGATACAGTTGAGTTCAGGTTTCAAATTCAAACCTAATTGGTTGCTAGAATCTTTACTAGAGAGGCTTAGATCCAATGCAAGATCAGGCTTTTTGGTAAAAACACCAACACCACCACCACCACCGACGCCACCCGCTTGATCAGTATTGCGGCTGTCCATGGAGGAGTTGTTTATTGCAGAATGAGGAGGTAGAGTATAATCGGAGATTGAAAAGATACTGGAATTACTTTCTGCAAAGAGATGATCACATGGCTGATGATGATCCTTTCTTGGAGGAGCTGTCGCCTTCATAAGGAAGAATTTGATGCGAAACAATA
>JAOXNR010000028.1:1162384-1179435 GCA_028571225.1 Parsonsia alboflavescens | reverse complement strand
GTAGGGTTCCAAATTGCAGCTCCTTGAGGTCGAGGTACTTGGTGAATAGTACTCTTACCTTGCCAGAAGGGGAAAAAGTCACCAAACCCCTGTTTTTTCCTTTGCTAGTCCTCGTAGGGTTCCAAATTGCAGCTCCTTGAGGTCGAGGTACTTGGTGAATAGTACTCTTACCTTGCCAGAAGGGGAAAAAATCGCCAAACCATTTGAGGTCCACCTCGACCCACTTGGAATGGCTCATCCTCCTATTTCTTGCTCCAATGCCATGGATTGGTTTTGCAGTACAGTTAATAGTGTTATCCTTGAATTACCTCATTTTTCAATCCAACTATTTAGTTCAATGTTAGTTAAATTAGTCAACGTTTATATGTTTCGATATAACAAAATGTCAGGATATTTAATTTTGGATGGAGGGGTTAATATGTTAGAGTTTGGATCACAAGGAAACTCTACACTCTTTTCTATTTTTCAAGTTTTCATGGTTAGAATTTTAATGAATAATTGGATGTTTAAAGACCTAACGTTTGGTCAGTTTTACGTTTTGGTCAATAACTTATTTTTTTGGGTTATGTTAGTCCTTGAACAAATTATTATTAGACAACTTGATCCTTCAAACCCCATTCTTTAAAAAAAACTATCGAAAAGTTTAGTTAATGATCTCTTGACCAAAATAACCGAGGCAAATTTAATATAACACTAATCAATTTGTCAAAAACAGAGCTAATTTTATATTTTTGGCCCAACTAAATCCCTTTCATGTTGAATCAGAATTCGAAATTTAGTTTAGCTTGATTTCAGTTAATATTTGTTTCAGACCATTTGAATGGAATAGGATTGAATTTGCCCTTATTAATTTGGTCGGGTGGTTGTTCATTTGTTGTTTTCAAGAAATATGATTAGAAGGACCAAGTTGTCTAATAATAATTTATTTGAAAACCAACCCAAGAAAGTGAGTTAAGAATTAAAGTGTAAAACTAAACAAAAGTTAAGTCCTTAAATGTCCAATTACCCTTAAAACATTTTAGGAAAAAAAGATTGAAAATGTATGTCCAAATAAATTTTCACTTTTTAAAATATCTAACTAGATTTCTCAATATTTTTTGAAAACTTAATTTGACTCATTTCTCAAGAATTCAGATCGGTCAAAAATTGATCAAAAAAGTTTTAACGTTTAATTTTTAAAAACTCAAATTTTAACCCAATCCAGAATTCTGCTGGACTCGAGGAGATGAAATCTAATCCTCCGGACCACTGCTTTTCTTGGGTTTGGAATTGGGTGTGTGTTTCCGTTTGGCTTTAAAACGCACGTAAGGGCCTATCCATAATCCGGTTAGTCTGTGAAGTGAAATATAATAAATGACGCGTTCTCTTTCAATGGCGGCGTCCCCATCTCTTCCAACGGTACTTTCTCTCAGCCTCTCCTCCTCTTCTTCTTCTAACCGCTTTCCGCCACCTTCTCTTTCTATTGCATTAACCAGACCATGTTCTTATCTATAATTTTCTTCTTTGTTTCTATTATATCCCTTTCCATTATCATCTTCTCCCTGTACTCAAAGAGCCGCAGCAACCAACTCCGCCACCATGGTCTGGAGGCAATACTAGAAACCCAGAAGACATTTAGTTCTGTTAATTCTGCTAATACTACAGCTTCATCTGAAACTTATACAGATAATCAAAACAATATTCAACATGACATACGAGAGACCTCTGGATCCGACCCAAATATGTTGTCCCATTCGCTTTTACTAGGGATGTTGCCTTCGGATTCGCCCAGGTGGGCTCAGCTGTTTAAAGTTGATTTTTGTGGCAAAAGAGGGCAGGACTTAGATGGCTTCCCGATTGGAAATGACGCAGAGGAGGAGAAAATGAAGAAAAGGAAGAAGAGAGGGAAAAAGAAGAGACCCGACCCGAATGTTTGCTGTGAAGAAGAAGAGAGGAAGAAGGAGGCAAAGGAAGAGCTGGTTTGTCTATACCCATTTACGACTTCGACAAGTGCCGCACAGAGGAAGATCAAGCAACAGTACGATCAGCTTGTGAAGTCCCACGAGTCCAATGGATTGACTTTGGCACAGGTTCACCTTTTCAGTCTCCCTGATTAAAGATTGGATTTTCTAGACATTATTAACAAGTGATAACTCTTTTGTCTTCATTTATTGTGTTTTTATTATTGACTATTTTCATTGATTCATTCATTTGTCTAATAGTTTTTTCAATATCCATGAATATATATATATAATTGTACTTTTTCTTATCCTTTTCTAGCCCAAATTTCAAATACATATTTCGAAGATTAGCAACCATTTCTTAAATCTGATTGTGCCAGTGTGGTTCACACATTATACAGTGAAAGCCTGTTTAACCATATTAATATCATTATCTACTTGGTTTTCAAGCATATCGACTAAAGAAACTTGAAGAAGGCAAAATTAGATATTTGTTTTGTGATCCTTCAAGCCAAAATCATATCAACACCATCATGCACACAAAATAAGCAAACTTCTGATTACTGTAGCAGGAGTAGACATATCTTCAAATATCCAGAGGAAACTGAACATGCTCACTTCTGCAAACATGATGCTTAGGCTCTTCATCCTGAGGCAGATGGTTTAAGAATTTTCATACATTTCACATTCTGTAGTTAATCCTTTCAGCCCTTTTTCCATCTTTCATTTTCTGTTCATAAGTGCAATATGTCATGAAATGAAAATGAACTGCATTTTGTAATACCATCAATTGGAATTAACCCTGTGAATGCACTTTTTGTGACTCAGAATAAGTTTGCTGCTCAATATTGGCAAATAATCTAATGGTTTTGCTCGTTCATCCCATAATTCTTAGCATGCTATGCAGGTTCTACCTAATGTTCTTATAACCTTTTATCCTGTGTCAAGAGGATCATTTCTTCCTCATGAGCCGACTGATGATTAGGATATTCAAATGTAATTCTATCCTTCTGGTCAAATCCTTGCCGTTTCTCAATTTTTACAGTTTATGCTATCTGCGTGGTTATTGGAAGTAATAGATCACTGCATTAGGTGTTATTGAGGGTTTCTTCATAAATCAAATATGTGCCAAAGGTAATTGTGCGAGTATTTGGCTATTTCTCCCAGCCTTTTGGTAAAACATGGAGACCAGCATACAACTCAAATTTCTTGTGCAATGTAATTGTCACAGTGAGAGTATACCATTATTACTTCTTTCTCATATATGATTTTATCATCAAAATTATATTATTTCAACTAATCCTTTTCTAAATAATCATCTAATGCAGGTTGGACAGTTCATTAATTGCTTGGTTGAGTCAAAGAAAGAGCTACGACGTAGGTTTGTCTGGAAACTTGTTTTAGTTGGTCAAGTAAGAATTAAATGCCTGTCTATGTGTTTCCTGTTCTTTCTCTTTCTTTCTTGGGGCGAGGGTTATGATTGGTGGCAAATCCTAAATGATGTATATATCTTTTACTTTGGTAAGACGGAGTGGTCCACTATCTCTAATACATAGTAAAAGAAAGAAAGGTGATTCCTGAAAATTTATGAACAATGTTTCAAGCATCTACCTTTCTACTCAGTTGTAGACTAGACTCCATGGAAGAAGAGTATATGACTTGGGAACATTTCCTGTTATTGTTCATTGTAGTTCCAAAAATTATTAACAAGCAACTAAAAAAATCACTCAGGAATTTACTTCAACTCTTTCCTTCTCCCTCCAAGAGAGTGAGAGAGATAGGTATGCCAACAACAAATAAGAAAAATAAACAATTGGATGAACTTCCATCCTTAAAATAACTAAGAAGAAAGAGAGAAACAGAATTATGAACTTCTTATTTGGTTATCACTTGCAATATTTGGTCACCACTTGCAATAATAACCTTTCAACCATGAGATTTTGGCACTGCAATTAATAGCACAATCTATTGGCCAGACTTGCACTATCTTTAGTAAAAGCTCTCTGTTCTTAACAGATCAGAAGTTGCACAACGGAAGTTTACAATCACAAAGGCTTTATTGTTAAAGGCAGATAGGTCTTCTTTTGATAGGCTACGCCAACAGGTATACTGTACGAGCAAGAATTCACTATTCATTTCAGCAGACTTATTGAAACTTTGAAGTGCATTTGGAGATAATATTTTATAGAATCCTGCAGATTTACAAGCTAGAATTAGAACAAAAAAGAATAGAAGAGGATGCTTTTGTATATAATTGGCTTCAACAACAGCTTAAGTTTTCACCAGCCTACAAAAAGGTATAGTTGTTACTCTTGACTTCTGTTGATACTCCCTGTCCAGCATTAAATTAAACTTTGACTTGACATAAATATTGAAGAAGAATTTGACCATATGTTATCTTAAGGTTTTTTCTGTTTTAAAGGAAAAAAGGGATTATCATCTTAAACTTTTGTCTTATTCTTGGCTAACATCACAATGATAATACTCTAACCTAATAGGTCAAATTATTGTCTCCAATCATTTTCAAGATATATTTAATATAGGAGTTTTAATTATCTAATGAGTGTTCTTAGGAGTAAATAAGACATATTGGAAAATTCTCTTTCAATGAATCTTGGATAACACAAAAAAGATAGATATTGTGGAACACTTTTTTCTTTTCTTAACGCCAGTTACCAATAGAAAACTTATACATGTTTCTTTTAAAAAAAAAAAAACCCTAGATTTAGTTTATTTTTTAGTATTTAATTTGTAAAATATATCTTCAAAGAATAATTAAGCGACACATATGCGTGAGTATAATGCAAATTATGTAATGGAAGATTTGGAACCTAAATATTTAGTTTCAGACAAAGGGAGTACTATTGAAGCTGAAGTTTGCATAGGTTCTTGCAGTTGCTGGTTCATGTAATTTTTCACTCATATTGCTTGGAAAAATCTAATTAATGTGCACATTCTTTGTTTCTCAATGGATATATAGTCTTCTTACCCTTTATTTCACTTTCCATTGCATCATAGATGCTTGAAATTAGTGTCTGCATGGAAAAGAAAGCTAAATCATGTGAACAAGCTGAGAGCATGGAAAATGAGATTGATGATATTTCATTTGAAGAATTGCTAGCACAAGAAAAGAAGGACACTTTTTGGTTAGTCTTGGTTATAAAATGTAACTGTTCATCTTCTTCTTCTTCTTTTTCTTCTAGGATTACTGTCTAATAATCATAGTGTTTTCAGGTGCAGGCAGAGAAATGGAAAGTCTAAGTCAGGCTTAGTCTAAGGTCGTCATTTTTGTGAACTGTTAGCTTACCTCACTGGTTGGGATCTCTGTATCTGTATATCTATCTGGCACCCAAGTCATGCGTTGGTAAAGGACTTTTATGGCAGCTTGTGCTTACTTCAGATTGATTTTGAGATGATAAAATCATGGCCAGCGTTTGAATTGCTTTCTATATTTACATGGCAGCGTATCTAATGACCGGCCACCGGAGAGCAAACATGTACTGTTAATATGATTAATTTTTGGCTAACAAAGCTGGTTTGGTTGGATTTGATCAATATTTTATGTGTAGTGCAGCTTTAAGGGAGTATCATATAAATTTTTCTAATTAATCACTCTTGCTCACAGACAGTGCAATGAAGGACAATTATGGAAGAAAATCCCATATAGATTCGTTGATTATGCTTAATCTCTGTGCTACAGACTTTTTTTTTGATCCAATGTAAATGTATATATATGAAATCAAAATGTACAAGTTACTCGGGCATACTCGAGGAGCATTTACATGGGAATGCTAGAGAAATCTATATGTCCAAAACAAAAGAGGATAAGATATTGGGAGATAAAGTGTACACTGTATACTTATGTCTTAATTCTAAAACAAGTATCGTTTACATAAGTCTTGAACCTCTTAAAAATGACAATTTCTGACCTTCCAAATGTAAAAGATCGTGGTGAGCAACCTAACTCTCTTGAGCTTTGACTATCAAGGCATGCCTCGTGCTTCCTTCTTGAGGCATTTGACAGCTGCCTGCAATGCTTCCTTCTTGAGGCATTTGATGGCTAAATGCAATGTTATCATCTGTCGAGTGATGCCAAGCCACTCTCGAACTTTTAGCCAAACTTCTCGAGCAAAATGGCATGAGAAGAATAGGTGTCGATGCAACTCCTAGGTGCCTTTGCATAGACCGTAGTCGGTATCCAATCAACCCAAAAAAGTCAATTTGTCTTTGGTAGATAGCCTACCTTGTGCCCCTAACCATGTCGTGAATGAAAACTTGGGCAGAATCCAAGTTGTCCAGATGACCATCCCGCACACTACCCTTTGCTTGTGGTGCCTCAGTGCATGGTAGGTCCCCCTGGTGCTATATTTGCTGCCCTTGATCTAGCCTTGCATCAATGTGACAGCTACCTCAGGGGAACCTCTTCTTGCCACCAACATCTCTCGAATATCCAGCACCCTTTTCCAAAGGGTCGAGTCATCCTTCCTCTTATGTGCTATAGACTTTGATTGTCAAACAGGGGGGTGAGAAGTGTGTTTAATCGTTTCTCTTGTTCTCTCCTAAGAAAATATGGTAAATGAACAGAATAAATATAAGATGTCATTTACAAGATTATCGGTAGTGTGGAAGTTGAATTACAAGGTTGTGTTGGGTACTTCCTCCACTCTCGAAAAGATGTAGAAGGTATCATCATAAACTACCTTGAAAGATATGAGGTTGTTTTACGCTATTTAATTAGTTTTGAGTCATTTTTTCAAAGATAAGTTATAATAATATCGGTGTATGTAATTGGAGAAGCTTTGTTACAACCAAAGGCCTCTAATGTGGAAGAGGAACCTCTTCATTTTCGATACAATAATCTAAGCCAATTTGGATATGAGTTCTTTGGCCAACCAAGATAAAAGCATGGAAACATAAGGCTAACTTTTTTATATCATATTTTACAACTAAAATCTCTTTGATAGTGATGTGGTAATGATATTTAGCTCCCTTGAATTTATCACTTGCATGGCCACAGTAGTCATGTTCATCACAGGCATTAGTTTGCAAGATCCTAATCCTTATAGTTGGAATGTGTTGTTTGTAAAGGATTTTTATGGCTCTAATGGCCTTAGTTTGCTCTAGCTACTATGGAGGGGGGTTTTTCCAGAGGAGTTTGGTCAAGTGACTGGTGTGTTGAGCTACACTAGAGAAAAAGGTTTTGATGTGGTTCATAGTACCCAGGAATTATTATATTTATTTTGTGGATATATTTTTCTCGGGAAAATTTGGAAGTGTTTCAAAGAGGTGAGGATCCAGATAGATATTTCCATAAAAAATTTTCATTCCTTGGTATTCAATTTCAGACAAGTCGATAAATGATTTCTTTTCTGAAAGCATGATATCTTTTGGTTGACGATGTCAAAGAATTGTTGTAGCAAGGTTCTACAGGTGACATCATCTTTGGAAACAAGTAGGATATCAACTATGTAAACTAGAGCAGTGTGAAAACTCTCTGCAAAACTTTTTGTCATTGCCTTTTGAAAAATTGAAGGACCTATCTTCAAGCCAAAAGGCGTAACAGTCCATTGAAATTAGGCATTATAAATATAAAAAGTTGTTTTGTATCGATCTTGAGGACATATTAAACTAGATTTTAAATCAAACTTTGGAAAAACTTTTGTTCCATAGAGATGAACAAAAAGATTTTCAATTTTGGGTAATGAGAATTTATCATCCTTTAAAAACTGGTTCAGGGGTTTGTTATCCATCCCTAATATCTTTTTCCCCCCTAATTTGCTCTGATCTTTTGTTCACTTAGAAAGCTTGGCAAGCTCAACAGGAATTTGTTGATTCTATCAAGCCTTGTCTCGAAAGCTTATTGCATTCTTTTCTAGGAAGTTCAAGGTCATTAGGAGTCATACCTAGGTGTAATGCAATAGTGAGATTTATATCTTCATTGAGTTTAAAGGGCAATTTGACCAAGAATTCTTCATTCTTCCATAAGGGTTGGAGGTATTTAAACTCCTCATGAAAGTATGCACAAAGAGATTTCAATTCGTCAGAGATTTGTAGATAAGGAGGAGCATTTAAGATGGAGTAAATCTTTGTTACCAAAATGCATGGTTGAAATGAATGTTTGTAGTGCAATCCATGGGGAAGATTCCTTAGATTCTTTACTATATGTTAAGATATTTACCTGTAGGTGAGGAAATAGAAATTGATGAAATATCAATTGGTGATGCATCTTCAATTGCAAGAAAAGGAAAACAATTTTCTCAATATTAGTTGTGTCTTCTAAGGCAAAAACACGATATCTTCATCTAGTTGACTCTATTTTGAATATACTTACTCTACATTTGATCCAAGAGGGTCAGCCATGAATTGAGAGACAATATTTGAAGCCTTTTTTTGACTTTGAGCAATCTTTTGCATAGTGTCCTTTCTTCTTACATGTAAAACACTTATCGAACTTAGGTCGTTTCTTGAATCTCCTTCTTAAAAACCTTAAGGATCTCTTCGAATTCTTTTTATGCTTTTTCTTGTTCGAAGACCTTGAGAATTATTATGAAGAACATTCATATTTTCCTTTGCAACAAATTTCCAAGTTTTTAAAATTGGATTTTTGAATGACATTCTGTTTTTAAAAAAACTCAAAGGTGGTCTTTTGTTGCTTGCAGAGCTTATCTAGCACTGTTGTTGTGAATTTATGTAGTTCTCCCAATCCAATCTCTGTTAAAGGCCTTAAATTGGATTGGATGAGCTTTTTGAATTGTAGGTTGTAATTCCCATGGAAAAGAAGATAAAAACACTTGTTTAAGACTAAGGTCATTAATTCCTATAAGTAAATAATATATTTCAATCATGCACTTAAAATATAAGCTTAAATCCTTTGGTTTTAGGGAACAACACTTCATGCTAAAAATTTCTTGTTGAATTTCTTGTTGTATGAGTGTAGGATCACCAACAAATTCTTTGTAGATTTTACTAATCACATTTTCAACATTTCTGATTGAAGTAGCATTAGTTGTTGGTACTCACCTAGGTTGATGAACCAGTCATTTAAAGTGCCAACAAAACTAGAGCATAGTTCAGCTATTGTCATTTTCAAGATCACACCTTTTGTAATTTCTGCATTCAACCATGTAGCTATTTTTTGTATTTGTTCTTTTATGTAGAAAAATATCATCAACAATAAAATATAGTACACTAGTCAGTTTCAAAGACTTTCTGCCAGTTTGTTCTTTTTGTGTCAAAATTGTGCTTTTCAACTGGGTGCTCAACCATTGGCTCTTTAGTACTTGAGGGACCTACCTCACTCGCCATGAACATTTGTGAAACATCCAACTTTTTGTCATCTGAATTAGAAACACTACTAACCACATAACTATCATCAGATATTAAAACATCACATTCATTGTCATTTTCACATGCATCCTCTTGAACTTTTGTGATCGTCAATTGTTTTTCAATTACAAAAGGACTAGAACTATGAACAATACTCGCCGATGACTTTTTTTATTTTTCTTTTCCTTTTATTATATTTTTTTTTCTAAATTTTGAAAACTGCTAGTAGTGAAAGGAGGAAGATCTATAGTATTAGTTGACTTAAATGCGAATAGGGAAGGATAAATTACTAGGTTGTTGTCTAATGACTGGTAGGATATGACAAAGTGGTTGAGATTTGGGGGATGAACAAAACGTTTCTAGTGTGCTTTGAGGTCCTTTTTCAGTTTCTTGACTTCTGCTTCTTTTGCTAGGAAATCTTGTCCAAAACGTCATTGTTGAACCATTTGCTTCAGTTCTCTATCAAGACCAAGGCATTTTTTAGCCATTCTCTGTACAAAATGTCCAAGAGGATCAACCTTTTTCTTCATTACTTTGACGTCATGAATTTCCTAATCCATTTTTGAGTACATTTATGCCATTAGATTGTTTTGAGCTCTGGCATTTGTAGTTTGCCAATTTAGGACTTCTTCTGTTATGGGAAAGAGGAATACTCCTTCCATAATGAGCCATGCCCTTTTGTTCAACAAACGACTAAGAATTAACTCCAGTTACTAGTCTATTTGACGCCTCAAAGGTGGAAAATTAGAAGCATTCTGGAACATCCTGCATGATACTTTGGAAGGAAGGGTTGTGACACAGTGTTTGTCAAACTCCGATTTATTTTGCCTACATGTTGTCCTTATCTTCAACTAATGGCTTCTTTTTTGGTTGAATGGTTATTTGAAAAGAGATTTGATCATCATCGTCAAAATCATCAGGGTAGACAATGCTTAGTCTACATTTCTTCTTCTTTTGTGCTCTTTTTCTTCTGGAACATCTGCTTTGGAGATCATCAACATCAGATTTAGAAATAGATCAATCATCACGAGAACAATCCTCATCACACATTCCTGATCGAGGGACATCACAAATAAAGTGTCCATTTATCCGATTTGTATGGATTGGGGTACCATCTGAATTAAATTGAGCCGGCGGAATATTTTCTTGAAATTTCTACCCTTTGTTGTCAACCGATTGTATTAATAGTTGAGAATAAGATGTTCTCGGGGCTTTTCAAGAATTATGGGATTAAACATCACTTTCACTCTTCCAACTGGTAATCTGTTGAAGTTGGATTGTTGTGTGATTTCAACTATTCCAGGGCCATCAGAATTTGCATCCATTAAAATCATGGGAGGGTTTGTAGGTCTTTCTTTGTTGAGAAGGTAGAGAGAATGATTATGTAATCTATAGACCTTTTGGTGGTGAAGAGTCACCATGATTGAGATGGGATTTTGGCTTACACCCATGTGCTGGAGCTATACCTTGAGTGTCTTAGAGAGATTTGGATTAGAAATTATGGTGAGAATCACACTTCCAGAACTTAAGGTGGTTAGAATCATGCCTATGACAACAAGTTCATAGACCAGCAACCTTGAGTAGAGTAGGGTAATTCTAGTTATGATAGGCAAACATGGTCTTCCTTGATATGATAAGACTAGTCTTATTGCTCCAAGATGAAGATGGGTGTATCCTTCCACCTTTCATTGGTATATTATTTCTGAAAGGATAGTTAGTATGACATACTATTCTTTAGCAGAATAGGGTACATCACAATGGTCCAGTTTTAAAGATTGAACTTACTCTTTGGTTCTAGGGGTAATTGACTTCAAAAGTTATTTGATGGACGAAATCGTAGCGGGGAAACTTCCTTCACACCTATACAAGTTATAAGGGCTTAAGAGGGGAGCTATTGATTCTTCTATGCTAGGTGACTGTGGGATGGTACTACACTCTATTAACTAACTAACACTACTGCTACTGAGACTCTTTCAAGGCAAAGGCAATGAACTAGAATTTGGATAAGTTAAAAAACATGAGAAGACGAGAAAGGCACATCCATTTTTATTAAAAAAAGATTAAGAAAAATGATCTTGTCTACTTTTATAAAACAACAAATTAACTAGAACGGTCAGAAATATGCCCTCACGCGAAAATGATCCTTGCAAAAAACCGTCATCACCTTTTGGCTTGATATAGGAAGATATAAAAAGGTACCACCATAAACCTCCATTCCACATTAGGTGTCGTTTAAGGTTTTGTATGCCAACTAAGGAATCCTTATTTTTAGATTTTTTAAATACAAGTAGTTTTAAATAACCTTTATTTATCTTTTTCCGTTAATATATATAACTTAAGAGAGTACTAATTAATTATCAGTAAATTGTTTTAGAAGTAAAGTAAAGGGTAATATTGGAAAAATCATGAATCTTAATAATACAAAATGAGAGATTGTAAAATTGACCTTTTTTATGTTTTTTTGCCATCATCTCTTTTTGATGGTGTCAGCTCTTTTCTACATGTTTCCTATCGAAGAACTCATTTTCCTTTGTTTGCCCTCCCAGAACAACAAATTTCATACACTGCTGCTTTATTCCATCACGGGAGATGTTTGTGTATTTTACTGATTGAATTTGAACCTCAAACAAGCTTAAATCCAACCCGTTATTCATTCATTCCTTTTTCATTTTGGTAGATCAGATCAAATGAGCTATGATTACCATGCATTTTCTTTCCAGCACTTTTACTCCGTACTTCCCTGTAGAATGAATTAAAACACACCCAAAACGGAGCTCATATAGACAGTTATTGTATCTGTGAAACGGCAGTAACTTGACAGATCCGCATATATATATATATATATATATATATATATATATATATGTGACAAAGATGAATGAATGACTACGGTGGCTCAATTTGATGGCAGAGGCAAAAGATGCAACAAAAGACATGATAGAAACATTCAAGTCAAAATCAACCGTTGCACTGGCAATTTCACCCATAAGTACACAAAATGAAAACCCATTGAAAAAAAAATCATGCAAAATACGAGAAGAGTATATGGTGCAACAATCATCAGATTATGAAAACTCCCCCTGCGACCAGAATCTAAACGTCAATATTTTCTAGACAAATAGAAACTTTTGAGTTATATTTTCTAGACAAATACTACAAAACATTAGAATTCACTGAGAACAATGGTGGTGTATAAAATAAGAACATACAGACAAAGGAACCTAATGCCAGTGCCAGAAAGATCTTAAAAATCTTTGCAGGCTGTGAAAACTTCCAGAGTTTTGTGCCTCTTATCCTGCAAAGTTTCCCTGACCTCCCTTTCCACATCCTACAGATCTCAGTTTTGTCCAAGTCCCATTCCCATACAAAGTTCTCAGCTTCTTTATTCTTTTATATCAGTCTATCTTCACTGAAGAGTAGATTTTCCGCACAAACCAAAAGCAGGCATAGAAACCAATTGCTCCCGTCAACACGAAGAATGCATATGATGCTATTAACATGTAACCAAAGTACAAAATGCCTGAAACCAGCTTTGAGATTTCCAACTTGGTGAAGAAGTAGAAAACAGAGTAAAGGAAAAGGTACAAAGCAGAGGACCCAGCAATCAGGTATGCCCTCCACCACCAATGATAGTCTTCACTGCACAACTGGAAGTAGCAGAGAACAATAGTTATCTCTGCACATGTGATTATTAAAATCACAAAAACAATGAAAAGGAAGCCAAAGATGTAATAGAACTGGTTCAGCCAAATGGAAGTTAGGATGAAGAACAGCTCAATGAAAACAGCCCCAAAAGGGAGTATCCCTCCAATAAGAATCGAGAAAATTGGCTTCATATACCATGCCTGCTCAGGTATTTGTCGCGGTATCTTGTTGGTTTTCACAGGGTCCTCAATGGCTGGTTTTTTGAAACCCAAATAGCTACCAACAAAAACTAATGGCACTGATATCCCAAACCATAAGGCCACAAGAGCAAACATGGTGCCAAAAGGAACAGCTCCAGAAGATTTCTCCTCCCAAATAAGAGCATTCAGAACAAAGAAGATCGCAAAAAGAATACCAGGAAACATAAATGCAGTTTTCAGGGTGTTCCTTTTCCACTCTGTTCCCTTGAACATTTTGTAAAAGCGAGCTGAGGAATAGCCAGCAAATAAGCCCATAAAAACCCATAGTAGAACCATTGCTGTCATTAGTCCACCTCGGTTTGATGGTGATAAGAAACCTAGAAGTGCAAATATCATCGTCACAAGTGTCATCCCAAAGACCTGAACACCAGTTCCCACATAAACACAGAGCAAACCAGCATTGATGGGTGCCCGGAAAACATCACCATGAACAAGTTTCCAGCCTGTTTCTTCCTGTGCCTCATCTTGTGTTTCCAACTGGTTGTAGTTTGCAATATCTCTATATAGAGTTCTCATCATGATCATAGCAACCATACCAGAAAGGAACAGGACAATCATTAACGAATTTATTATAGAAAACCAGTGAATCTGGTCATCATTCATAAGAAGGTAGGTATCCCACCGAGATGCCCACTTTATATCACTGTCCTGAGAAAGAATAGCAAGAAAAAAACAAAAGCCAGGATGATGGTGCATTAAAACAAAGTACACCAGCAGTTGTTAAACTGAATCTCAGAAGAGATGTCTAATATGCATACCTTGAAAGTAACATCGTAAGTGAAAATCACCTCCTTATCTGTATCTACTTCCTGTGGGACAGTGCTCCCTTGAACCAAATTTTTAGTGTTCTGATTACATGTTGTCACTTGAGGGTTCTTCTCATCCCAGTCCTTGTACTCATGATTAATACTGTAAAAGAGTGATAACAAACACTAGTTAAGAATTTCTAAATAAATGAGATCCTAAGTATTTTAACATTACCCAATATGTTTTCTACCCAAACAAATTTTAGAACAATTGCTATAAATTTAAAGTTGTATAAACTTTGGAAGGTTACAGCAAAAGAGATAAGAAACAAAAGGAAACCAAATGACATGTAATTAAGAACAAACCTGTTGGGGCTGACCTCAAACCCAACAATGCGAGCAGAGTCTGTTTCTGGATCTTTATGATACATTACTTTAAAGCTCAAATGATTATGGATAAAATACTTCTCTTCTTTGCTCTGTGCATGCAAGAAATTGTGCAAATTTTTTATCAAAACTTTTGAGCTATAAAATAAAAAAGGTGATAAATCAGCCTGCTGCAACTAACCCCAGCATAATTTCCCTTAAATCCAACACGAAAACCATGTTCATATGTGGTTGACAGACTTCCATCCCGCCTTTGTCTAGCAACAGCAACTGGAAGATTATCAAGAATCCTGCATTCCGATTATATAAAACAAATACATATTATACATTTGATGTACATCAATACAACCATATTTCAAAGGGGAGGATAATGACAGCAGTAAGATGGAAGAAACCCATGCAAACAACTTGCAATGAAGGAGCATTAACGAACTTACATATTAACCCTGTATTCATCATCAATCTTTTCTTTGAAATTCTTAGCATCTGCAGCATTAAGCTTTACCCGACAAGCCACTTTGCATGGCATCTCGTTCCTCATTTGAAACTGATTACATTAAGGGGGAAAAAAATGTTATTAAAAATTATAAACATTCGTGGTTAGTACAGTTTGATATTTGACATTTTATGACGACACCTGATCTTCTTTCAGTATAAATAAATGTCTCAGAAAGATCTATGTGCTTACAGTATAAATTGAATTTTCAATGCGGTCACCTCGAAGGACCTCCCCCAAATTTTCTGCATTGTTCTCAATTTTACTGGGCTTGCAATACTTCAAAAAATAGTAGTCATAGGGCAGCTGCGTTTTTGTAGACGAAAGTTTGTTCACTTTTACATAAAGTGGATCATTCTGCTCAGAGAGGAAGCAAACACCCAAGAAACAAAACTATCATGTAAGTGAAACCAGGAAAGAGGAAACCTTAAGCAACAAGAAATATAGTGAGCAATTTCCACATTTCTTTCCAGATTTCTGAATTGCCAACTAATGGTCAGAATACACTAGTTCAGAAAAAAGTATTGGGTGCAATAAACTGAACAACCAACACAAAACCTCAAAGGGCAATCCAGAGAGGCATTTTCCAGTACAAATTTAAAGTTCCAAACAAAGGAAAAGTCGCATATAAACCAACAGAGTGGCACATGGCAGTTGGAACTTGCAAGGATTCTGCATACTAAGAGAGTCTGGCACTCAAAAGTAGCAAAAAGAGAGAAAATCAAGTCCAACGAAAACGGAAAAAATATATTACAAAACAATTAAAGATCACCTCATCATAAAGCAAGAATCAACCCCATACTGATTCCCAATAATTGGTACCCATTCAGTTACCCAAAATCCGAACCCTAGATCTGACCCGTAATTGATCATAACCTCAATCACCCATCAACATATTTCTACTTAGCTTACAAATCGTGATAAGGACATCACCAACAAATTAGCTTTGCAATCAAAAGATCTAAACAATGAACTAATACAACCAAGAAAACACGAATGCATCAACGTCCGTAGTGAAGACAAGAGAAGAGAGACTGTAAAAGCACAGCGAGAAGTATACCGTCTGGAAATCGCGAGGAGCAACGCCGGGAAGATAGAAGGACTGGGCGTAGGAGATCAGGAATACAACCGCAAGAATGAAAGCGGCAATCCGATTCGGGCTTCGGCGACCCATTTTTGACCCGGTCCGGCTGCAAGAAGAACAGAAAGCAGTGGAGAACAGAGGAGCGACTTTGCAACGTCAGGAGGTTTTATTATAGTGTTTTGCTTCCATGATCCGCCGTTATACGTCATCAATTTAATTTTCTATTTTAGGTCCTATCGGCCTGGGCATTTTGGTTTCAAGAAATTTAAGAGTCTCTTCGGTAACCATTTCCAAAACAGGTTTTGTTCTAAGGAAAATTTAGAGAAAAAAAAATCATTTAATATACTTATTTATTTTATTGAATATTTTTCTCTAAATTTTGTAACACTTTTAGATGTTTTCTATTTTTTTTCCTTTTAAAAAAATTAATTTCTCGATATAAATTTAATAATAAAATTATTAGATTATCTATTGCTAACTGTTAAAAGTGTTTTATTGATTTTTATTTCTATGATTTTTAAAAAATATTATATATTTTATTAAAAACATTAATATATATTTTTGTTTTATGATTTTTTTCAATTATTTTATTATATTATAAGATTTTTAAAAAATAATTTTTTTTAAAAAAATAAATTACTTTCTTTTGTATTTCATATTTTATATTTTCTCTTATAAAATTTTTTATCAAGAAATAATATGTTATTTATTTTTAATTAAATTTAACTATATTATTAATAAATTTAATTCAATTCATAAATTAATAAATTTTTTAACTTTTTTTTAATTTTTTGTTATTCCTAATACTCATTTTACACCATCACAATCTACTGATATTTTTCTTTGCTCTTAAACTTTTGTCAGTTTATTACAAAAGCTCCCATATACTCCTTATTATTATTTTATAAAGCATAGGGTGAAGCTTTTTTATTTATTAATTCATAAATTAATAAATTAGGAAAAATTTCTTTTCTAATACTCATTACTCAAAATCATAAGGAATAGAAAGACCGCTAATATTAGTATGATCATTTTTGATAAAATGTCCTCCATTTTATTTTTATAATACTGGAACAGACATTCTCCTTGAAAACAATTTCTTACAATTATTTCATAAGATTACATTTGATACTACTTTATACCAGGTGATCTTTAAGACATCGTGTA
>JAOXNR010000028.1:1138054-1162284 GCA_028571225.1 Parsonsia alboflavescens | reverse complement strand
GTCTTGGGCAAAATTTCATATTATGAGTGACCTTGGGTTTGGATAGATGGATGTTGAAATTCCAGCCATAATTCAAGTGAATCACATCAAAAATCTATATAGCTTTGAAACAACAATCCATAGCATGAACATAAACAATCTTGTAGTAGTACAATCCATAAAGCTTTGCAACAACAAATAATACTTTGACACAACCAATATAGTTATTAAAACAACTATAAGGTTTTGAAACAATCCATAGTATGAATATAACTGATGTCAGTTTCTCCAAATCACACCAATTGCAAATTCCAAGACTCATTAATTAAAACTCAAGCTAGTTATATTGATCCATGTTGTTTTTAAAACATAAACCAATATCTCAATTCGGTAGACTACACAATACCCTAGCCAAATTGTTGTAATCCCTTGTTGAAGTTCGATTAAGAACCCTAGAAAAGAAGTTCATCTCTCTAGAAAAAGATCGATTTAATTCAAAATCTGTCAAGTTGAAATATCATAAGTTATTTATAATTTAATCTTACAAGCCTTTATATAGGCCAAGATTTGAAAATGACCTAAAAAATTTGTGCATAATGTATAACTTAGGCACCCTCAATACAAGTTGAAAACTACGAAGAAAATTCAAAAAAACTAGTCAAATGTGTCCAAAACAGGGGGATGTAAGGCGTCAATTGCTCAGCCCATACTCGCGAGTGAGGCTCAGTAATGGTTTGCTCCGACAAGCTGGTGCGTACTCCTGCAAGCCAGTCAGATGTGGTCGTGCTCATTCCTGCAAACGATTTCAACCATTTTGAGTTGTTTCTTCCCCGACTTGAAATGCAAGTTCGTGTGATTAGAATTCATGCCAATAAACTTGGACCCCCTTAATTCTTTTTTAGATGATATCAATATCTCGCCTCTTGAATCTCCCTCTTCTTCATGCTTAAACTTGAAATAAAAGTCTTTATACTTGACATTCATGTCATATAGCTTATCTTCTTTGAAATCAACACTTGATTGTTTCATAGTTCTATTCCTTGTTTAGTCGCTCCTTAGATCTCCATCATAAACAAACCAGATAAATCTTCCAAACTCACATTGAAATGGAACGTCCCCGTAACAAAACTTTTTAAAATCAACCCGCATGCATTGTTTCAATCACACAACAAACTATAAACAAACCAAAAAAAAAAAAAAACGCTAAAACAACCCATATTATGAACTGATGCGAACCGAACTCTTGACTAGCTAAACCCAACACAAGTATGAAATTTTGCCCCAAACGTTTACTAGATTTCAATGTTTGAACGTATATTGACCCGACGTTTTTCAAGTGTGATCTAAAATCTCCAATAGCGTGACGCCACAAACAATGCAAGCTAAATTGTTTGATAAGTCAAGATTTCAATGAAAAATTAAATAAGATAAAAAATACTCTCAAATCTCAAATTATATTAGATAAACATAACTATCCAAACTGAATAATACAAAAGTCCAATTTATAAGTATTACAAGACGCCTAATTAAATTGAACTAATAATCAAATATTAATTTAAAACATACTAAAATAATCTTCTAATTGTATTATTAAAATAAATAATTAAAGGACTAAAATTAATATAACTAGAAGCATGGTCAAAATTAATTTGACCAATGTAACTAATATATACTATAACTAAATTTTTTCAATCTAGAGCATCCATTAATGGCATATAACAATTGGAATCTTGATAGGAATCCATTCATTTGAATTCCAAATTGAATTCTGCATGAAATCTGTGCATGATGACTCTTCAAGGAAATGCTTTAAGAAGGTAATTGACTAGCAAAAGTTTCATAATTTGCTGAAGAAGTCAATCGGTGCACCCGTTATTGATAAAGAATCGGTGTTGCATGAGATAACAATTGGTGAATTATCGGTTCAAGAAACATCAATCAACTGGTACTAAATGATAGGTGTCTGAACTTGAAATCCCCGGCGCCAATTGAAGAAACTTGGTTTGATTAGTGCTAGAAGAAAAAGATAACCAACACATGTAAATTGGAAGGACCGGAGCCCGTCACGTTTTTGTCTCTTGCACCGATGAAGACCAACCAATGCATCAGAGATTGATGGGTGCTGGTGGACGCACTCGTGAGCTTACCTGTACTTCTCTATTTTTTGTCCTTTTTAGTTCGTTTTAGGTTCTTTTCAGTCTAAACTCGAAATCCAAGCTGTCTTTATTATATAACAATATTTTATTAATTTGGAACTTGCCATTAATAATCTTTGGAGCTTCAAATTGAAGAAAGTCTTTTTCTCGTTTTTGGACCCATTGAATTAACAAATTCTTCAATGCATTTGTCCTCAAATAGATAATTAAATCTTTTCTTCGAGCACTTCCTTGGACTCCATGATTCCCTCACTCCTCAGAAAGATTCGTCCTCGAATCTCCAAGTCTTACATTGAAAAGAGGAATGTCATTAACATTGAATGAACAAAAAATAAAATACATACGAATAAGATCAATGTCAACAAAGCCTCGACAAGTGCCATCTTCCATTGATTTGTCGGCTTGGAATTTTCAAGGTAGTGGCCATTCTTTGATTGAAAAGAACTTCTCTTCATCTATAAGGATCTCAAAAACAATATAACCAAGCACAAATATCTCTTCTAAACACCAAGAAAATAAAACCCTTCAATTGAAAACAAGAATTAAAAAATTCCAATGGTTTATGACCCCATAAAGCATGATACAACTAATAATAGACATGCAAGAAACAATTCCATACCTTCACATAAATATGACCTCTATCAATAACATCAAACACGTGCAAAATGAATAACAAAATTACCTCCACATATGTAAGATTGAATGATGATGCACATAAATACAATGAATGCTAGCAAGTGTTTCCAAAATTTCCGAATGAGGAATAAAAACAAAACAAACAAGTTGATATCATTAGCATGAAAATTCTCAGCCTTAGTAAAGAACATCCCTTCAATATGATATGCCTCTTCACAAATCTTCATTAAGCAAACATTTCCAACAATCATAGACTTCTTTTTTATACGTAATCTTACAACATAATCTTTTAACAAATTACCCAAGAATATAGGATCATTATCGTAACTTTCAAAACAAACTTCATCTCACTTCAAGTTCAACAAGTCAAAGAAGTCATCATGCATAGAATTTTCAAGATTGCATGAAACACCTATGCTTGACATATTATTATGAAGGTCACAAACATCACATAAATATATACATTCCTTTTAAAAGACAAATTCTTATCAAGAGATATAAATTCAAAAATCCACAATACTCTATCATCCGAAACAAACTTAAATATCTCAATCATGTATAACTCAAACACATGCTTTCTCATGCAATCCAAGTACTTTGAAGTATGGGAATTTATCATCATGCTCTTTCCATGTAATTCAATCTCTATCAATTCATTCAAAGAAGCATTTAAGACATCATGATTACAAAACTTAGTAAAAACTCCTTGTCCACAAATAATAATCACATCTTTATAACCATATGTATTCAAAAAAGACTCCTTTACAAACTCAAAATTTATGAAAACTTTCTCAAGACTCATAGGAATATACAAATTACTATCTTTACACAAAGAATCATTATGCTTAGCAATAGCACCATCATAAACATTTACGAAATCATGCTTGCTCATAGAAAAGAACTTGTCATACTCAAAAATCAACTATTTATTTCCAAGTGTAGAGATAAGTGTATACCACTTTAACATAGAAGTGATTACCATGTTCTCCTTGCCTTTCTTGAGCTTAATTAATCCATCAAATTCTTGCAATTTAGGCATAAGAACAATAGAAATTGAATGATCAATGTTAGGAGTAGGAATAAAAATCTCTTTGCCCATCACCTATGCACTCCCATTCTCTCTCTCTCTTTCGTTGAAGATCACTTTTTATTCACTTAAATCTTTTATTTCAATTTCAATCTCGCTCTTTTCTTTTTCCTCCGATTCCTTTTCACTCTCCTCTTTTTCTTCCTTTTCTTTTTCACAACTTTCTTTCTTATCTTTCAACTCATTCTCCTTTTCAATTTTCTCGTCAACAATTGCACTTCATCAAGCTTCGTATAAACTTCATCCACGGACTTGCTTCCTTGGTTGAGAGTCAGCAAATTCTGATGTAATTTAATATAATAATAAGGAATAAATCTTTCTCTCATGGTAGTTTTTAATTCCTCCCAAGAATCAAGCGGAGGAAATCCATCTTGATTTCAATTAGCTACCATTTGATGCCACCAAGCCAAAGCATAATTTCGAAATTCCAAAGTTGCCAACTTTACCTTCTCCTCTTCTAAATATCTGCACAACGCAAATAAGTTCTTCACCCTACTTTCCCATTGAATGTATTCATCAGGATCTCGCATGCCTAGGAAGATTGGAATTAGCAACTTAATATTTCCATAAGATCTTTCATAAGAAGATTTTCTTTCCTTCAAGCCTCTTTCAATCTGAATAGCCACGCTTGCCAAATCCTCAAGACAATCATAGTAAAATGGTTCAATTCTTGTCCAAATCTCATCCTTCAAGCCTTTGAGAAATCTAGCCATTGTAGCTCTTCTATCCTCTTTAATGTTAGCTCTACTCATAGCTATCTCCATCTCCTTGAAGTATTCGGGAACACTTTTGGAACCTTGGAAAAGATTTTTATAGTAGTATTTGCGCACAAACTTCAACCTCATGGACAATTTTAGTTCTTCCCATGTAGTAATGAGTGATGATCCATGTCTTCTTCTAGCCAAAACCAATTGTTCCCACCAAAGTCATGGCAAAGCCATAAAAACTCTTAACCACTAGCTTGAGCATCTTCTCCTTTGAGTAGTCATAGTAATCAAACACACAAAAAAAAATCTAAACTTCCCAAGCAATGTCTTGTTTTGGATCATCTATGTCTTGGATAAGTGGAATGATCTTGTTGATACTTCCATAGTTTCTATCAGCATCTCCTTACTTGAATTCTACCTACTTAAACATTGGAAACAAATTTCTACAAGAAACAAAGTTAGATAAAATTTTCCTCACATTACTTCCTTACGTGTTTCACTTGAGGATGTCAATTCCCTTGTGTATCACACAATATAGGCTTTCTATCTCTACTGAACTCACCCCTTTCGCCTTTTTCCTTTCGACTCTTTCTTCTCATGGGTTTTAAGAGAACTTCAATCAAACAATCAACAAAATTTGTTAACAGCAATCAATCAATTCACACAAAATAGACATTCAAAAACCAAAGAAATCAAAGATCAAGTCAATATGCAAAAATATAGCTTTAGATGTCAAAAGATTCAAAAGATGCTATCTTTTTGTTGTGGAACTGATTTTTATTTAACCCCCAATTTGTATAGGCAATTAATAATTACAAATTTCCCACAAGATATTAACTTTGACAATTTTCAATTTTTGTTGAATTTTCAATTTCGATTTTTTTTTTTTTTTTTTTGTTTTTTGGTCACAAATAACAACAAAGGTGGGAGCTTTTGCCTAGGATATGTGTCTAGGGTCCAAGAAACCACAACAATAACTCAAGAAACCACAATAACAACGAAAGAAAGAAACTTTTTGGTCAAGAAACCAAGAATAATGAAAAAGATTGAATCTTTAGAACAAGAACCAAAGAAAGATACGAAGAACAACAAACAAAGAAAAGATATATGTATTTTTCTTTTTAATCGAAAGAATAACAAGAAACAAAGAGTGAGAACAACGAACACAAAGATCACAAAGAATACAAAGGATAATAAGCTTGTAAAGAACCTCAAGTTCTGATACCAAAACTTAGGCTACCTAGACCCGACACAAATATGAAACTTTGCCCCAAACGTTTACTAGGTTTCGATGCTTGAACGTATATTGACTCGACGCTGCTTCTCAACTGTGAACCAATATCTCCAATAGGGTAACGCCAGAAACAACCCAAGCTAAATTGTTTGATAAGTCATGATTTCAATGCAAAACTAAAGAAGATATAGATGACTCTCAAATCTCAAATTATATTGAATAAACTTAACTGTCTGAACTGAATAATACAAAAACAATATTTATAACTATTACAAGATGCTTGGTTGAAATAAACTAATAATAAAATATTAATTTTGAACATTCTAAAACAATCTTCTAACTGAATTAGGAAAACAAATAATTAAAGGACTGAATTTAAAATAACTAGAAGCATGGTCAAAATTAATTTGATCAATGTAACTAGTATATACTATAACTAATTTTTTTCAATCAGAAGCATTCATTAATGGCGTATAGCAATTGGAATCTTGATAGGAATCCATTCATTTGAATTCCAAATTGAATTTTGCACGAAATCTGTGCATGATGACTCTTCAAGAAAAAGAACCCCGTGATGATTAAAATATTTAACCCATGATGATACTTTAAAAAGGTAATTGACTAGCACAAGTTTCATAATTTGCTGAGGAAGTCAATCAGTGCACTGGTGATTGATGAAGAACCGGTGTTGCATGAGATAATGATTCATTTGTCCTCTTGATTTAGAGGAAGGTTTTTAGGGTTCATTCAATCAAGAAAAATCAATTAAGGAAGATAGGATTCATCAAAGATTTATGGGGGATTAGATTGACCTTTGTAGGAGATCTATAACAACCGACCTCTTGATTTGTAAAGACTATTCAATACCTCACCCAAAGTAATTGAAAGCCCAAGGTGTAGTGGATTAAGAACCCTAAAAAGAATTTCTAAGAACACTCATAAAAGATCAAGTTTAAGTTGTTTCCAAAGGAATAGTTGTTTGTCATAAGTTGTGGTAGGAAATTACAAATAAGAGACTATTTATAGTCCTAACAACTAGATACCCTAACAATAGATTAAAGACCTTGCCAACCCTCTAAAAAAGGGTAAAAGAAAAAGAAAAATCAATAAAATCAAGTGGAATCGTCAAAAACAAGTTAAGATCGTAGTCGGAACAACATTACAAAAGTTGAACAGGGCTTTGACCGGTGCCGGTGAGAACCAGTTTCTCGCCCCTGCAGGAGTGAAGTTTTGGCCATCTTCAAAGCCTAACCAAAACCATTGACCAGCACCGATGGCTTGCACCGATTGGAGCCAAGTTTGGACAATTTGATAATTCCTTGCTCCTTTCTTCCATGCCTTCTTTTGTGGCTTCTTCTGCTTGATTCCAAGGGACCTTAATGCCTTATTCTTCACTTGAAACTCCTTCTCCAAATCCTTTGATCATCATCAAGTTGAAGTCCTTCATTGATTGTTCTAATATAAACTTCACCTCATTGAAAATGACTTCAAAATCAAGTTGTTCTTCTTCGTTTTGCATGAACAACACCAATGATCTCTTCATCTTGGCTGCCCTACCTCTTGTAATTGGACCCGTTGGTATTGTTGGAGCTTGATCTCTATCAAATAACAACCGGTGAAGGAATTAATTATCGATTCAAGAAAAATCAATCAACTAATACTGAATGACAAGCTCCTGAACTTGAAATCCCCGGCTCCAATTGAAGAAACTGGTATGACCAGTGCAAGAAGAAAATGACAATGGGTGCATGTAAATTGGAAGGTCCAAAGCCAGTCACGTTTCTGTCTCTTGCATCGGTGAAGACCAATCTATGCACTGGTGATTGGTGAGCACCAGTGGACGCACTCGTGAGCAGATCAATACTTCTCTATTTTTTGTCTTTTTTCCTTCGTTTTGAGTCATTTTCGATCCAAACTCGATATCCAAGCTTTCCTTATTATATAACAATATTTTATTAATTTGGAATTTGCCATTAGTAATCTTTGGAGGTTCAAATTGAAGAAATTCTTTTTCTCGTTTTTGGACCAATTGAATTAACAAATTTTTCAATGCATTTGTTCCCAAACGAATAATTAAATCTTCAATTTGAGCGCTTCCTTGGACTCTATCATGAACGTAAACAATTCGTATACACCTTCAACATTCACTAGATCTACTCTCTCAACATCACCCATTTTTCAATTCGACATGCATGAATTATAGACGCCACCACATTGGACTATATACAACCCATAAAAATGCAATCCACAAATAGAACAAACTATGGCACATATGAAACGAACATGAACAAATGCCAATAGGAAGGATTAAGAGGCATTATATAGTTGAGAAATACAAAAAAGATAAAACTTTTTTATACATGTAGGTTGATAATATAGTTCAAAACACAAATAATAAAGATACTCATTTATTTTTCTCATGTGAATACAGACCTTTCCTTCATTGAAGATCAATCTTAACAAAGAATCAAGATCAAAAATGAGATCCCCTTTTTTTTTTTGTGTAAAAAAAAAAAAGACATGAGGAAGAGATTCATGGGTTTATACGCAGGTTGCTATGTGTTCGAAGATGTCAAGAGAAAAAAATATATTAGAGAGATTTAGTAAGAGGTGAAAAAGACAATGATGTGAAAGCACAATGCAAAGTAAAAATTCCTTATCCGAAAGGAGTCATGTGATACAAAAATATATATAGTTTAACAATTATCAAGCATATTTATCACTTTCTTCGACGCTAATTATAGATTGTTTATAAGCATTTTTGTTAATATTAAGATAAATTTTTTTCCCCAATGCCCCCATTAGAAAAGAGCATTGAAAATGAAAAATAAAAATGTTTTATGAAAAGTGAAATAGCATGAGCAATATTTAAAAAAATAAAATTAAAAATAAGAAAAATGATGATAAATGGCTTATAATGAAAGGAAGTGTACATATATATATATATATATATATATGTGTGTGTGTGTGTATATAAATATATATATATATATATATATATTTATTTATATAATATACATACATTAGGGCTATTGTGTGCGTTACTACATACATTTGAAGACACAGCATTTAACGTTGTAACGGTCAAGATTTCATCAATTGCATTCACTAGGCAGAATGACAACATTTTGAACATATATATATATATATATATATAGTCCACCTACTGTGTGCAACGTTGCTCACCATCTGTGTGCACAGACTCGAATGACATTATTTTGATATAAAAAAACATTACAACAAAAAAACCAGAGTAGATCCAACGAGAGCAGATCAACATCCCTCAGCACAAGCAACCCAAATCTATCACCACCGCCACCGCCGCTTCTTCTCAAATCCACAGTCACCCAACCTGCCATCATCATCTCCTACACCATGGTAGAAACTCAAACCCACAATTCAAAAATTCAACCCATGAACCCAACCCGAAAATGGAACAACAAATATCTAGTGTGAGAGACAAGAAAGCTCCATCGATTCACTACGACCTCATACCATGACCGTACAACACCCATCGATTCACCATGACCTCATACCATGACTGTTCCAATTACACCTAACCTGCCATCTCCTACACCATGGTCACTCACTCACAACCAATTTCACCTCCGAGTTCTCAGTCCCTGCTAATTGGTCTCCACCCCACTCTCCTAGGCTTAAGCTCACCGTGGATGGTGCTTGGAAAAAATATGAAAACTGCGATTGGAATCAAGAAGCTGCAAGATGATATTTAAAAAAAATAAGTCTTTCATGCTACACCATAGGCACACACAGGACACTGTGCTAATTCATACACCTTAACCATATTATATATATATATATATACACGAATTTGTTAAAATGCATTTTGAAATGAGCCTTAATACACGCTCTAACCGTTATCATAACAGAATTTTTACTCCGCTTAATTGACTACATGAACACTGTAGCAAAAATCCCATTACGAATGCACGCTCCGAAACACGCCTTAGCAAGATCGTATATATATATATATATATACATTTATTTATTTATTTATTTATATTCTTACCCTTAATTTGATATTCTCCAACATTTATCATAAAAAGAAAATACATTACAGTCAAACTTATAAATAAGAGACAAACCAAAGATGTATTTAAAGATTCTTAAGTCGTTTTATTAATCTATGGAAAATGGCGACTAGAAGGAAAAAGTCTACTCTCCAATTCGCATCCGCTTTCAGAGATGAGGAAAAATGTTTGAATGGAGGTTTATCTTCCATTTATGATTAAGAAATTCAGGAGCACGAAAAAGAGCATTAGCCTATAATTGTAGCAAAAGAACGCAAACATAACTGCGCTTTACATCCCTGAAATTGTCAACGCAAACTCGAGACCCAGAAGTAAGCAAGAGAGTCTCAGAGAAAAGGGAAAACGGGAGGTTCAATATAAACTTGACAATTTTTAGATGCTAAGTCAGTTCAACAGAAAATGATGAAACAAAAAAGGTTCTCATCTTTGGACTGGCAAACTAAGGAGAACATGTACTTAGATGAGATTTGAACTTATCCAGTTCTTCGATAACCTCCTCTTCTGGCCTGTAAATCAGGTCAATCATGCGCCATATCTGCATCAATAAATACATGCCACAAATAGTTGGAAGTAGCATAGATGACAAATGCATCCAAAATTTATGTCCAGGGGAATTAGAGGAGGCAATCCAGATACAGAGTCCGTCATAAATAATTGACTACCATTATCAAGTTTTCTGATAAGTTCATGTTGCCCCAGATGCAGGGAACAAAATGTTAAAAGACAAGCAAAACAAAGAGAATAAAACCTTGCACAGCGTAGTAATGCAATCTCCCAAAATCTTAGCGGCATCTATATTCAAACATCTGTTTTACGCATCTGTAATTTAACTCATTACATCAACTCAGCCCCCTCTATCCACAAATGCAACACGTGAATTTTCACCCAAAAGTATCATGTCACAGTGAGAAATAAATGAACCTTCTAACACTAGAACAAGCTCTGTCTTCCTCTTCTTTATTTTTTGCATCCCACTAAACCAAAAGTGCAACATCTGTCTAAGCAGGTCAAAGTCATCAACAAGCATAGAAGTTTAAGTTGTTACCTGTAGTGTACCACCACCACCAGTGCTTTCCCCATCATCAGATACACTAACAATGGTCCACGGATCTGATGCATTCCAATGGAAATCAACTACCTTATCCCTATGCAGACAATCATCATCATTAGTTAAAATATGGTACTTTTACCAATAGGTTTTTGATGTGGGGAGAAAAATAAAAGGTGTTAACCAGAAAATAACCAAAACAAACAAGAGGATTGTCATTTTTAAACTGATGAGAGAGCAAGACCATAGGACTGAGATGGAGAAAGAAGTTGGACTAGGATACTTACCTGTGCCCAGCATGCCGGAAAAACAAGGCTGGAGAAGAATTTTCAGCTTTTGTTCCAGTATGCTCCTGCTTTCCAACCTGGTCAAAAGTTTAACTTCATGAAACTTACAGAATCAAGGCAGACTCTAGGTGTTAAGTGACACACAAAAGGTTTTAGAATAAGAATGTGAATTCTACTGAGTACCAACTGAAAAGCTTGAAAATTCATGACAGAAATATGAAGACAGATTGCAGTAAATTTGTGCAAACCTGACAATATATTTGTTAAAAATCCATCATTCTTGATTGTTTTATTTCACAGAAATGGACAAAAAGTACAATAGAGGTGTACTCAATCCAGATAATGAATACTCTTATCTATGAAAATGCAAAGTATATACATAATAATTCAATGAAAATGCATAGTACAGGTTATTCTTATTACCAATATTAATTGTCCAGGGCCAGTTTTAAGAGGAAGAACGAATGTAAAGTTTTATAACAATAAGCTTTTTAGGAGATTAAATCCAGACAGCTCACTTTGTTAATATTTGCATGTTTCTAATGTGCTGTCATTAAGATCAATAGACTTAAAAAACCTCTCTTTTCCACCCTCCAATTTCAAATGTAGTTGAAGAATTAACAGTTTCAAATTTTGGTACTGCTGCTACTTGATGCCCATATCATACAGAAATTCTAATTTCTTTATTATTAGGACAGTAAACAAATAACTGAAAATGGTATGCATACCTTGTCATAATCCCAAAGGTTCAGGATGCCATCTTCTGCAGAGCTTCCAAAGACAGATGGCTTGTCTGGAGACCACTGTACCAGAAAAATAAACTCTTCACTCAGTCCTGAGAACTAGGCAAATTGAATTTACAAACTCCCATTGTTTTTCCAAAGAAACCAAAAAGAGAAACCTTAAGTGTCGTGATACCTGTACACATAATACAGGAGCACTATGACCTTCAAACTTGTGGATAGGGGTTCCAACTCCACCTGAAGTGAGATTCCGGCGGTCAAACATCCTAACAGAATTATCAGCTGACCTGAAGGAGGCAATGCAGATTTCAGAACCAAGACGATTGGAAGGAAATAAGACTAAAAGCTTCAAGAGCACAAATAGCCACAAGAATATCGGAATAAAAATACATCACAATCTGCACATTCTTAAAAGTGCTTCAAAATAGCAGGACAAACAATATAAGTAGCGTAGTAAGCATGAATTACCCTGTCAGAATAAAATTTACATCATGAGGATTCCAATCAACACAATGGAGGTCAGCACTGTGAGCCTTTTCAACCTTGTAGAATAGAACATTCAAAGACACAAAGGTTAATGAATTCAGTATCAGTCCTTGACCACAAGAAACACACACAAATCAAAACAATAAGAACAAAATGAGAGAAGATTTGTTTACACCATTCCCTCAGTCACAGGCTTCTTTTCCTTCATATGGCTCTACATAAAGACAGATCTAAGGTAGGGCCTTGAAATTTATGTTCCAGTGAACACAACCTTGCTGTTCCTGTCACATTTTCCTTTAAAGACTATGGGGTATGAGAAAGGTGAATAAAACCCCTTAACAATCTTCTTAACAAAACCTGCCTGTTGTAACTATGCATCTTCCTGTACTAAAACCTGACACCATTATCAAATACCTTTTACCAAATCCAGTTTCCCAGATTATTTTTCTTTAGTGGAGTAATCAATATAAAAATGTTAAATTTCACATGTTCCAGGAAATCCCAAGAACTCCTACATTTACACCAATATCAACTTGAGGACAACTTTGTGCAGCAAAATGTAATAGCAATGACACCATCTGTTTACCAATAAATTGCATATATCTTCAATACCATGTCACATCAAACTTCCCCCTCTCGAACTCCAAGATCAGAATTATAAGCATGAGAAAATATAACCATAGAAGACATGTACTGCCAAGTTCAGTGGTAGCCATAATTTTATTAGTAGACTTTCAAAGTTAATTATTTCTCCAGCCTTCATGATATCAACTCAATCAGTTACTTGGGACAGAATAACAACACTGGAATCAGTAAGAGTAGAAGAAACCTTGATAACAGGAGCTAAACCAGTTCTAGAGTCCCAAAGTATGAGGCATGCATCATCACCAACACTACAGAATTCCTGGGCACTTTCAAACAAAAATTTAAGAGTGCCTTAGAAGCTTGAACTGTTTAGATGCAATTCATCAAATTATAAATTTAAATATTCTGACGTCCATGTCTAACTGAAGTTCATTCTTCAGTAAAAGGTGTGATTATTTCCATTCAAATAACTGTATTTGTTTGTGGAGTGAAACAAAGAGACTTCAATCTAAAACAAACAAGACTAATCACCTTGAAGGACAAAACTGAACATCTTCGACAGTATCCTCGTGTCCTTGAAAAACACCTCGAGCATGAACAGTAGGACTATTAGCCTTGTGATCTACTTCATCAACTTTTGGTGTCTTAGTGTTGGAAGCTCCGGCTCCAAGTCCTGGAGACTTAGGAGCACTCTGATTACTTGCCAGGGAGGAGACATGGTCATGAATGCTCCACAAGACCACTGACTTGTCTTTCCCTGCCAAAGATTGTTCCACAATAATAAGGAAAGCATGACTAAGTTTAGAAGAAAAGGAAAAAGAATAGGAACAAGAATCAAATTAAAAACTACAGAAGAGTGTCAAATTACAAGTTTGATATCTTTGAGAAATCAATATCCAACTATATCATGATGTAGAATTTTAGGGTTTGGAAGAACATATCTTTCTCTCGTCTTATTAACAAAGAATTACATGAATATATAAAAAATCTAAGATACCAAAACGATAACTACTATTCAATCTAAGATTAACCTAATCAATTATAATCCTACCTAGAATATAGCAGTTAAAAATAATAGTCAATACTCCCCATCAAGTTAGTGCATAGATGTCCCACATGTCCAACTTGCAAACTAATGTATGAAAACATTAGAGCAAGAAAGCAGAGTCACCGGAGAACGTGTGGAAAAACTGGTGCCGGATGAAGATACCAAATTTCTTCCGAAGTCAAGGATCTAGCACAGTCCATAGTATCTATTGCCTTAATTTCAATTATTGTCATTGAAGAAAAGCTCAAAATAGGAAATCCAGAAGAAAACATGGTTTCCATGTGAAACACAGAGCAATCAAAGGTGCTAAGCCCGGAAGCCCATTGAGCAGAAAAACCAACCAAAAGGCCAAAAACAGCAGAGTACGCAACAACAAAAAATGGCGTGAACCAAAAACTCTACACGGCACTGAACTGGAGCAAGGAGGAGACCAGATCTGAGCGGGACCCCATGGGAAGAAATGACTGGAGAGTGGCACCTGGGGAACACATGCTGCTGCAACAGTCGTTGACAGCAGGAGAACGACCAGGTAGGTGATGGGTTCACTGATTCCGGCAATGGTGTCGAAGGAAGAGGGAGAAAAACTCAACCTCTTAAAGACCACTGACTTGTCTGACCACTGAAATTGGCAGAAATCTTAGGTGACAGAAAACCCCAGGAATTTTGGAAAAATCTAGCAAGCTATGAGGGAGGAAAACTCAACCTCAAATAGGTAGCAATGGCAGTAACACAAGAGGGAAATGATGTCCTCTTTTTAGTGATGCAAGGGAGAAAATACTCAGCCTAAAAAAGCATCAAACAAACCCAAAGTTGTAGAGGGAGAAAACACTCAACCTCAATAGGCAACAAAATAAATCTTTCTGTTGCTGAGGGATTAAAATTCACCTCATAAGGCAACCTAGCTCTAATACCATGTAAAATAGAATTTTAGGATTTGGGAGAATAATCTCTTTCTCATCTTATCAACAAAGAATTACATAAATATATAGAAATCTAAGATACCAAAACGGTAATTTTACCACATAGGCAACTACTAATCAATTATAATTCTATTTGGAATATGATAGTTAACATAATAGTCAACACATAATAATGGTAAAATTCAATTGTTATGGTAAAATAGTCATTAATTCTTGTAAATGAGATCATTCAAGTATTCAACCTCCAGATAGCACAAATGGATCGATTGGACACATTGCAAGTGCAAATTCTGCATTATCCTGATGGCCTGTCAGTATCTGCAAAGGTATTGGTAATCAAGATATCAAGACCACATAAAATAATAGAAAACACATGAAAATAACTTCTAACAAAGTGACAGATCAAAATATTTTTCAAGGAGTAAAGGAATTATCACTATAATCACAAAAGTAGTATAAGCTTAACAACTATAACAGCTAAGAGATGATCTATGAGTCACATAGCAACTGTTTTAAAATAAGCAGTGGGAAACAAATACCAAATCTGGACGAGATTCTGTGGCTCCCAAAAGAGCATGGCGATTAGGCTGAGATTCAACATCCCAAATAAGAACCTGGACGAAAGGAATGTGAAACTTAACCCACTTTAAACTTCATAATTCTTTAGAATTAAAATCCACAAAAAGAAACAACAAAATCAGCACTGTCAGAGATAAAATCAAACTCTTACATCTGGACTGTCAGTATGGGTGGCCACTATCTTACTGTCCTGTGGTAGTTCTCTAATTCGATTCACCTGCAAGTTCAATTTATCTCCATCAGATAAGGTGAATGCTTTATTATTTTCATTCTTCTAATCAGAAAACAGGGGAGGCTGATCATAGAACAGAGTAGATAAAATCATTTTTGAATAATCCATCAAGAAACAGAAGCATAATTTCAAAAGAGCCAATTATCCATGCAGTAAGTGGTTTTTGTCCATAAAATTCCTGCAAAACTGGACATGGTAACACCCAAATGACTAAAGAAAAATAAACTCTGGCCAAACTAAATCAGGCAAATACTGATCTTGAAACCTGTAGCTTTTGATTTATGGACCACCCAACATATAACTACTCCCTTATGTGTAAAATGTGAAAGATGAAATAAGATTTTGCTTCTCAAGTACACTCCTTCACTGAAATTGAATAGCCAAGTACCACTTACCAGTAAGAAATACAAAATGAACTGCAGTACCCAAAAGCTCGTAGATAAAACCACCACATTAAATATATACATATGTAGACCGAAATAAGAGGAAGTAAATCTAATAAAGATAAGACAATCATCAGCAGATTCATAAATACTTGACAAGGGCTGCATAAGTTCATACCTCTCCAGGATGTATGATTGTTTTGAATTTCTTCACAAAAGGTGAGCGTGCTTCTTCATTGAACTGATTGAGTAGCAAACAAAGCCACAAAAAAGTCAAGATAATTGGAAATAAAATACTCCCTCAGTCCAAAATTGAATGTTCTATTTTGACTTGCGCAAATTTTTTTTAAAAAACTTGACTTAGTTCACTTTAGACATTGCAGTGTTAACTTGTTTGTATAATTTTAACTAATTTAGGAAATGAGACATAAAAATCCGGATGGAGTAGTGTAATCATTCTCCCCATTAGGATATCACCTGTGATATATGCTCTGCTGCAGCAACCCTGGGCTTTACAATTTCACAGTTTGCTATGACAAGCGTATTTGGGACACTACCATCAGTCTGCAGGAACAGTAAAAGAAAGAACATCATTCCAAATCATACATTACGTCCGAAATAGAATACTCAATGTTTTCAGAAGCAAGTAGATGTGGATCCATTAACTTCATAAACCATATAAAATTCAAGGAGGAGGATCCCTCAACATTATTTACACTCTAACCATGTGCAACTACATGCTAAATCTCTTGGCAATACGCACACCAATATCACAAAAGAAAAATCGCAGATACTATATTTAAAAGATGTGTTTAAAGCATTCAATGAAGCTTGGAGCACTGATTCATGCTATTTTTTTCTCAATTTATCATCTCAGCCTCATATAGAATTCTCGTGCTTGTATGAGAAAAGACAAGTAAAGAAAACAAAATCATGTGACATCAGCGGTACACATCATTCAGTTATGTCTACTGGTTTTCATCTTATCATCTCACCTTCGGAAGAATTCTATGCTTGTATTAGAAAAAGAGAAGAGACAAAAGAAAACAAAACCATGTGAAGTCATGACAACCTTCAGTACAGTTCAAGATTACTCCAAAATAGAGGTAACAAAATGCAATCGACTAAACTAATTCCCCATAAAACTTTCCTTTTCCAGACAAAATCTAATTACAAAACCAATGAATAGAAGAATCATTTGACTAAACGGAAGTCTAAATACTCTAAAAGTGAGCCAAAAACCATAATAGAAGGTAAAAACTTTGAAACGATATTACCTGTTCAGAAAGGTATAGCCGCTGTCGATTCTTGTAGGTAGCTTGCTCAAGTTGTGGTCCCCACCTGCGATATAGAGACAATAAAGGTATATTGAATTTCATTGCAAATGACAAGAACCCTAACCCCCTATCTGAAAGGAGGCACAATATTTCTTACAATTTAACGCAAATTCCATGTTACATCAACATAGACATTAAAAGATCTTATAGATAGATGTGAAACAACTCTTTATCTGAGATGGAAGATTGAAATCATCAGAAAAGACAAAGAAACATTATGAGAATAAGAGATCTTCGCATAGGCAAGACTGAGATAGCCACTTTGAGAATGGTAGGTAAAACAATCACAGAGGTGAACAGAATAATTTGCTTTAACTGTTTGTAATACTCATCTTGTAACATTCTTCTTCACCTCTTGTCCTTCTTGGCGTTCTCAAATGCTCAACCCCATGTCCCCCTCTCTGTGAAATCTCTTCAACAATTCCCCAATCTCTCCTTGGCAATTTATAACAGAGTAGTCCAAACCAACAAAGTTATCAAGGCAAGCAATAATGACAAAGCAATGATGAGTAATATTTCCTATGAGGAAACATCGCTCATGGCTCCACTTAAAATGGACACACTTTACTGCAAAACCCAAATTCACCATGAGGAATTCCAATTTTTTGCGGTTGACCAAAAAATAATAAAATAAAATAAGGTGATACAAACAAGAACAAATAATGACAAAGGACCAAGATAACTACTGGATACTATGCGCCATAAACAGCATTAGGACCACAGCACCTCGTTAGACAACTTTGATTGGCAAAAGTTTGACCTAATCAAATCCCAATCAAAATTTGAAAGAACTTAGAAAGTCAGCTTAATGAAGTGACAGAAAATCAATTCCTACATTTTTTGGCATTTTGGATCAAACCATAGAATTGTTAAACCCGAACCCATTGGATTATTCCAATTTTTTCAGGCACTGGTGTGTCTCATAAAATGCATGAAATCTTCAGAAAGAGAATATAGAAATAAACCTATAGAAAAAACTACCATCTAGAAGGTTAACCAAAACCAAACTGAAAGAGAGATAGTTTAACAGAACTGTCTTAAATGCCACAAATTTTCATTCCTTTATCCTACCTTCTTTATCCGTCTTTAATATTTGCTTGTGATTAACAATGCCCTCCACATATTCCACACTTTAAGTTCTTGGCTCATTGCAGTCCATTTCTCTGCACCCAAAAGTCTTTCTTACTCCTTTCCATCATTCCATAATTAAATTACAACAACAAACAATACATAACTCAAGAGGGCACACAACAAAACGTGTTGAGGCAGCTAATACAATTAAAAAACTAGTGGTGACCCTGAAGCACTGAAACCCTGTCTCCTATGAGTGAAATGCAAATGTTATGAGAAGAGTACACCTTTCTTTAATAGCCTTAAGACGTAATTCATCATATTCTTAGAAACCTTTCAGCTGGAAGAAAAACCCTCGTATACAAAACTTCCGACTTATAGTGGCAAACAGAACTACAAAAGTACAGCTCACTAAGGTCTAAGGGCATGTAAATCGGGACTCATTTTATCCCTTTTTTACTTCATGGAAGTGAGCCATCACATTAGTCGGGTAATGATCGGAGAGAAAAATCCTCGGGAACATCGAAACAGACCTGAGGCTGGAAACTATTTGGGCTCCGTACATTTTCCAGCAAGCAACCAAAACTTAGGTTTTGGTCAAGAAATAGACAAGCACAGCGACAAACGGCAAGCAAAAGAAAGAATGAAACTCCAAAAAGATAAAAATACATATCTAAAAAAGCAGGTAAGAGAGTTTACGGACCGGCAAGAGAGAGAGGGCCAGACCAGGTTGTGATTTGCGAGCCAATCGTAGAGAACAGGGACTAGACTTTTCCATTGTGTGTAGCGCTCATCCACCGAAGGCTGTTTTCCTCCTGCTCTCCCGTCCTTCATCCCTCTCTCCCTCCTGCTCTTACGGCGTCTCGTCCTTCTCCTCCCCTCGTTATCTTAGGACGGTTGGCTTGAGGTTTGTTTAGTTCGAGCTTCGTAATAGATTGAAAGGCTTTGGCCTCCTTCCGTAAAAACTTGAATTTCGACTCCTATTGATAGAATTTGAATCGAATCGAACTCATTCACAGGATTTTAACGAAATTAAATTGAGAAGGAGATTGTATAAAAAATTTATCTTCAAAATCACAATAAAAATATTCATAAAATGCAATATCCATATATGTAATTCATAAATAGCAGATAAAAAAATAAAAGTCAAAACTTCATTTTTAAAAAAGTCCTACCTTTATAGGAAGACTTTACAATGGTTATTCTATATATATAAAGATATTAAAATCAGTTTCTTTTTAATTATTGTTATTTAAGTCACTTCACTCACTGGATCACTAAAATGTTCCCAAGGTAACAATTGATGATTCGAAATGGTAAAGAATACAAGAAATATAATGTACAAATTCAAAAATGATTAATCAAATTGACATTAATGTGCAAAAAAATAAAAGGAACTTACTTTGATAAGAAAATGACTCTCACAAAGACTTACAACTAAAAGATACTTATAATATGAAGAATTTAAAGGATGAATGATAAGATAAAAAATACAAAAAGTTAATTAATATTTTATAATAGAGATTGAAGAGTTCAAGAAAAATCAAAATACAAAAGATTTACCTTATCATTTTTAATCCATTAAATTTTTTTCAAGTTTTAATTAAAGATATTTTTATAGAAAAAAATATTAATATATTTGAAAAAGATGGAAGACATAAAGTTTGGATTTGCTTTTTCTTAATTAATTAATAATAACTTCACGTAATCAATTTTTATGGGAAAAGGAAGGTTATTTTTTTAATTAATGAATAATAAACATAATGAATTTTTTAGGGAAAAATGATTATTTTGATTTATACATTTGGTTCATCCATGATTCAGAATACTATAAAAAAAAAGTGAGTTTTTTAAAACTTTGGAAGTCTGCTTTAAATTTATATAATACATTTTATAGGTTCGCCAACCAAACGCTTTTTAATTTTATAATATATTAATATTATAAATATAACTTATTTATTAAATATATTTTTATTTTTATATATTATATATTATATATAATATATTTTACTATTTCTTAGATTTTAAGAAAAATAAATAAAGATAAAAACGAGTATAAACGAGTTCGATCTCTTTTAAATATTTCACAATTTAAACTTGAATATTTAGACTCGTGAGCCTTTAAGTCGAAAGCCTAAGCCTAAAAAAAAATATAAACAAGTCATCCCCAAACTAACATATTTAAACTTATCTCATTTATGATCCTACTCCGGAATATAATCAATTCCTTTTAAGTTCCAACAAGAATTAGACGTCTTATTTTTATTCCAAAATATCCAATATAAAAAATGTATGTTTTTGTTCTAGAAAAAAAAATTGGTATTTTTAAAAATTGAGAAAACTTCAACATATCTAGAGTGTCCAAACTTAGGTATGTCCTAAATATCCCATAGGAGATTTTGTCAATCAAAATTAAGGAATAGATTAGAAAGAACAATTTAGAGATAATTGATTGAATGATCTATTGGATATAAAGAATATTTTCATAAGATTTTAATTATGTCAGCCTCTAAATCCTCTTGTATTATGAAAAATTTGTCAAAAATAGATAATGATTTAGTTAACGATGAGAAGCCCAATTTTCTCTACTATTTCAAGGAAAATAATCAAATGCATAAAGTGTTGTTCTAGTGATTCACTAAAAACTACCACATCATCAATATATACTATTGTAAACCTATTATAAAGGTGGGTTGAACATATCGTTCATTACCTTCTAAAATTCAAAAAGAGCATTCTTAAGTCTAAATGGCATAACATTTCATTCAAATTGACCAAAAGCCACATGAAATGTTGTTTTATATTTATCTTTTTCATTAATCTTAATTTGCCAGAAACCTAACTTCATATAAAATTTACTATAAATAATTGATATAATAGTTCTTTTTAGTAAATCTCTTTTATTAGGTATTGGGTACCTAATCCATTTTAATACCTTCTTTAATTTTTTGTAGTTAATAACTAATCTAGGGGCTCCTCTTTCCTTTTCTACACTATTATTAACATGAAATGTTGAGCAACTTCAAGGGGTTTAGATTCTCTAATAATATGCTTATTTAGTAAATCATGTATTTCTATTTTACAGGTTTCTATTAGTTCCTTTGGTAGGAATATCCTATTCATTAAGTTCTTCTATATATAAGGTAATTCTACTTTATATGATTTTCTATTCCAAAAAGTAGTAGGAATACCAGAGCAGACTTCCTTTTCAATTCTATTTTCTAATTCAAGTATTCTATTTTTGTAGTCTCTCTTTGTAATTGCAATTCCGTTCTTTTATATTTAACGTCTTCTTTTAAGAAATTAATTTGATGAGATTTTCTAATGGTTTCTTCTTTTAAAGTTTCTATAAACTTACGTTCGGGTTTATTGAGAAACGGAAAAGTAATCTTAATAGTTTCTATTTTAGTATGTACACCTATTTGGTCTACTTCAAAAGGATAGATCTGTGCAATAAAAGGAGTTCTTAGTATTATTTCTTCATTCAAACCTTTAAATCAAAATAAAAGAGTTAACAAAACAAAATTGCTTATTACAATTATGAGTTTTAGATAATTTATAATCTATTTTTAGTCTATTTCTAGAAGCTAAATATAACCTAGTAGAGATTTTCTCATAATATTTAGTAGGAATTATTCCTTTTTGTATACGATTTTGATGAGCTCCAAAGTCTAGAAGAGCTATACTTTCTATTCCAAAATCTTCTATCTTTAAAACTATAGGAATATACCATTTTTGAAATGTAATGCATTTAATAGTATCATTGAAATGTGGTGCATTTAATAGTACCAATAAACTTTTCTGCTTCATTTTTATTTGAGGTTTCACCCTCATCTTCTATTTCTTCTAGAAATGGTTTTATTTAAAAGATTTTTAATTTAAGTAATTCTTCATTAAAATTACTAATTTCTTCTGTATAATTTTTAACATTTCTTTTAAAATTTTTATTTCTTATTTTATTTTCTTTATTTTAAATTTTAAATCTTCTAGTGTAGTTTCTTTATTTTTTTAAATAAGTCTAAACGAGCTAAATCTCTTCTAAATATTTCATGAGTCGAGCTTGAATATTTAGACTCGTGAGAGTTCAAGCCAAACCTAGGCCTAAAAAAAATATAAACGAGTCGAACCCTAAGCTCACATATTTAAGCTTATCTCGTTTATGGTCCTACTCCATAATATAATCAATTCCTTTTAAGTTCCAACTAGAATTAGACATCTTATTTTTATTCCAAAATATCCAATATAAAAAATGTCTATTTTTGTTCAAGCTAAAAAAAAAAGGATATTTTTTAAAATAGTTTTTAAATGTAATAATATCGATTTCTTAAAAAAATTAATTAATTTAAGAAATGAAACATTTATTTTTAGACAACTCAATAACATTTAATTTTGAATAGAGAAACTATATTTTAGTGTAAAATTTTATTAATAGTCCTTTTAATTAATTGAATAAATTTACATACATGTCCATTGCTGCACATTTATAATCAATCATGAACGAAGTAAGAAATTATTATATTACATAATAATAAAAATAAAAGTAAAAGTAAAATATCTAAGAAAATGACACAGTAGCTCCCTAGCTTGCACCAAATGGGCTATTTCAATGATTTTGAAAACTTTGAGAATCCTCTTTTTGCAAGGTAATTAGAATTGAAAACGAATCGAGTTTGAATCTATGCTGGGATTAGGGTTCAATTTTTTAATATTTTTTTAAATTCGAGAACATTCATATTTAAGTTCGTCTAATGAAAAATTTAAAAGGGACTCAACGAAACACTAGAAAAAAAAAAAGAAAAAAGAAAAAAATTTGAATTTTAATTCATTTGAGTTTAATTAGAACCGAAGGCAGATTTGAAATCGTTTGGGCTCATTTATTTATCTTAAGCTATTTTTTAAAAAACTTTAAGAAATAATTTTAAAAATTATTTTATTTATATGAAAAAATAATAAAATATTATATATAAAAATACAAAGTATGTATACATAAAAATTTTAAAATATTATAAATTTCATTTTTTTATATGCAATACATTATGTCATATTTATAAATTAAATATATATATATAAATATTTATATATATCATATTCGTATGACTATATTTTGATAATGACTGCAACTTTAGAGGTGATTGGATAAATAATATTATCAAAAATACATTTTAAAGATTTGAAGTATGTAGAAGCTTTTGCTTCCCAATTTGCCGGTCAAGGATTAACTTACCCTGACTGTAAAAATTAATAAAAACTAGATAAAGACAGCCCGTTATCATATTATTTATGTGTTTTTTTTATAGTTATTTAATTCATAACTTTATCAATTTTATACATATGCACAATGATATACTTTATTAAATTAATAAGAATCTAAGTTTTTAATTAGTAATTTTTCTTTTTATAAATATTTTTTATGTGGAGAGGAAAATGGATATTAAGAAATATTTATTAAAAAAAATATAAAGGGCTTTATAGAAAAGGAAAAGTTTTATATGATATTTTTTTTTAATAGAAAAGTAAAGTATTGTTGATAGCTAATTTTTCAAAACTCGTGAGTTGTTGAATGATTAAAGCTAGTAACTCACTTCATAGCTCACCAGCTTTTATGGTTAGAAACCATGCAGAAATAGTAAGAAATAAAGTTAGGATGGTTATTAACTATA
>JAOXNR010000028.1:1107944-1137954 GCA_028571225.1 Parsonsia alboflavescens | reverse complement strand
ATAAAAATAAATATTGGGCTTTAATTAAAGGGCCAGAATAATTATGTTGGGTCCATGATCCAATGAATAATTATTGGGCCTTTAATTAAATAAAAAAGATTGTTGGGCTGTTGGGCTCTTGGCCCATAGAAAACCCTATTTCTATTTTAGTTATTTAAAAGATTATTAATTAATCTTGTAATAACTTTGAGAATAAAAATTACGATCTTTCTGAAACCCTTCAAGATGAGAATAGACGTGATTTTTCTCTTGACGTCTGTTTTCTTCCATTCCACTCATAGAGATCCTCTGATCTTCTATTTTCCTTTCTGTTCACCAAGACAGATAGGGAATAGATTAGAAGATCTTTTGCATAGTAGATCAAGACGTCCAAATCCATTCCGTAGGACAAGATCTCCGCGAATCTTCAAAACCAGGTATCGTTCTTGAACTTCCAATGTGAGAGAAAATTTTTTAAAAAATCCTGGGACTCCGGATTCGTTTCCTAGTGGATTCGGGATCCGGTTCCCCCTTCACTTTTGTCCACACGAATTCCTTTGCTTTATACAAATCCGTCAAATGAGCCATGAGCACACTGAAATCCTTGATGAAACGCCAATAGAAACTAGCCAACCCATGAAAGGACCTGTCCTCCATAACACTTCGTGGTATCGACCATTCCGGGACAACCTGCACTTTTGCCTCTTCAGGATGAATTCCCTTTGCCGAAACTACAAACCCTAGAAAAAATAGACTATTCGTAAACCAAACACACTTCTAAAGGTTGGCATACAAGCTGTGCTCCCTTAGTGTCGCTAGAATTAGCTGCAAATGCTGCAAGTGTTCATCCTCCGTCTGACTATACACCAGTACGTCATCGAAATAAACCACGCAAAACTATTCAAGAAAGGTCACAATACTTGATTCATGACTCTCATGAACATGCTTGGCGTGTTCGAGAGACCAAATGGCATAACGACCCATTCGAAAAGCCCATCTTTAGTTTTGAAAGTTGTCTTCCATTCATCTCCCGGCCTGATCCGTATTTGATGGTAGCCACTCTTCAAATCAATTTTCGAAAAGACTGTCACCCCGCTAAGCTGGTCCAACATATCATCAAGTCTTGGGATAGGAAAGTGTTACTTAACCGGTTGCGGTTTATGGCTCGACTGTCAATGCACATCCTCTAGCAACCGTCCTTCTTTGGCACCAATAAAGCCAGTACAACGCAGGGACCGATACTCTCTCGAATATACCCCTTGTCAAACAACTCAGTAACTTGGCACCTCAATTTGTCGTGTTGCTGTGGAAAGAGTCTATAATGGGCTTTGTTCGGTAGAATGGATCTCGGAACTAAATCAATTTGATGTTGTATATCACGCATGGGTGGTAGGCCTGTCGACAACTCTTCCAGAAGCAAATCTTCAAATTCTTTTAGAACTCCTCTCACCCTTTCCGACACCGCAATTTCCTCTTTCGTATCTGTCATAACTGCCAACGTAGTCGACTATAAAGCAAAACAAACCTCGGCTTCCCCAACCTCTTCTTCGAACTCCTTACACGGCAAGCAAATGATGGTCTTCTTTCCCTCCGTAAAGCTATCTCACATTTGTTGCAACACGACCTTCTTAGCTCCTCTATTGACTGTGTAGTAGTGAGTGAAACCATCATACAAAACCTTGTTGTCATTGCCAAGGTCTACCTAAGAGCAAATATGCGGCATCCATAGGCACCACATCACAGTAAACGATACAGTTGTACTATGGCAAGATCAAAAACTCCACTCTGCACCTCTGATTTACCTGAACTTCCATCTCCTTATTCAACCACCCAAGCTTGTAAGGTTCGGTGTGAGGTTTTGTCGGTAATTGAAGCTTTTGTATGGCTTCCTTTGAAATCACATTCTCACAGCTTACAGTATCTATATTGACTCGGCAGACCATGCCATTAATGGTGCAGCGGGTGCTGAATATGTTCTGACGTTTCCAATCCTCATTGGCTTTATTTGCTAAACAAACTCGTCGTAAAACCAGGTAGTCTCCTCCGACATCTTCTAGCGCAACCACACACTCCTCACTTTCTTCCAACTCATCAACAACTTCCTCACCTACGAATTCCCCTCCTGCACCATCTTGGATCAACAACTGAGATCTAACCCTGGGACATTCTTAGGCATAATGTCCTTTCTGCTGACAACGATGACAAATGACATTCGTCTTATTGGTTGGTGGACGGTTTTGAACTTGCCCCGATCCCTAATTCGGTTGCACTGCTGTTCACCCCTATTGAGTGGATGGATTAAAAGCTTTGGAAGAAGAAGAACCTGCCGCCGTCGTGTTTCGGGGAGGACCGAAAAACCCTCGACCAAATGTCGTACTTCTTCCGCCAACCCTAGCCAGGCTCCTTTCCACCACTTTGGCCTTCGTTTGTGCGTTGGTGATATTCACAAAGGTGTGTACCTAAAGGGCATCCTGAATTGCTGCTCGAAGGCCATCGAAGTAAAGTGCCACGTGCTGCTCTTGCGTCTCACGAAGCTAGTTCCTTACAACCATCCGATAGAATTCCATCGTGTACTCCTCTACACTACTCGCACCCTGCATCAAACTCTGCAAATTCTGAAAAAGTGTCTGACGATAATTGAAAGGCAAAATCTCTTGGCGCATCTCCCTTTTCAGCTCGAAACAATCATCCATGATAGGAAGGCCGTCCAAATAGCGCTAATAACGAAAGGATTGCCACCACTCCGCAGCCCTGTCCTTAAATCGAATTGCAACCAACGCTACCTTCTTGTCGGCCGAGACCTTTTTTAACCTGAAGATTTCATCCATGGTACTGATCTAATCCAGAAATTCTTCTGGCGCCAAACTTCCAGTAAATTCAGGAACTTCCAACTTAAACCCTACATCCCATCATGGTACATACGGCTCACGATCGAAAACCCTAGGAGGCTGATTTCCACCGCCTCTTCTAGGGCAGCCTCTTCCACCCCTTGGGAAAACCCTAGGTGGCTGTTCTCTAACTGGCAGTTCAAATTCCTCATCAACGTCGCCCCCTTGTTCCTCTTGCCTTCCGGGGAGTTCTTGTTGTGCAGGTCGTTCATTCACTACCAACTGCTGCATTATCCGGTTCAAAGTCTGCATTTGTTGATTCTAATTCTCCAAGATCTACTGCATGGCTCGATCATGATCTTCCCTCTCCTTCACTTGTGATTCTCGGCCTCTGCGTAGTTCTTCCAAAATCATAGCTACGATTGGATCTACATTCCCTCCTAGCATCTCGGATCTTTGCTCTGATACCAAATGACAAAGGCGGAATTATGGAAGGCTTACAATTCTTCCTTGTAATAAACTTCACTCGAAAGTTGTCTTTGGAAAAAAAAATTCAAGAACAAAACGACAATGTTTGTGAAGAAACTCAAAAAGAGATATATTATTGAACAAAGTCAAAAACAACAAAAACTGCCTCTTCCAAAAGAGAAATCGCCCTAAAATAATCTAATCAAAACCTAAACCTATTCGAAAAATTAAACCTAGGCTTATTCGAAAGATATAACGAAATTACAAAAAAAAATCCCTAAAAACAACAAATTATGAAAAAAGCCTGAAACTCCATCAAGATGACTCTGAATTGTCAAAAAAGGCCCTGCAACATGGCATAGCAGTGATTATTGATCGTTGGGCCATTCCGGGTCACCCAGTCAAATTTGAGCCCGATTCGAGCTCAGGCCAGCCGCCTCCAAAATCATGCCCAACATCATCGAACAGGTCGAATCAGGCTCGTATTTCTTGTAGTCGCTTGGACCTATGCAGACTACTCGTCGTGGGCTTGGCTGGCGTAATTGGCCCTTGTTCCCCTTGGTCATTCTCCTTATCCAACTCTGCTTCCAGGAGGCAATTCAAGCTCTAGGATTTCAAGTCAATTCCAGAACAAACCTAGCGGGCAATCATCTTCGGCAGTAATGGCTGTGAATAAGGATGAAAGGGGCAAGATAGTAGCCAAGGATGGTTCGCGGCTGTCAAGTGGTGTTTTAAGTGCTAGGGTATTGGGCACTTTGTCGCAGACTGCCAAAATAGCCAGTTTGTGACTTTTCGCGAGGAGAGGCTAGAGCCGATTTTTGACGAGGAAGAAAAGGACCCTGAGGATGAATAGAACGAGGAGGAGGTCGTATATGCATATTCGGGAGAATCCCTGATGATTCAGTGATTGCTAAGTGTGGCGGTAGAAGACGAGCCTTGGCCTTGTCATAACATCTTCCATACTCGGTGCACTGCCCGGGGAAAGGTGTGTAACATGATTATTGATGGCGGCAGTTACGAGAATGTGGTCTTGACAACAACGGTAGAGAAATTGGGATTAGAAACAGTTGAGCATCCGTAGCAATACAAATTGTCATGGCCAAAGAAGGGCAATGAAGTTAACATTAGCAAGAAGTGCTTGGTACAGTTCTCGATTGGGAAGAGGTACACTGATGAAGTATGGTGTGACGTTGTTCCTATGGATGCTTGTCACATTCTCCTAGGGAGGTCGTGGCAGTATGACAAACGAACAAAGCATGACGGGTTTCAGAACACTTACACTTTCAGCAAGGATGGCCAGAGCATTACGTTGGGTCCTTTGGATTTGAGGAAGGAGGTAGCAAAGGTTCTATTGTCTAGGGCTGATTTCCGTGAAGAGGCGATCAAGGCAACGGAAATTTTTGCCTTGGTTGTTTTGGAGCAAAACGCAAATCATTTCGAGTTTCCCGAGCAGATCATTCCATTGCTGCGGGAATTTGCTAATGTGATGCCAGAGGAGATGCCTTCAGGACTGCCACCTATGAGGGATATTTAGCATTGTATAGACTTCGTGTCGGGGTTGCAATTCCACATAAGGTAGCCTATCATATGATTTCGCAACAACATGAGGAGTTACAAAGGCACGTGCGAGAGTTGATGGAAAAGGGGATTGTCTAAGAGAGTATGAGCCCTTGTGCAGTGCCAACATTATTGGTGCCAAAGAAAGATGGTTCATGGTGGATGTGCATTAACAGTCGGGCGGTGAACAAGATTACAATCAGGTATAGATTTCCAATTCCCCGATTTAATGACTTGATTGATCAGTTTCATACCGCGTCTATCTTTTCGAAGATAGATTTAAGGTGCGGGTATCATCAGATTCGAGTTCGGCCAGGAGATGAGTGGAAAATCGCGTTTAAGACACGAGATGGGTTGTATGAGTGGATGGTCATGCCGTTTGGATTGTCGAACATGCCCAGCACTTTTATGCGGTTGATGAATCAGGTGTTTCGTCCATTTATTGGTCGATTTGTGGTGTAATTCAATGACATTCTGATTTTCAATGGTTTGGTTGGGCAACATTTGAGAGAGGTATTTGAGGTGCCAAAAGAGTAGAAGTTGTTTGCAAATCTGAAGAAGTGTCACTTTTTGACTGATCAAGTGATGTTTTTGGGGTATGTTTTGTCGGGTGAAGGTATTCGAATGGATCCCGCAAAGGTGGAGGCGATTCTGAATTGGGAGACACCGAAGATGATGTTTGATGTTCGAAGCTTCCATGGACTGGCGTCCTTCTACAAGTGGTTTATCCAAGGTTTCAGTTCCATCATTGCGCCATTGACAGACTGTTTGAAGTTAAGTCGGTTCGTATGGACTGCCGAGGTAGATTTTGCTTTCTGATTATTGAAACAAAAGGTAACTGAAGCTCCTGTTTTGGTATTACCTGATTTTTTTGAAATTTTCAAAGTGCATTATGATGCTTTAAGAGTGCGAATTAAGGAGTTCTGGGTCAGCAAAGCAGGCCGGTAGCTTTCTTCAGTGAGAAGCCTAACGATGCAAAACAATGGTATTCAACATATGATAAGGAGTTTTATGCAATTGTGTGGAGTTTGGAACATTGGAGGCATTATCTTTTGTCCAAGGAGTTTGTTCTGTTTTCAGATCATAAGGCATTGAAGTTTATAAATGGATAGCACAAGTTGAATACAAGACATGCAAAGTGGGTGCAGTTTCTACAAGCTTTCAGTTTCTCCATTCAGCATAAGGCTGGTGTATTAAATCAGGTGGCAGACATGTTAAGCTGGCGACATTTCTTGTTAAACACAATGTAGGTCCAGGTATTAGGATTTGATTCGTTTTCTGAATTGTATAGGGATGATCCGAAGTTCAGAGGTGTTTAGGAGAAGTGTCACACGGGGCCGCAGCAGTTGTTCATGATTCAGGACAGATTTCTTTTTTGGGGAAATCGACTGTGTTCATGAATGTTCGTTGAGGGCAGCAATTGTAGATGAACGTCATGCCGGAGGATTAGCTGGACACTTTGGGATTAACAAGATGTTGGCATTGGTGTAGGAATATTTTTATTGGCCTAGGATGGAGCGGGACGTGATTCGATGCGTTCAGTGGTGCAAAATCTGTCATATTGCTAAGACTAAGGGTAGCAATGCTAGTTTGTATTTGCCACTAATAATTCCGTTGGCACCTTGGGAAGACATCAATGTGGATTTTGTTTTGGGGCTGCTAAGGATGTAAAGGAACAAGGATTCAATTATGGTAGTGGTAGATAGATTTTCGACGATGGCACATTTTGTTCCCTGCAACAAGACGTTTGATGCTTCACAGTTGGCGCGGTTGTTCCTGTAGGAGATTGTCAAATTACATGGAGTTCCAAAGTTGATCATTTCCGACAGAGATGTGAAATTCGTGAGTCATTTTTGGCGAACTCTTTGGCGGCATTTTGGCACCAAATTGCAGTTCAATTCTTGTCATCGTCTGCAGACGGATGGACAAACGGAAGTGGTGAATAAAAACTTGGGGAACCTGCTACGAAGTTTACTTGGAGACAATCCACGACAGTGGGATTTGGTGCTACCACAGGTCGAATTAATGTATAATCCGAATTAATGTATAATCGTTCAGTGAATTGGATGACGGGGAAGAGTTCGTTTGAGATTGTTTACGGACGCAATCCAGCTACTCTATTAGACCTTAATCCATTACCAATCCATCACTAGTTCAGTTCGGATGCAGAGGAGCGAGCTAAGTAGATCAATGAGTTGCATTCCCAAGTCCGTGATCGGATCAATCAACAAAACTTACAATACAAGCAAAGGGTCGACAAACATCGGAAGAAGGTAGTGTTCCAATATCGGAGGGCGATCTGGTTTGGATTCAGTTGAGGAAGGAGATATTTCTGGCACGTGGATTTGGCAAATTGCAGCCGCACGCAAATAGGCCATTCAAGGTGTTGGAGTGGATTGACGACAATACCTACAAGATTGACTTGCCAAGCAACTACAATGTGTTGGGTACTTTCAATGTAGCTGATTTGTCACCTTACCAGTCCAAGGACGAGGAAGGTTTCACAGATGATGCAACTGGAGAGGACGAGTCAGATTCGAGGGCAAATCTTTTCTTAACTCGGGAGGATGATGTCGGGCACTATTCCCGAGGCAATTGGTCCGAGCTTGGATTGGGCTCAAATTTGACTGGGTGACCCGGAATGGCCCAACGAACAAGACACACTACTATGGCAAGACGCAAGGCCTTTTTTGGCTATCCGGAGTCGTCTTGATGGAGTTTTGGGCATTTTTATGTTTTTAGTGACATTTTCGTAATTTGTTGTTTTTAGGTGTATTTTTGTAATTTCATTATTTTTAAGTTCCGATTAAGTTTAGGTTTCGTTGAGGGTTTTAAATATTTCATTTGTCAATGTTTTTGGGAGCTTTTGATTATTTGATAATTTTCAACTTTGGTCGTCAAATTTCCAGCTTTTCTTCTGTTTAGTCGTTTATTCGTGATTATTCTTGCATCAAAAGTGCTAGGACCAACCTCAGCCTCGACACCCTTAAAAGCACCAGGGCCAGGGGCACTAGGACCCGCAGGGACAAGAGCATTGACAAGTGTCCCCACGGGCTGCAATGCAATCTTGTTCCTTCGTCTTCTATGCACCTGAGACCTGCTTCGACTATTCCTGCCAACATGCCCTGTCTCCTAATCACCAAATGGGTGCCCCGCAGCACTTGTACCAGTCACATTGCTCTCCGGGGCCTTCCCCCTTCCTGCATCTTTAGCAGCCTCCTTGTCGGCATGATATTATTTCATTGTTGGGCATTGCTCATTGGTGTAAGTAAAACAGTTGCACACCCCATAAAACCTTGGCTCGAATTCTTATATCACCCTTTGCTTGAAGATTTCACCAATATAGGGGTTCCTCACAAGGACCCCCCTCCTAAGTGTTTGGGATACATCTACCTCAACTAGCAGCCGAGCGTAATCCTTCCGATCAAGGTTCTCGGTGACCAGGTCTGTGGTGATCGGAGTACCTAGCTTAGACCCAATGATGCTGAGTGCCCGCTCCGTCTAAAATTGACCATTCAAACCTGGGAAGTTAACCCAAATGGGAACCTTCCTCAACTATCTTGCGTTGAAATCAAAACATGGAGGCATGTCTTTGAGGACCAGTGGCCTACCATACACCGAATGCAGTCCTTTGTACTGCACTAAGGCTTGGTTCTCGTCACTATCAAATGTAAGGACGAGCCATCCACTTTCATGGAATGTGATCTTAAACCGCACCTTCCATGATTGCTCCTCTGCCAGGAAATTGCCCTACCACATATTCCACTGCAGCAATATTAGTCATACTGGCTGATGTATTGTTATCAGGTTCTTCTTGATCCTTCTTGCTAGCATCTTGTCCTAACCCGCTTCCAACACCAGGTGACTGGTCCCATATCCCAGAAACCCTGAAAGACTTTTTAGGAAGACATGGTTTCACTATACTGATAAGAGGAATCGAACTCGGAACCTCAGTCAGGAATACCAACGTATTTACCATTTGTACAAGACACGGTCAATTCTTTCATGTTATGATTTTAAATGAAAAAGAGTTAACATATAGAAAGATTTTTTTTATTTTTTTATTTTCATGTTATGGTTTTAAATGAAAAATAGTTAACATATGATCCCCCCCCCCCCCCCCCAAGAAAAATCCAAATGAGCATCTCGAAATATCATTGGATCACAAAAAGTTCCTGTTATTTTTTTGCAATTTTCACGGGGAAGTGTGAACTATTTGGTTCAACGAGATTAGAAATTTAATTAATTTTTAAAGTAAGGATGCAGCAACAGAAAAGAGAACGTCCCCGGTGAACAATCTCTGTCACGCTGATCCGGTCGTGCAACTCACAGTACTTATGCCCTTTTCATTTGCCTTCTTAATTTTTTTTTCTTTTAATATGTGAGAGAATTAAGCTTCCGGCTCCGCGAATGTTCGTTTTCCGGGTTTGAATTTATTTGATGAGGGGTCCATCTCTATTACACATAATCAGTACTTCACCACAAAGCTTGCCAGTGATTGGATGGTGTAACCCACGCTCCCCCCAAAAAGGAAAGCTCTTCATGAGAGCCGCCAACTTTTTTTTTTTTCCCTGGAAAAGATGCGCGGGGACGGTTAGTGCGCCCCACCGCCACACAGTCGGTGCAGAGTTTCCGTGGCCTCCCTCATCGGACTGTCCGCGTTATTCTTATTCTCGCTTTTCATTCAACCGAAAGTTTTCTTGTAGGTTCCTTATGGATTTTTCTCTTTTAATTTCGTGCAACTAAAAGTACTTTTGTATTTCTAGTTTCAAATAATTTTATGGGCATACTGTATGCATATTTGTGAGTACTTATCTAAAAAACTATTCTTTGGATTTCAATTTAATTTAAAGTTATAATGAAGTTTTCTGTAAGATAATCAATAGTCAAATTAAGAGGTAAGTTTTAAAACTTTAGATTAGAAAAATATTTATAATAATACTACTTTGAAATTGAATATCCTATTTTGATTTAGGTAAATTTTAAGAAAATTAACTGAAAATTTTAATTAATTTTGGAAATACGACTTTCATTTTCAAATAATTTAAAATAAAAATGTAGACATTCAATCAGGAAAATAATAAAATCAATATGTTTATATATACATATCTATATATATATATATATATTTATTTATACATACATGTATGTATCTGAGTATTTATTTATGAGGGAGTATTTTCTACAAATTTAAAGGTTAACTTTGACTTATTTTTGTCAAATTGTCTAAAATAAGATAAGTATTGTTTTCTTAATCAATAAGAGTACTGTGTAAAAGTTATGTTAAAATTTTGAAACAATCTCCTTTTGAGTTGATTTAAAAAAAATCTATTCTTAAAAATATCCAATTAATCCTTTGTTTAATCTCAATTTTATAATATTTGCAATTTGAATAAGATGTGAAATAAAATAATTTTATGTAAGGTAACTATTCTGAATAAATAAATGAATAATATATTTTTTTTTAAAAAGAAAAGACGAAAAAATGGGGAAATTTAATTAAAAATATATTGATATTACCCTTAAATAAATTTATTGTGTAATTTTATATTTGATTTTTAAATTGAAGAATTAATTTGTTTATTAAGTATCAAAATTTATAATAAAGAATAACTTTGAAAATGAGAATTACACTCATTATTCTTTTTTTATTTTTTTTAAAATTTTTTTGAGAAAACCTACAAATTAACTACTAAAGATCATGAACTTCACTCTCAGAAAATCTTGAATTCTTTCATGGTTTGTTGATACACAAAAAATGAAAAATTGATACGAATCGTGAAAGCCTAGCTAGCGATCATTTAGACCTTTGCAATTTGAAGTTAGAGGTGTCAGAAAAGTTACTATAGGGATGACTAACTTGTGCCAGTCGAGTGTTCATAGCGACATTGCTTTTTGATCCTTCGATGTTGACTCTTCCTATCATTGTGAAGCAGAATTTATCAAGTGTTGGATTGTTTACCCACCAATAAAGAACGTGAACGAGGTTTAGACCATCGTGAGACTAGTTAGTTATACCCTACTAATATCGGTGTCACAATAATAATTCAACCAAGTATGAGTGGAACCGTTGATTTGCATAATTGGTCATCGCCTTTGATTGAAAAGTCAGTGGCATAAAGTTACCGTGCTTTAGATTATGACTGAACACCACTGAATCAGAATCCGGGTTAGAAGAAAAATCAAATTAAATATTTTTGAGAAAAAGAAAAAAGGAAAAAAAGCTATAAACCCTCCGAAATTGACACTTTAGTGGTTTGAATTTTATTCGACAAGAAATATTATAATTGCAGAAAGCCCCTCCACCTTCTATTTTATTATTTTTTTTCTTATTTTAACTTTTAAATTTAATAATAATAATAACAATAATAATCGGTCGGACAGTCAAGCACCGGAAGCCAAGCCATCTTTAATAGACACACAGGGTGGTGCAAAATTCCCATCTAGATCGCAGACGGTATAGTGGATTCTCATCTCCCTCAATTCACCGATCCTCGGATTACACCGGAATCTGTCTTCTGCAATTACACAAGTTGATCCGATTCCGCACATGGGTACGCATCAATCTTTTCACATGCTTTGATCCAATTTGTTGTTTCTTCCAATTTTGTATCAGTTTAATCTATTTATGAAACATTCGATTTAATGATCTGCTTTTATTATCCTCGCTATTAATTTTCATATGTAACCGAATGCTTTCTTATTCTAGGTAGTCTTATCTTCATAGTTAGGTTTCGACTATATTTTTTAGTTGTTTTTGCTTATTTTCTCGAAAGTTAAATTTTTGGGACTCAGCTGAAAGATCCCGCTTGCCCTATTTATTCGTGTCACTCTTATTTTGATTTTTTAACCGGGTTATCTGGATTTGTTCATTTCCCACCTCTGATTGAGTAGTTCTCCTCGAAGATAGGTTTTTCAGCTTGATAGGATTTCTGAAACTTAAAAGGAATAGAACGCACAGGAAGAGTCGAAAAAGGAAAATGGAAGGAGGAGAAAAGGGGAATTGTCCTACATACCCTGAACTTAGGTCATTACGGAATGATAGTTAAGGTTGATGTTCTTATCATTGATTTTGCACTTCCAGTTATAATTGATCAAACCAACAATGACTTGAGGATTTCTTCTTCACCTCAGCTTCACAGCTGCGTATATTTATGTAGGAATAAGAAAATAAAAATGTTATTCTGATGAAATTGGTTACTGAATTTGTCAAAATTCCAAAAGATTTAGTCTTCGAAGGAAGATAAGGTGTATGATTCACCCTACTTTCCATTTTGCTAGAAATTATCTGGTTGCATGTGAAATTTGAAGCTACGGGTCATCTTGATTTTTAGTTTATATTCTGGTATCTGTGGCTTAAACAATTGTATACAGATGCACACGATCATTGTTGCTCAACACAGCTCATAGATGGTGACGGTTCTTTTAATGTCACTGGGTTGGAGAATTTTATGAAGGAAGTAAAATTGGCTGAATGTGGGCTTTCTTATGCTGTAGTTTCCATCATGGGTCCACAAAGTAGCGGTATGGGACTTCTTTTCTCTCTGTGAACCTATTTACTGCCTTTTATTAGCTACTCTGTGATCGGGATTTTGGCAATGCTTGGAGAAAATTCTGAGCCGTTTTGGCATTTAATCTGTTTCAGTTTTTCCCTATTATTTAGGTCCTTGCTCTCATAATTCTGTCTTTAATTTGCTGTTTCAGGAGTTTGTATAAAATGTTCAAATCTCTTATGCTTGCTAGTTTTATTCTGTGTCATAATGAAATGGCTTCCATGATTTTAACAGGGAAGAGTACTCTTTTAAACCATTTATTCCACACAAATTTCAGAGAGATGGATGCATATAAAGGAAGGCATGTATTCATTAAACTTTATTCACTTACCTTTATTTGTTATTTAGCTAAAACGAAGTCAACAAGATAATACATATGGTGATTTTCAGGTCCCAGACTACAAAAGGGATCTGGATGGCAAAATGTATTGGCATTGAACCTTGTACTCTTGTGATGGATTTAGAGGGTACTGATGGAAGAGAAAGGGGAGAGGTAACTTTTGAGGATTCCTCTATTTGAAAGACCATTTTTCATCTCTGCACTATGGCTGTATGGTTTATTGGCTTGGTTTTTTTTTTTGTCACACTCTGAATGCAACATTTTGTACATTGGCAGCTCCTTGTTTATCTGTCTTATTATGCGGTTGATATTACTTGAACTTACAATTTTAAAAGTCTTTGATTTGTTGAAGATTTTTACTAAGGCTAACTATTTGCTGCTAATTTCTTTTTGTCCGACATTTTGTATTTTCTTGTACTCAATGGATTTTTAAGTTGCAATGTTTTGTTCAGTGTTTGTCACTTGTCAGCATCCTTCCAAGTCTCTTTATATGAGTTATCTAGTAGATAATTGTCATTTGGCTTTTAGTAAAAGTATTGGTGTTTGAATTCTTAATACGATGTCTGTGTATCTACCTTTTTACAATTTACAACTGCATGAAAGGTGGTGGTTCAATGTTTGCAACTAGGACCTCTCTCTCTCTCCTTTTCATGTGTTTGGGCTGGTTACTTTCATGAGTTATTAGAAAACATATCTTTTGCAGATGGTTAGGAGGGTTCATGTGCAACTCTTATGCTTACTGTAAGACACTTATTTTTTGTTCCTGGTGTATATTGTTCTCTTTTCTTTGTCATAGAAGTAGAAAAAACTTAGGTTCATAAAATAGCTTTGAGGTCTTATACTTCCCAATGTTAGTTATGCTTCTGTTAACTTCTATGTCAGGCTTTCTTTCTTGTTTATAAGAGGCATTTAAGTGGATTCTTTATGTACCCTAATTTAGTGATTGTGCACTTTCTAGGATGATACAGCATTTGAAAAGCAGAGTGCACTTTTTGCTCTTGCTGTTTCAGATATAGTGCTCATAAACATGTAAGTTTTTCTTTTTCCAGCAGAATCCTGCCAGAATTTTGGTGGTAATCTTTGAACTATTAATTCATGTACCAATTACTCACTTAAAAATATACCATTCAGGTGGTGCCATGATATCGGCCGTGAGCAAGCGGCAAATAAGCCTCTTTTAAAAACTGTTTTCCAGGTAAAGTTTGTTTTCCTGCAATTTTTTCAAATTTGTGTATTTGAAGCATTAGCGTGTCTAATATACCTGTGTTGAACAGGTCATGATGCGATTGTTTAGTCCGCGTAAAACAACTTTGATGTTTGTCATTCGTGATAAATCGAGAGTATGTTGCTTAACACTTCAAATGTAAAATTGTGCAGTCTGTGAATATGCTGTTCCTATGCATTTGACAATCCCGTGTTATTATGTTTTCTTTTACATTCTCCTTTAAATGAGTGAGTTTCATTATGTGCATAGACACCTTTGGAAAACTTGGAGCCTATTCTAAGAGAGGACATTCAAAAGGTAAATATCTATTTGATTTTTTTATTCCTCGTTGGCAAGAAATTATTCAAGCATTTTCTTTCTGGCCTCATTTTCCCCAACTAATTTTCTATTCTTTCGTGCTGTGCCAGATTTGGGATTCAGTTCCGAAGCCACAAGCTCACAAGGCAACACCCTTGAGTGAATTTTTCAATGTAATATACCATTTTGTCAAGGGAGAGTAGCTATATACTATGATATGTAATCAATCATAAGGTTTTGCTGCATGTTGTCTTCGTTTTCTGACTTGATCAATGACAGGTTCAAGTGGTGGCTTTGTCTAGTTTTGAAGAAAAGGAAGAACAGTTTAAAGAGCAGGTACTCTATGTTTTCTGGGATTTGGTTGTTAATTGAGACGATTATACTTTTTAAGTCTTCTTTTGGTTCTTTTTTGATTATTTTGTCCTCTGAACAGATCTCTTTTCAAGCAGGGTTGTGATTTATTCATAGATGGATTCTATTCGTGGATTAGAAAAATTTTCTAATCCTCTCTTGTTTGTATCATGGTGTAGGTGGCAGAACTGAGGCAGAGATTCTTCCATTCCATTGCACCTGGTGGGCTTGCTGGAGACAGACGGGCTGTAGTTCCTGGTTCAGGATTTGCCTTTAGTGCCCAACAGATTTGGAAGATTATAAAGGAGAACAAGGACCTTGACCTACCTGCTCACAAGGTTAAGAGAAGAAAGGCCAGTGTATTGAAGCTAATAATGTCTTATGTTTCCATTAATGTATCAGCTCTAATTTAATATAGGTTATGGTGGCAACCGTTCGATGTGAAGAAATTGCCAATGAAAAGTGTGATTCTTTTCTTAAAAATGAGGTGTGTTTTTCATTTTGCTGAAGATCTTTACAAGGGATGGAATGTTAATCTGTTTTATGAAGATGCATTTGTTGAATCTGTAATTTATTTTCTAGGAATGGCACCAAGTGGAAGAGGCTGTGCAAACTCACCCTGTGTCTGGATTTGGATGCAAAATCAGTTCAATTCTTAATACCTATCTATCAGAGTATGTATATGTAGACACACTCTTCCGTTTTCGTGTCCATCCACATGAACATACATGCATAGAGACATAAATGTGTGCCTGCTCTTTGATTTTCCTGGCAATATGTCCAGTTGTTGGTTCTCATAACATGCACCACATGATGAGTACCACCTTTCCCTATTTTTTCCATCTTTGGAGTCTGAAAATACAGTTTATAATGTCTATGTGTTTATCAGAATGAAAGTGATGGTCTGCAGTCAGACTGTTGTCATTCTAGTGCTCTAATGGAATGATGAGGTCATAGACTAGATATTTTATTTAGTGAACTTGAAGACTATGAAAAGTTTGTGCTGGAAACACCTGTTTATATGTCCATTGTAGTTCTATAAGTTTTATATATCTTTCGTTTCATCCTTGTGCTTTCAGGTATGATTCAGAGGCTACCTTTTTTGATGAAGGTGTCAGGTCTTCAAAAAGAAAGCAGTTGGAAGAGAAATTGCTGCAAGTAATGATCCTCTAGATTGATATTCCGAATTTTGGTGCAATATATGTGATAATGCATATATTCAGTGGATTAAACTCATTGGCTCTATTTAAGTCTTTGTTTGCTTGAGAATGTGTGATTTTCACCGAGTTTAGTATTCACAAACTTTAAATGTTAGTGAGTCACGTATTAAATTGAGTTAGACTTGTCAAGGGCTCGACCCTCCATCTATAATTGCCAAGCTAGCAAAAGTGTCGTTCATATTTTTTAAGGGCTTTTTAACCATCCTTTGAAGGGCTTGAGGAGGGCGGGGCTGGACTGTCCTTGGGCCAAGAATAATAAAAAAAATAAAAATTTTGTAACTTCAATTACTAAGGGGGTTAAAGCATCTTTGTCTGCATTTAATTCTATTATATACTTTATCTAGGAAATTTCCTATTTGAAAGTGAAGAAGAATACTATTGTATATGCTTATCGTTATTATTGTCAAATTAAGTTATGTACAATTTGGTATAATGTTATTGTAAATTTATATTTCTAAAATGTTACTTTTAAGTATATTTATGTCAATAAATTTATTAATATATTGTGTAATGTATTTATCTAATTAAATATTTTTTAAAAAATAAAATAACAAATAGGAAAAAAAATTGAAGGGCTGGCTCGTCCTGCCCTTGGGCCTTGTAGGTTGGGGATAGACTAGAATTTTGGCATTCCTTCAACAAATTGGGTTGGTCCCATCTGGGCCCTTCAATTTTTGTGACCTTGGGGCCCCTATTGACACCTCTAAATGGAGTGGTAGACTCATGGGAAGATGAGCTACTAATTCATTTATCTGTGAAGTTATCTCCCCACGTGAGAATTAACTCATCCACGTTAGTTTTCTTAACACTTTTGCTTCTAAGTTGTCAAAGACTTGTTTCATGATGCCAACCACAACTCTAATGGAGCAAATGATCAGTATAGCAATCTATTCAATATGTGGGCGGGATTTGTAGCTTATTTGATTGGAGGTTTAGCACTTTAGTTGTCTGAATTGGTTGGTATTATTTTTTCTTTTAAAAAATATAAATAAGTATTTTATTTTTGAAAATTTGCATAAAGCTTTGAAATTGCAATTCATATCTTACTGTTCTTATTGTTTTATTCAATGGGTTGTTCCTCTTTCTTTAGCTTGTCCAACCTACCCACCAATTGATGTTGGGACATATAAGATCTGGGACCCTGGAGAGGTTTAAAGTTGCTTTTGAGGATTCATTGAATGGAGGGAAAGGATTTGCCACTGCAGCACGTCAATGCACAGAGTCTTCTATGGCAAGATTTGATGAATCATGTGCAGGTATACCAATGAAACTCTATGATTTCTTTGTTAATACTCCATCTAAATATATCATAGTAATTTCACTTTGCTTTCTCTCATTGATTCTGAAACATTTGACTCAAACTGATTTTCGGTCTGTGGATGCTGTGTTTCTTCCTTTATTACAAACCTTTGCCTTCTTTTATTTCTTATAGTTTATGTTTTGGTTGGTCTGTAGGTTTTTCAATCAAGTTGCATATTGTATTTTCATTATTTTCATCAGTTCTCTTGATGTAATGAACTTGTCATGCAGTCCTAAATTGATCGAGTGCTGAGACTTTTTAATTTTCATATCTTCCCATCACCTTCTCTTGTTTCTTTTGTGTTACAATGACCTCAAGTTATAAACTGTTCTGCTGCAGATGCCTTAATTGAACAAGCAAACTGGGACACATCCAAAGTGAGGGAAAAACTTCGGCGTGATATAGATGTGCATGTTGCTACTGTTCGTAGTGCTAAGCTATCTGAACTTACGACTTTATGTGAGGTATTGGTTGTTTGCAAGTCAAGTGACCTTAGATAATAATCGTTCACTAAAATTTGAGTGGGTACCTCCTCTATTTTGTTTTTAGCATCTATTTAATGTGCAACCACTTATGGATTCATTCCGATGATGTAAATGAATGATGAGGGGTACAGACAGTAGTATGTTCAGGTTCATTAGACATAAAGGCACACACATGCTTCTGAAACACACATAACTACAAATAGACAATTTACAAGCAGATGGGCATGTCAGCTTTTGAATTGCTCTCTTTTTGGATGGTTTATCTATCAATTCCTTTCTGAAGGTTGTTTGAACTCCATATCATATGTTGTTGGTAGCTAGGGCTTAATTAAACTTAGAAACTGTGTTCAGATTATTTCGAACTTTGTAAATTTAATGTTACTCCTCGTGAAAACCTTCTTGCAGACAAAACTGAACAATGCATTATCTGGCCCCATTGAAGCATTATTAGATGAAGCTAGTGAAGATACATGGCCAGCTATCAGAAAACTTCTTCGTTGTGAGACACAGACATCTGTCTCAGCATTTTCAGATGCAATTTCTGGTTTTGAAATAGAAGAACAAGCTAAAGAGAAAATGCTTTTAAGGTTGAAAGACTATGCTAGGGGGGTGGTTGAGGCCAAGGCAAAAGAAGAAGCTGGAAGGGTTCTAATACGGATGAAGGACAGGTATCCACAATATATTATATTTCTTGGAGCACTTGGATAGTGAAATTTATTTTTGTGTTGTATTCTCAGGAGTTAACAAATCAATTTATTCTCAGGTTTTCAACACTCTTTAGCTATGATTCAGAGTCAATGCCTCGTGTCTGGACCGGAAAGGAAGATATCCGTGCAATCACGAAGACTGCTCGATCTTCTGTATGACATGCTTAAAAATTGTTGTCTAATTGGTTTTATGAACTCTTTTAATCTCTTCTAACTGTATTGTCCCAGTCTCTGAAGCTACTGTCTGTTATGGCTGCCATACGCTTGGATGACGAGGCTGATGATATTGAGAAAACTCTGTCCCTTGCATTAGTGGATACCAGAGGTACTGCTTCTACCAATAAGAGTGCTACATCACTGGATCCCCTTGCCTCAAGTACTTGGAACGAGGTAAGTGTTGTAGTTTTAGTAGATAGTTTGTTGCCTTGAACAATCTGAGTATTTGCTTATCATAGTATAGATTTTCCTTTTTGGTTTTCTTGGCCTTTGAATTATTAACTTCTGGAAATGCCATGCTACAAAATAAGTGAATTTATGCATTTTAAACATTATCCCTCCTTTCCTGGTGGTATGTTGAGGTTAGTAAAGAATAGCATACCTTAGAAATTGCCTTAATATTCAGACTTGTTGAATTTGCTATACAGGTGCTGGCATCGAAAACTCTAATCACTCCTGTTCAGTGCAAGTCCCTCTGGAGGCAGTTTAAAGCAGAGACCGAGTACACAGTCACCCAAGCAATATCTGCCCAGGCATGTTTCATAACACTTATTATACTTATCATGCACGTGCTCTTTTCATTATAATAAGAGCCTATGGTAAATAACAGTAGTTTTCAAGGGGGGACATTCATGTTACGTGTTATGTTCTATAGCTCTGCGATAATCATGTGCTTTGAATCTCTAGTAGAAACATGGATAATGACTTAATGAGAAGCAGAAACATATGGAGGGAGATATTGGTTTTCCTGGTGGTTAGATGAGGTTTTTAAGGATCTTGATGTTATGTATGTGTCATTTTTCGTTACTTTTGTTCTTGGATACTTTTTGTCTTTGTCATCTAGAAACTTTGGATTCATGTGATAAGATTTAACTTGTTACATGCTTCCGAAGGAACATTTGATGTTTGACACAGATTTTTATTCTCCATTGTAATTTCTAACTATGCATTCAATTGCTATTGGCATCTTTTGTCATTGTGTGTCAAAAGACCTATATAATTTTCGCTTAAACTATTTGTAATAAAATTTTTCTTCTGTATTGCTTGTTCTACAGGAAGCTAGTAAACGAAGCAATAACTGGTTACCACCTCCGTGGGCCATTGTTGCCTTGGTTATCTTGGGGTTCAATGAATTTATGACCCTACTCAGGTATGTTTTCATCTTTCCACTTGTTATCTCCCAAGAGTATGTGATTTTTTCCTTGTTTAGAATTATTTACCATTAATGTTTCCCGATCTAGGTATTTGGGTATGCATGTTGACTCTGCTTGTTAACGTTTCATTTGCATTGTACTTATATCTCATTTTGTTTCTTGCAGAAATCCTTTCTACTTGTGTGTAATTTTTGTTGCTTATCTACTTGTGAAAGCTCTCTGGGTGCAGCTAGACGTCGCTGGTGAATTCCGCAATGGCTTAGTAAGTGTCAAACACTCTGAAATGTTTTACTTCTTATTTGTCTGGCTGCTGGAGTGCTTTTTATTGTATTCTATTGAACACCCTGATGATGTGTTTGTCTGAACGTTTTGAGACATCTATCTATCCTTGATGAACTATTCTTCTTTGCACAAAAATCTCTCATGTAAACTTCACAACTTGCTCAAAGTAAAGTTGTTCATAACACAGCTATAATCTACAAAGAAGGAAATAAGAGGACTGGCAGTGAAAATGTCCTTTTATCCCTCTGTTTTCTGATCTGAGGCTGATACTTTGGAAAAGGTGTTTTCTTTCTTCAGTCATCTTAGGCATTTTTAGAATTTTTCCTCTTTCTGGCCAGTGTGAGTTATTGATTATCATTTACTCTGGAGATATCAGTTTCCAGTTCTCAAATTTTCCCATTTTTGGAGCTCAATTCTGATCATTGGAAATGTGGAATGTTTAAATGTTGTTACCCCTTTTTTCCGGGACTTGACTTTATTAGCATTTGTTTAAACTCAGTGGCCAAATAAGGCTTTTAGTCATTTTGCAAAATATCCAAAGTGGTTGGATGATATTTTTTTGTCTGTCCAACTGGTTTGTTTCATGGACAATTATGGATCAGAAGTAGTTATTCATCCATGCTTTTGACATATATACAGCTCCCTGGACTCCTGTCTTTGTCCACCAAGTTCCTTCCTACTATCATGAATTTTCTTCGGAGACTAGCAGAGGAAGGCCAAAGACCAGCGAATCCGAATAATACCCAGCAAAATCCTCCACTTGCATCAAGGAGTTTCCATAGTGGTACGAATGAATACAGTGGTGTATCATCCAGTGCTTCTTCCGAGGTGACCACTTCTGAAAATGGAAATGAGTATTCAAGTCCCTTGATGCACAACAAAGTGAACTGAGCCTCCTCTTTGTAGAGCAGTCAGTGGTTACTGAGTATATGCTTCATCCTGAAGCCGTATATGCCTGGCAATTGTGGTTCACTGGTTTCAACTTCAGCTGCCAACCGTATGGGGACAGTAGTTGAAGGCATAGATCTTTTTTTGGTTCCAGGTGCCATATACTGGGGTTGTTCTGATGAAAAGGCCCCACTAGATAGAAATGTTCTTTAATTTTCCCAGTCCTCTCTTAGATGGCAATATAATCTCTGGTAAGTTACAAGGCCTGTCTTTCTAGCCCCGGCTTTCTCATTCATTTTTTTCTTATTTTTTTGGGGGTTTGACTTCAATTTTGTCTTTGCGAGAAGCATAATGATATGTCTGTCTGTATTTTTGACTACCTGTGAGAATGTATTTGAAATTCTCATCTCCAACTTGGATTAATTCATCCCCATAGTTTTTTTTTGTAAAATCGAATGCCACAGCCCACAGGTAGTCTATGTTAGGATGAATTTATTAAAAAAGTGCTTTTTAATTTTTATTTTTTTTTATAGGAATGTCTTTTTTTCTTAAAGTTTTGTTTTTGGATGTAGTCATTTATAAAAGAATAAAAAGATTGAATCTTTTGTTTGATTGTTTTGATTTTTTAAAAAATGATAATAATTGTTTTATGGCATATATTATAATATATTAGACATTGTTAATATGTTTAAAAATACAAAATTGTTATTTATCATATATTTATTATGAAGAAAAAGAATATATAAATTCATGTTACATAAAAAAAAAGAAAAAGAATTGTCTCCTATTTGATCAAGATTTGCAATAATAAAAAAAATATATTGAAGTTTTTGCTATATAAATATATATAAATATATATATATAAAATTATGAATAATTTAAAAAATGTGTGGAGATGAAAAAAATTCAAATAGAAAATATAAAAAGAAAGAAAATGTGACACAAAGAAAAAGAATAAAAGAAAATGAAAAAAAAGGGTAAGAATGATAAAAAAATCGATGAAAAAAAGGAAAGAACGAAAAAGATTGTCGAAAAAAAAAGGGTTAAAATGGACGTGAAGAAGAAATAGTAAAGAAATGGGAGAAACAAATGAGATTAAAAAAAAAAACTTAGTTGTTTTAACTTCAAATATAAATATATATTTTTAGAAATTTCAAACAAATTGATGGGGTATAAAAGAGTTGGACCAGGTAATCCCACAAATCCTGATGGAGCTCCACGATTAGCAGCCTGAGAATATGAGAAAAAGAGGTCATCGGAGTGGGCTGTCGCCCAAGGAAGAGCTTCGATGCCTAATTTAGTATTTTGAGAGAGTTTTTCGATAAAGGCTAGTTCTTAAGAAAGCAAGAAGACTCAGTTTTCTATTGTTCCACCTAGTCTGTACACTGATTATGTGTTTTTTTATTTAAGTAGAGAGAGTCTGTTACCTCCTAGAATTAGGCTTCGTATTACGTAATAGTAGGCAGTTAGGATAATTGTGGGATTCAATCAAATCCTGTCAATTGCTCCCAAGATCATAGAGTTTCCTTGGAACAAGAGATCTTGCCATTCACGTTTCTATGAGAGTTACGAGCTCGCTAACCAACTTTGTGACCCCCCCGTGGATGTTGAGGATCTCGAACATCTCTTCTGGTGAGGTTGCGCTGAGTGATCCTTGGCTCTTTAGAGTGGCTAGGAGTCTCGCACCGGTGGTTGTGGCATGGAAAATTTATGATTCATATTAGAGCTTACCAGGTCGAAGTCGGGGTTTGGCAAGACCTCAACTCGAGCTCATTTAGGAGGTTGATGACCTCTAGGTCGGTGCTACCTGGCCACTTGCTCACGTGTCCTCATTGACTCCGTGAGTTTGATTTTCAGGTATTGAAGGCATGGGGCCCTCTGGCCCATTTGGGTTGACTTCTGTTCGGGTCCTGCCCATTTGAGTTGACTTATCTGGCTTGTGCTCGTTTCACCCATCATTACCCTCCTTTAGGCCCAACTAGCTTAGAGGTTATTGGTGCCTAAATTACCATCTTCAAGTCATTGCTGCTACTGGGTCTGTTGATTCCTTGTAGTAGCTGTGGAGTTGTGCACACCTAGTTGCGGCATGGAAGGTACATGAGCAAGGTTGGGATTTTGACGCAGAGCGGGATAAGGAGAATGACCAAGGGGAATAGGGGCCAGTTACACCAGCCAAGCCCACGATGAGTAGTCTGCATAGGTCCAAGTGACTGCAGGGAATACGGGCCTAATTCGGCTTGTTCGATAATGTCGGGCACGATTCCTGAGGCGGTTGGCCCGAGGATCAGGCTCAAATTTGACTGGGTGACCCGAAACGGCCCAACGATCAATAGTCAATGCTATGCTATGATGCAGGGCCTTTTTCGGCCATCTGGAGACGTTTTGATGGAGTTTTGGGCATTTTTGTGTTTTTGTGGGCATTTTCGTAATTTATTGTTTTTAGGGGTTTTTCTTGTAATTTTGTTATTTCTTCCCAATAAGCCTAGGTTTAATTTTCCGAATAGGTTTAGGTTTTGATTAGGTTATTTAAGGGCGATTTCTTTTTTGGAAGAGGTAGCTTTTGTTGTTTTTGACGTTCAATAATATATCTCTTTCCGAGTTTCTTTAGGAATATTGTCGTTTTTTTCTTGAATTTCTTTTCCTGTGAAAACTTTCAAGTGAAGTTTATTACAAGGAAGAATTGTTAGCTTTCCATAATTCCGCCTGCATCATTTGGTATTAGAGAAAATATCTAAGATATCAGGAGGGAATGTAGATTCGATCGTAGCTGCGATTTTGGAAGAACAACGCAGAGGCCGAGAATCACAAGCGAAGGAGAGGGAAGATCGTGATCGAGCCATGTAGTAGATCTTGGAGAATCAGAATCAACAAATGTGGACTTTGAACCGGATAATGCGGTAGTTGGTAGTGAACGAACGACTAGCACAACAAGAACTCGCCGGAAGGCAAGAGGAACAAGGGGGCGACATTCATGAGTAATTCGAACTGCTAGTGAGAGAACAGCCACCTAGGGTTTTCCCAGGGGGTGGAAGAGTGACGCAGTCGGAAGACAAACCTGAAGGTTCGTTTTTGTTAAGAAATATGCAAAACAAGAAACGAAAAAGAAACCTGATTCAATTTTCCCTCTATTCAAACTTCAACGCAAGTAGTTAGAGGACGAAAATTAAAATCAAGCGAAAAATGAATTTCGGAGTAGTCGAAAATCGAAAAGCTGAAAAAGTGGCAACTTTAATTCATCAAAAAAACTGTCGAAAACAACCAGCCGAAACAATTCTTAAAGCAAAAACAAACCCTAACCCTAATCGGAAACGAAAAGTAAAGAAATTGCTAAAATACCCCTAGAAAACAGTAAATTACGAAATTGTCTCTTAAAACTATAAAATTACAACAATGCCATTGAAAATAGAAAATTGCCCAAAACTCCATCCAAACGACTCCAGATGGCCGAAAAACACCTTGCATCACGATGTAGCGGTGACTTTGGTTCGTTGGGCCGTTTCGGGTTGCCCAGTTAGATTTGAGCCTAATCCGAGCTCGTTTTAATCTCCTCGAGAATCGTGTCCGGCATCAATTTGGTGTTTCAAATAGCTCACGTCCTCTTCTTCAAACGTTCTGAACGTCGTGGAGCTGATTGTGGAATCAAAACTTGATGAACCGACACCTGCCTCGCATTTGAACCACCTTGATCAGCAACTAGCTCTGCATCAGGCTCCCCCTCCTGAACGGAGCTTGTCCTCAGGCTCGGATTATCACCATGAAAAGACGTGAGATGTTGAACATTAAAAACATTGGAGATATTGAACTCGTCTGGTAATTCAACGCGATAAGCATTGACACCAAGCTTCTCCAAGATTTGGCATGTGCCAACCTTCTGGTCCTTGAGCTTATGATACTCACCAGCAGGATAACGTTCTCTGGATAGAGAGACCCAAACCAGATCACCTACCTCAAACTGGACATCTTGCCTAGTCTGATCCGCTTGCAACTTGTACTGAGCATAAGCTTCCTCCAAGTTTGCTTTAACAGTTGCATGAATGGACTGTAGATCAACCAGACGATCCTCCACCTTTCTTGGAGCTGAAACATGATCAGGAATAGCAAGGTCGAGAGGACCCCTCGGATTTCGCCCCAGAACAATCTGAAAAGGAGAAAATTTGGTGGACCTGTTCACAAAGCAGTTAAACTCGAATTCAATCTTTGCAAGCACAGAATCCCAAGTCCCAAAAGACTTGACTTGCGCCCTCAACATGTTCCCCAAGGTGCGATTCACTTCTTCCGTCTGGCCATCCGTCTGTGGATGGTATGGACTGCTAAACGTCAGAGTAGTCTTCATGCTCTTCCAAAGCTCTCACCAAAAATGGCTCATGAATTTCGTATCCCGATCAGAGAGGATACTCAATAGCAATCAAAATCTCCGCACCACATCCCCAAAGTACAAGTCGGCAATTTTGCTCGCATTCATGGAATTCTTGCAAGCAATGAAGATAGCCATCTTGCTGAACCTATCCACCACAACCATGATGCTGTCAAACCCCTTCTGCGTTCTCGGCAAACCCAATACGAAATCCATTGACACATCTATCCATGGCTCTTCCGGAATGGGTAAAGGTGTATAAAGGCCCTGATTAATGCCCCCTCCTTTCGACACTTGACAGACTTGGCATCGCTTAACGAAATCATGGGCACTCTTATCTATTCCCGGCCAGTAAAATTTCTCCTTGATCAAGCCGGCTGTCTTATCCTTGCTGAAGTGTCCTTGCGAGTGCAATTCCTGAACGATCAACAATCTCAACGATGTGTCAGGAGTACATAAGCAGTTACCAAGAAACAGATAGCCATCATGAAGCACATAATGACACCGTTCCTGCTGCTTTACGGCCTTCGCAATAGGACCGAAATCTACATCATCCCGTAGCAACTCTCTCAATTCCTCAAAGCCCAAGGTGGTAACCTGCATCATGTTAAGCAAAGATCGTCGCCAACTCAAAGCTTCAGCCACTTTATTCACGACGCCTGACTTATGTTTCAATGTGAATGTGAACTCCGAAAGCGCTGACACCCACTTGGCATGCCTATCACTTAGTTGATGCTGCCCTTGAAGAAACTTCAAAGCCTGGTGGTCAGAATATAACACAAACTCCCGCTGTATCAAATAATGCCGCCAATGTCGACATCATAAGTTGAGTAGTTTAGCTTCGAAAACATAGCTGCCCCACTGAGCTGGTCCAACATGTCGTCGAGTCGTGGAATCAGAAACCGATACTTAATAGTAATATAATTGATGGCGCGACTGTCTACGCACATTCTCCATGTGTTGTCTACTGCACAGAGACTAATGCTCTCCCGGATAAACCCTCTATCGAGTAACTCCGTCACTTGTCGCTTGAACTCCTCATGTTGCTGTGGGGACATTCGGTAATGCACCTTGTTCGGAAGGATAGAACCCGACATTAGATCTATCTGGTGTTGGATATCTCTCAGCGGAGGCAACCCAATCGGTAACTCATCCTTCAACAAGTCTGCAAATTCAGTCAACAACTCTTGAACTTGTTCTGGAATCTCCAACTCGGCCTCACTGCTGTCCGATGTCAACAAGTCAGTAGCAACTAAAGCAAAACGAAGCTCGGACTCAGTTACCTCTTCTTTAAACTTCTTCCGTGGCAGGCAAATAATTGTCTTCTTACTCTCAACCATTCCTTCTAGCATGGGCTGAAGTACACTTTCTTTGGCCCTCAATTGATGGTATAACAGTGCGTGTGCCCATCATAGGTCACATGATTGTCGTATTGCCATGGCCTACCGAGTAGCAAATGAGAGGCATCCATCGGGACGACATCACAATAGATGGTGCTAGAATACTGAGGTCCAAACGAGAATTCCCCCCTGCACGGCTCTGAAACCTTGACCTCGATATCATTATTTAACCACCCCAACTGGTACGACATTGGATGAGGTTCCGTCTTTAACTAAAGCTTCTGCACTGCCATTTGTGAGATTACATTGTCACAGCTCCCTGTATCAATAATCACACGGCATACCTTCCCTTTAATTGTGCACCGGGTTGTGAAGATGTTTCTCCGCTTCCAATCTTCATCGGCTTTGGATGCTAAACAAATCCTCCTCAAAACCAAACTATCCCCCCAAATATCTTTAGGTGCGACATAACACGTATCCTCCTCTTCATACACATCATCACCAACAAACTCTTCAGATTCTTCTTCGGCACCCTCCTGAATCAGTAATTGCGACCTTAGCTTCGGACATTCATTCGCATAGTGCCCTACTTGCTGACATCTGTGGCACTTCACATTAGCTCTACTATTGGTGGTAGATTTATTCGGTGCATTACCTGACCCTTGGCTGAGTTGTGCACTACCTCGTCTGTACTGATTTTGGGCTGAAGAACTACCCACACGTGTTGACGAAGAGCTACATGCTGGAGCCACACGGGGAGGAGGAAAACCTCTTCCAAATCCAACACTTCTGCCGCTAGCCCTCGCTAGACTCTTCTCCACGACTTGTGTCTTTGTCTGTGCGTCCGTGATAGTGGTAATGGTATGGACCTATAAAGCATCCTGAATAACAGGTCGTAGCCCATTGAGATATCGTGCCAAGAGCTATTCTTGAGTTTCGCGCAATTGGTTCCTCGCCACCATTCCGTAAAACTCAAGCGTGTATTCTTTGATGCTCCGAGAACCCTGCGTCAAACTTTGAACATTCTGGAACATAGTCTGCTGGTAATTAAAGGGCAGAAACTCCTTGAGCATCTCTCTCTTGAACTCCCCCCAATCGTCCAAAACTGGAAGCCCATCGAGGTATCTCTGATATCGGAAAGATTGCCACCATGCGGCAGCCCTATCCTTGAACCTCATCGCCACTGAAGATACTTTCTTTTTCGTCGGAGCCTCCTTTAACAAAAAAAAGTTCATCCATTGAGCTCATCCAATTTAAGAATTCTTCAGGAGCCAACCCTCCTGAAAATTCTGGAACCTCCATCTTAAACCCTAGATCCCAATGTGGGACGACGGGTTCACGTTCATTGTCTCTAGGCGGTTGGTAACCTCCCCTCATTCCCCTCAGTCGAACCCTAGGTTCTTCAAGCGGCAGTCTCCCGAAATTGTCCTCAACATCTTCATCCACCTCTTGACGCAATCCTTCAAATTCGGGCTGTTTTGGTTGTCGGCCAGCGGCCAGATGCAGCACCATCTGTGTCAAATCTTGTATCTGTCGTTCACGGCTCTCCCTCTCTAGCCGCATCTCCCTTTGCAACTCTTGCCTATCATGCCTAGACTCTTCCCGATCCTGTTGTAATGCTTCGACCAATGCAGCAAGGTTTTGTTCGAGATTGCTTCCTGCCATGGCAGATCTGGGCTCTGATACCAATTGACGTAGTCGGAAGACAGAACCTGAAGGTTCGTTCTTGTTCAGAAACTTGGAAAACAAGAAACGAAAAAGAACCAGATTCAATTTTCCCTCTAATCAAACTTCAACGCAAGTAGTTAGAAGATGAAAATTAAAATCAAGCTGAAAACGAATTTTTGAAGTAGTCGAAAATTGAAAAGCCGAAAAGGTGGCAACTTTGATTCATACAAAAAAACTATCGAAAACAACCAGCTGAAACGATTCTTAAAGCAAAAACAAACCCTAACCCTAATCGGGAACAAAAAGTAAAGAAATTGATAAAATACCACTAGAAAACAGTAAATTACGACAATGCGATTGAAAACAGAAAATTGCCCAAAACTCCACTCTGGATGGCCGAAAAACGCCTTGCATCACAGAATAGCAATGACTTTGGTTCATTGGGCCATTTCGGGTCACCCAGTCAGATTTGAGCCCAATTCGAGCTCATTTCAGTCCCCTCAGGAATCGTGCCCGACATCAATTCGGTGTTTCAAACAGCTCACGTCCTCTTCTTCAAACGTTCTGAATGTCGGGGAGCTGATTGTGGAACCGAAACTTGTTGAAAAGACACCTGCCCCGCATCTGAACGACCTTGATCAGCAACCAGCTCTACGTTAAAGAGGCAGCCCTGGAAGAGGCGAAAATGTAACACTCGACATCATAAGTTAAGTATTTCAACTTTGACCCTCCAAGTTTTTCTCCGAAATAGGCTATTGGCCGTCCTTCCTGGCTCAGAACTGCTCCTATACTCGCCAGCTTTTCCTTTATCACATCAAATGCCTATTGAGCGGCCTCTGTCCATTCAAACACTTGGCGTTGTAAAGATCAGTCAGGGGTGCCATCAACACATTGAAATCCCTGATAAACCGCCAATAGAAACTTGCTAATCCATGAAAAGACCAAACCTCTATTGCACTCTTTGGTACTAGCCAGTCACGGATTGTCCGAATCTTAGCATCATCCGGCTGAATCCCACTTGCTAAAACCACATACCCCAAAGATACAATCTTGTCAACCATCCAACTGCATTTCTTCAGATTGGCAAACAAACTGTGATCTCGCAAGGTAGCTAAAACTAGCCATAGGTGCTGCAGATGTTCTTCCCTCCCCTGACTATACACAAGTATATCATCAAAGTAAACTACCACAAAATCGTTAAGGAAAGGACGCAGTACCTGATTCATGACCCTCATGAATGTGCTGGGTGCATTTGAGAGTCCGAAAGGCATGACCAGCCACTCGAAGAGCCCGTCCTTCGTCTTGAAAGCCGTCTTCCACTCATCTCCAGGTTTGATTCGGAGTTCTTGGTAGCCACTTTTCAAGTCTATCTTCGAAAAGATAGCTGCCCCACTAAGCTGGTCCAACATGTCGTCGAGTCGTGGAATCAGAAACCGATACTTAATCGTAAAACGATTGATGGCGCGGCTGTCTATGCACATTCTCCATGTGCCATCCTTTTTTGGTACCAAGAAAGTAGGCACCGCACAAGGACTGATGCTCTCCTGGATAAACCCTCTATCGAGTAACTCCGTCACTTGTCGCTTCAACTCCTTATGTTGCTGTGGGGACATTCGGTAATGCGCCTTGTTCGGAAGGATAGAACTCGGCATTTGATCTATCTGGTGTTGGATATCTCGCAGCGGAGGCAACCCAACCGGTAACTCATACTTCAACAAGTCTGCAAATTCAGTCAACAACTCTTGAACTTGTTTTGGAATCTCCAACTCGGCCTCACTGCTGTCTGATGTCAACAAGT
>JAOXNR010000028.1:1092700-1104489 GCA_028571225.1 Parsonsia alboflavescens | reverse complement strand
GCCATAAAACTAGACATCATAAGTTGAATAGTTCTACTTCAGCCCTCCAAGTTTCTCTCCGTAAAAGGCTACTGGCTATCCCTCCTGGCTCAGAACCGCTCCTATGCCCACCTTCAAAGCATCACAATCCACTTCGAACGCCTTATCAAAATTCGGTGGGGCAAGCACTGGGGCACTCGCCAGCTTTTCCTTTAACACATCAAATGGCTCTTGTGCCACCTTTGTCCATTCAAACACCTTGGCATTGTAACGATCAGTAAAGGGTGCCATCAACATACTAAAATCCCTGATAAACTGTAGAAAGTAACATGCTAATCCATGAAAAGACCGAACCTCTGTTGCACTCTTTGGTACTGGCCAGTCACGGAATGTATTTTTGGGGTATGTGGTTTCAGCAAGTGGAATTCAGCCGGATGACAGGATACTCCTCGGCAACCCAAATCTCCACACCACATCTCCAAAGTACAAGTGGGCAATCTTGCTAGAATCCATGGAATTCTTGCAAGCAATGAAGACAGGCATCTTGCTGACCCTATCCACGACAACCATGATGCTACCAACCCCTTCTTTGTTCGCGACACACCCAATATGAAATCCATTGAGACATCCGTCCATGGCACTTCCGGAATAGGTAAAGGTGTATAAACACCCTGATTAGTGCCCCCTCCTTTCGACACCTGACAAACAAGACATCGCTTAACGTAATCCTGGGCACTCTTGTCAATTCCTGGACAGTAAAATTTCTCCTTGATCAAATCGGCTGTCTTGTCCTTGCCAAAATGCCCTTGCGACTGCAATTCTTGAACAACCAATTATCTCAACGACATATCAGGAATACATAAACATTTACCTCGAAAAAGATAGCCATCATGAAGCACATAGTCAAACCTTTCCTGCTGCTCTGCGGCATTCACAATAGGACCGAAATCTGCATCTTCCCGTTGCAGCTCTTTCAATCCATCAAATCCCAAGGTGACAACCCGCATCATGTTAAGCAACGACCGTCGTCTACTCAATACATCAGCCACCTTATTCGCGACGCCGGACTTGTGTTTCAAGGTGAATGTGAATTCCTAACACGCTGACACCCTCTTGGCATGCCTATAACTAAGTCGATGATGCCCCTAAAGAGACTTCAAAGCTTGGTGGTCAGAGTACAACACAAACTCCCGCTGTATCAAATAATGCCGCCAATGTTGAAGAGCTCGGACTATGGCATAACACTTGACATCATAAGTTGATTAGTTCAATTTCAGCCCTCCAAGCTTCTCTCCGAAATAGGCTACTAGTCGTCCCTCCTGGCTCAGAACCGCTCCTATGCCCACGTTCGAGGCATCACAATCCACTTTGAATACCTTATCAAAACTTTAGCAGGGCAAGTACTGGGGTACTCGTCGGCTTTTCCTTTATCACATCAAATACCTCTTGAGCCCGCCTCTATCCATTCAAACACCTTAGCATTGTAAACATTTGTCAGCGGTGCCATCAACACACTGAAATCCTTGATAAACAACCGATAGAAACTTGCTAATCCATGAAAAGACCGAACCTCTGTTGCACTCTTTGGTACTAGCCAGTCACGGATTGTATTTTTGAGGTATGTGGTTTCAGCAAGTGGAATTCAGTCGGATGACAGCATACTCCATGGCAACCCAAATCGCTGCACCACATCTCCAAAGTACAAGTTGGCAATTTTGCTCGCATCCATGGAATTCTTGCAAGCTGAAGATAGCCATCTTGCTGAACCTATCCACCACGACCATGCTGCTATCAAACCCCTTCTGCATTCGCGGCAAACCCAATACGAAATCCGTTGACACATCCATCCATGGCTCTTTTAGAATAGGTAAAGGTGTATAAAGACCCTGATTAGTGCCCCCTCCTTTCGACACTTGACAAACTCGACATCGCTTAACGTAATCCTAGGCACTCTTGTCAATTCCTGGCCAGTAAAATTTCTCCTTGTTCAAATCGGTTGTCTTGTCCTTGCCGAAATGCCCATGCGAGTGCAATTCCTGAACAATCAATAATCTCGACGACGTATCAGGAATACATAAACAGTTACCTCGGAAAACATTGCCATCATGAAGCACATAGTCAAACCGTTCCTGCTGCTCTACGGCCTTCACAATAGAACCAAAATCTACATCTTCCCGTTGTAGCTCTTTCAATCTCTCAAATCCCAAGGTGACAACCAGCATCATGATAAGCAATGACCGTCATCTACTCAATGCATTAGCCACCTCATTCGCGACAAATGACTTGTGTTTCAAGGTGAATGTGAATTCCTGAAGCGCTGACATCCACTTGGCATGCCTATCACTAAGTCGATGCTGCCCCTAAAGAAACTTCAAAGCCAAGTGGTAAGAGTAAAACACAAACTCCCTCTATATCAAATAATGCCGCCAATGTTGAAGAGCTCGGACTATGGCATAAAACTCGATGTCATAAGTTGAATAGTTCAACTTCAGCTTTCCAAGTTTCTCTCCGAAATAGGCTACTTGCCGTCCCTCCTGGCTTAGAACCACTCCTATGCCCACGTTCGAGGCATCACAATCCACTTTGAATACTGGGGTACTCGTCAGCTTATCAAAATACCTTATCAAAATTCAGCAGGGCAAGTACTGGGGTACTCGTCAGCTTTTCCTTTATCACATCAAATACCTCTTGAGCCCGCCTCTATCCATTCAAACACCTTGGCATTGTAAACATCTGTCAGGGGTGCCATCAACACACTGAAATCCCTGATAAACCGCCGATAGAAACTTGCTAATCCATGAAAAGTCCGAACCTTTGTTGCACTCTTTGGTACTGGCCAATCACGGATTGTCCAAATCTTAACATCATCCAGCTTAATTCCACTAGCTGAAACCACATACCCCAAAAATACAATCTTGTCAACCATCCAACCGCATTTCTTCCAATTGGCAAATAAACTGTGATCTCGCAATATAGCCAAAACTAACTGTAGGTGCTACAAATGCTCTTCCTTCTCCCGACTATACACAAGTATACCACAAAATCGTTGAGGAAAGGACGCAGTACCTGATTCATGACCCTCATGAATGTGCTTGGCGCATTCGAGAGTCCCAAAGGCAAGACCAGCCACTCGAAGAGCCCATCCTTCGTCTTGAAAGCTGTCTTCCACTCATCTCTAGGTTTGATTCGGAGTTGATGGTAGCCACTTTTCAAGTCTATCTTTGAAAAGATAGTTGCTCCACTGAGCTGGTCCAACATGTCATCTAATCGTGGAATCGGAAACCGATACTTGATCATAATACGACTGATGGCACGGCTGTCCACGCATATCCTCTATGTTCCATCCTTCTTCGGTACCAACAAAGTAGTACCGCACAGGGACTGATGCTCTCTTGGATAAATCCTCTATCAAGTGACTCCGTAACTTGTCGCTAAAGCTCCTCATGTTGCTATGGGGACATTCGGTAATGTGCTTTGTTCGAGAGGATAGAACCCGGCATTAGATCTATTTGATGCTGGATATCTCTCAACGAAGGCAACCCAACCGGTAACTCTTCTGGCAATAAGTCTGCAAATTCAGTCAACAACTCTTGAACTTGTTCTTGCATCTCCAACTCGGCCCCACTGTTGTTTGATGTCAACAAGTCGGTCGCAACTAAAGCAAAATGAAACTCGGACTCAATTGCCTCTTCTTCGAATTCATTCCGTGGTAGGCAGATAATTATCTTCTTACTGTCAACCATTCCTTCTCGCATGGGCTGAAGTACCACTTTCTTTGACCTTCGATTGATAGTATAACAGTGCGTGAATCCATCATACATCACATGATTGTCGTATTGCCATGGCCTGCCGAGTAGCAAATGTGAGGCATCCATCGGGATGACATCACAGTAGATGGCACTAAAATACTAAGGTCCAAACGAGAATTCCACCCGGCACCGCTCTGAAACCCTAACCTTTGTATCATTATTTAACCGCCCCAACCGGTATGGCATTGGATAAGGTTCTATCTTTAACTGAAGCTTCTGCACTACCGTTTACATTCTCGCAGCTTCTTGTATCAATAATCACACGGCATACCTTCCTTTTAATTGTGCACCGGGTTGTGAAGATGTTTCTCTGTTTCCAATCTTCATCGGCTTTGGGCGCTAAACAAATCCTCCTCAAAACCAAACTATCTCCCAGGATATCTTCAGGTGCGACATAGCACGTATCCTCCTCTTCAAACACATCATCACCAACATACTCTTCAAAGGCTTCTTCAGTGCCCTCCTGAAGCAATAACTACGAAATTATCCTCAGACACTCATTCGCATAGTGCCCTAGCTGCTGACATCTGTGGCACTTCACATTAGCTTTATTATTGGTGGAAGACTTATTCAGAGCATTACCTGACCCTTGTACGCTACCTCTTTCGAACTGATTTTGGGTTGAAGAGCTACCTGTCAGAGAAACACGGGGAGGAGGAAAGTTTCTTCCAAATCCAACACTTCTGCCGCTAGCCCTCGCTAGACTCTTCTCCACAACTTGTGCCTTTGTCTGCTCGTCCGTGATAGTGTTAATGGTATGGATCTGTAAAGCATCCTGAATAGCAGGTCGTAGCCCATGGAGATATCGAACCACGAGCTATTCCTGAGTTTCGTGCAATTGATTCCTCGCCACCATCTGGTAAAACTCAAGCGTGTATTCTTCGATGCTCCGAGAACCCTGTGTCAAGCTCTGAAGATTCTAGAACATAGTCTGCCGGTAATTGAAGGGCAGAAACTCCTTACACATCTCTCTCCTGAATTCCCCCTAATCGTCCAAAACTGGAAGGCCATCTAGGTATTTCTGATATCTGAAAGATTGCCACCATGTGACAGCCCTATCCTTGAACCTCATCGCCCCCAATGATACTTTCTTTTCCACCGGAACCTCCTTCAATGAAAAAAGTTCATCCACAGAGCTCATCCAATCTAAGAATTCTTCAGGTGACAACCCTCCTGAAAATTCCGGAACCTCCATCTTAAACCCTAGATCCTAACGAGGAACAAATGTGCTTGTTCGTTATCTCTTGGCGGTTGGTTGCCGCCCCTCATTCCCCTCGGCCGAACCCCAGGCTATTCACGCGGCGGCCGCTCGAGTTCGTCTTCAACATCTTCGTCCACCCCTTGACGCAATTCGTCAACTTCGACTTGTTCTGGTTGTCGGCCTAGCACTAGCCGCTGCACCATTTGTGTCAAATCCCGTATCTAGCTTTCACAACTCTCCCTCTCTAGCCGCATCTCCCTTCACAACTCTTCCCTAGTCGGGCCTAGACTCTTCCCGATCCTGCTGCATTGCTTCGATTAACGCAGCAATGTTCTGTTCGAGATTACCTCCTGCCATGGCGCGCAGAACTGACTGATCTAGACAAACTAATCTGGACGGATCTATGCTTTGATACCAACTGACTCAGTCAGAAACAGAATCTAAATATTCGTTCTTGTTTAGAAACTTGCACTGAACTATGACCTTCGACCCGATGAGCTCCGATCCATCTCACGCACCTTCCATGCCATCATTGAATATCTGACTTTTTACACATGCTATAAACTTTAAAATCACTTATCGAGATCTTCTAAAGAAGCTCATCGACACCTCTGAAACTTGCTAGATGGTTGCGAAATTGATTCATAGGTCATTAACGAGTTCATAGCTCCGACACCAGAAACATGCATGGTATGGTATCTAAAATTATGGAAACTTCACAATCATAGGAGCAATTGACGGAATATAATTCCACAAGTATCTTAAATGCCTATTTTCACATAATTAAGATCCACACTAACAAAGTAACTTATTATATTCGATATACCATTATCGAATCACACACGATTTTAGACAAGTTGATCTTATTCAATTTTTACTCTGATTGAATACTACCTTATGCAGTGCAGTTATCCTCAAGACGACGGTTCACTCTAATGATCTAATTTTCCTTCTGATTGTGATTACAGGCACCATCACGAGTCGAGGTGATATGTAGGTCATTTCCAAGCTCCATCAATTCAATTTTGAAAACCTTAAAAGAGAATATGATACACTCATTTCCAGATGAAAGAAGTATTCTTTACATATCACCGGCACAAAATTCTATATTTCGAGGGGACAGACACAAGTAGAATTAATGAATTTGGAAGAAGACGACATTTTCACTCTATTAATTTGGTCGCAGGTAGCCATTTTGAGTACAGGAAATTAAGAGCTGAAATCACACGTTCTGATACTCGTTACTACTCACTACTTTGACTAGCATTTAGCATTTTACTCCCAAGACAACATAATATCAAGCACCCAAATTCTTTCCATATAGGGATGAAACTGATAAGGGGGGAAAGGGTGAATACTTCCCCGCAAGCCTAAATGGGATGAAATACTGTTGAGTAACCATGCTCGCTCATGCTACCTCCTGACAGTCCCCTTAATTGATTCCAAAATCGCCGCCTTCTTCCCAATTTTAGAGGAGCAGAATTGAATTGCCTCCTAAATGACTCAGATTCTGCTCCAACAGTAATGCCTTCAGATGCCAGATTTGTGGTGGATAAAGCTATCTTGTGATCAAAATTTGAGTCAAAGATTGTGGAATTAGCCTCCCCAATCTCACCTGAGGTTCCACTGTTCTTACCATCTATATCAATAGAAAATTCTTCTTGGCTGCAACTTCTTGACATTAAATCTCTTGTCTCATCAAACTCATTGCAAACAAGCTTCAAAGCTTGAACAACTTCTCCCATAAATGGACGATGAGATACTTCAGGTTGCACACACATCGAGGCAATTGCAGCAAATTTAGCAGCACCATCAAATGAAACATTTGGCATCAGAGCTGGATCCATAATTATTTCCAAACCTTCCCTGGTTGTTAGAAGTGGACGAGCCCAAGCTACCAGATTTTCTTGACCAGGGGGCTGTGATAAATCTACTGGCTTTCTCCCAGTTAAGAGCTCAAGTAGAACTACGCCGTAGCTATACACATCGCTTTTCACTAGGAGATGACCGGTCATTGCATACTCAGGAGCTAGATAACTGAAAGGTGTCAAGAATCATCAATCAGACATCAAAAGAAATAACAAGCTCAGGGATGGGATGAGGATGACTTTACTTTTAATTTTGAAATAGTATCTTACACAGTACATTTTTAACAACTAAAATCTGTGAGAGTCAAACTATCAAAGCTAACTTGTGCATTTTTCTCTCAAAACTGAAAGCTTAATCATTATCACAACATTATAACCTGCTCTAGGAAAAAAATAAAATAAAAGAAGCAGTCTGCCAAGCTATTATTATCAAACAGAGACATATGTGTTTAGTGAGAAGCATACCCAAAAGTTCCCATAACATGAGTTGAAACATGCTTGTTTCGCTCGTCTTGTGCGGTTCTGGCCAACCCAAAGTCTGAAACTTTTGGTGTAAAATCATGCTCTAACAAAATGTTGCTTGATTTGAAGTCTCTGTGTATCACACGAGGGCTTGAGTCTTCATGCAGATAGGCCAACCCCCGTGCTGCACCAAGAGCGATCTTCACTCGAGTGTACCAATCAAGAGGAGAGACCTCCTTGTCAGCTCCTGAGTAAAACACAAAATAACAAAATCTCAAGCACCCATAGGAAAATTCAGTGCCGTAAATGTTAACAAAACCTCACTTAGAGATGTTAAAGTTTTTTGTACAAACCGTGTAAATGAGATTCCACACTTCCATTCGGAACCAATTCATAGACTAGGCAGTGATGATGAGCCTCTGTGCAGATTCCTATTAATTTAACCAAGTTTCTATGGTGTAATCGGCTGAGCATCTCAACTTCTGCCAGAAACTCTCGGCTTCCTTGCTGTTCATCTCTCTTTAAAACTTTTACTGCTACTTCTTGTGCATCATCAAGAATGCCACTGTATACAATTCCAAAACCTCCTTCACCTATGATTTTGGATTTATCAAAGTCATTAGTTGCTCTCTCTATCTCACTTAAGCTAAAAGTCTTGGTTGTTCCAGTATACAATAATATGCTAGAACTGAATGACATTGATGCAGAGCTGGTGGGCTTGCTCCTGAGCATCATTGATCCAACACCACCTGCACCTATTCAATTGCGTTCCTGAGTTGAATGACCAGTAAAATTCCAAGCAACCACTACTAGAATGGGTTAATTTCCACTTAAATAGGTATCAGCAGTTAGCCTGGTACAGGTCAACATATGAATACAAAGCATGGCACTGTACAAATCCCCAACAGAAAAATTTGTTGAAACTGAAGATGGATTTTTTAAAAAAATACAAGCAGAAATTTGAATTTATCATCAATTTGAAATCACATGAAATAAAACACAAAGTTGTTCGCCAGTTACTTACTTGATGTCAAAGTTCATATGCCATTTGTAAGTAAAAGAGAAGTGCAAAATTTCCTGAAATAGCAGATCATTTCAACTTTTCTAGGCAATCATATTTAACATGCATACCTGGTGGTTTTTCATTTGAAGCAATGAAAACATGTGGATTTTGTTGAGGTAGAGAAGCAAAGCATCTGCATTTCAACAACAAAAGCCAAAGAAACCCAATGCACACAACAAAAGTTGTGACAGATGATAAAACAATTACAATAACAATATTTCTGCCAATTGTATTCTTTTTTCTCTTTGACACGTCCACTCCTAGAGGTTTTATGACCCTCCCATCATTATCAGTTCCAGGATTTGGTTGGTCACTGATAGTTGCAGTTGTAGTGGGTAGTGAAGGTGGAGAAGGTGGTAGACCTGCAAAACAATGAAACATGAGAATCACAGGTCCTTGCTTTTTCACTGAAGCACATGTCCAGGTAAACAAAGTCATGCTAATACCAGCACATGCTAATAAGAGGTCCAATTAGCTTTCTTATTAACCCTACATTTTGGCAGAAACTGGTTCCAGGGACAACATATGCATGGTAATGAACTGAAAGATATCATCTACCATTGAAATCATAACATATCTTCTAAATATTTCAGAATAATCAAATTTTATTCACTGGTATTCACTTAATAAAGCTTTCCCCATGACATTCATTATCAGCCTTTGGATTCCAAAAAGAAGTGGGTTATGCAAGAATATGGAATTTGAAAATTCAAATGCACTCCTTACCATTCAACCATTCAATTCCGGGCAGAGGGAGTATGTTTTTTCACCTCTAGTCATATTATTAGAAGTTAGAATATTGAGTCAAACAATCACACAGGACACAACAAAATTGATGCATTGAAGTGCCTTTTTGGAGATTTAAATCCTTATTATTTGATTATCAGGAAACAGGAGGTCAAATCTAGTCCCAGCTCAGGAACTTACACTTTGTTAGCAGAAGAGGTAGCATGTAAAAAATTAAAAACGTTGAGAAATATAACAAATTCGATACTTTATGCAGTGAGAATTCAGAGAAATGGAACAGTATTCTACCCGGATACCGAACATAGACCACCTCATATCTACCAAAGTGTGAAGCTTGGATGATAACCTCTCTCTTCCAGAACTTCCTATAAATTGAAAATGCCGTAGAAGCATTAAATTGTTCACGAAGTGGTACCAAGTTAATGAGAACAACTGTTTTCTCTAATTGTTCATTTGCTGCATTTGCTCCCATGATGCGGACTTGACTATGGTTTAGACCAAGCCCAGTGGAGATTTCCTGAGCAAGCTCCAAGACCATAGGGAAAAATGTATACACAGAAACACTTAGAGAGAGGCTAACTTGAACAGGCCAAACACAACCACATGGTGATCCAGCAGGTGCATATGTCAATGGCTCAGAGCATAACAATAATGTACAGTCTACAAGCATCAACAACCATAACAGTGAGTGCATGTTTCTGAAAAGATGGAAGTTTTAATATAATGTCACAGTAAACTCAAAGTTTAAACCTTGATTAGGAGGTGGAGGTGGCAAAACCAAGATAGGTGATGGTGATGGAACCGTTCTTGACTTCCTCAATAAAGAACTTGCTGGAGAAATAATAGGTTGTGGTGCTGGCACTGGAAAGAGCTTTATGAAAGCTGTGACTACTAAGGAATCATAGCACAAGAGAAACTGGGAAGAATTCTCCAGTACCTCTAAAATGACTTGCCGGAGTTGGTGACAGTGCTGGATAAGGTGAACTTTTACCCTTTGATAGAGGAAGGGGAGACAGAGATGGAGAGATAGAAGGGCCTTCACCTGGCAAACAAATTAAACTTTAAAAGCAAGATCTTAAAAGAATATGCACTTTTTGATCTTGAAAAATGAGGATTGCAACATCAGACACATTCAAAGGCATTCAACTAAGCTCACCTTGCCAACTGGAAATGGGAGGAGGAAGCTGATCATATTGTTCAGGAGAAAATTTTCCAGTTCTATTTCTTTTCCAGTGATTTTTATAAAATGAGGCCGAGGGAGAATATGCTGGATCCTTCACTGGTTTTTCCAAATGGTTTCTAAAAGGATCATTTAAGTGCTTCTGCAGATGGGGAGCTGCTATGATAAAAATTAAATAAGAAGCACCTGAAAAACTATATTTCATTCTCTGGTTCATAATGTAGTAGCAGTTAATTTATGAGGTGAATACCTTTAGCAGGAGGATGATGGGTATACAATGGATGGAGAAAGGCATTATATTGAGGTTCAACAGCATGCGTTCCTTGTGTCTTTAGGTGAATGACCAACAGAGATGATGCGGGACAGTAACAAGGATCTATATTTAGTATTATTATGAGCAAAATGACACAGTGATAATGTAACATTAACAAAATCAGAATGGCAACTTTCTCCAGGGAAATGTGGACTTTGCTGACACTATCTTCCCTTTGTGAGCAGGAAAATGTGGATTTTGCTGATACTGTTTTGCCTTTGTGGAATTTACTAGATCTCTTGCTACAAGTATGAGTGATCTCAATTTTTAATAAGAATTGATAATCTCAGAACTAGCATTAGGCATGCCCCTTCACTGTTATTTGAATAGGAGAGATTTTATTTGTACCAGAGAAGAAACCAGAGTTTGCATGATTTCATGGAAACGTCCATAAAGTGGCAATATAGTAAAAATACAGATGTCAAGTTTGGACACTCCTCAATTAAGAAAACAAATAACAAAAAGAGGTCACCATTATGGAAAAGTGTAATTGTGCTCTGATAGTAGCTCCTATTTCGTGGTTAAAAATGCCCACAGTTGCTTCCAATGAATAAAGATCAAAGCCTAACATGCATCAGGAATCAGAGAATGAAAACTTCATACTTGTAATCAATTGTTATTAGAGAAAACACTGAGTACAATCCATTGAATTACTCAAAAACTTTAAATCAGACATAATGAAGTTAAAAATCAATTGAATATATCTCATAGTAAATATGAATCGGAAGTTTTATCCCAGCATTTTGGAAGAATTGTCAATGATTCAGGAACTCTGGCAAAGCACTTAAATGACTACAGTTTCACAAGCATTGCACATAGAATAAAACTTTTGAAGAGGTCAACTATAGTCCATCAGTTCAAATACTTATCTGTTCTTCCTTTTCTTAGTAAGTTGAAAAACCTAATGACTCAACAACATCCATAGACATTTTGGCATGTAGAGACCATAAAGCCTCTAAGTTTGTGTTTTAGACTAAACCAAAAAGGAAACTATCAATCACCCTCATGCATTTATAAATATTTTAGCAGTTCTGTGAAGTTTCTCAGTTAGAAAGACTTACAATTGCAAATCTTGGTATTTCCATATTGTTGGCTATCTTTCTTACTTAAAACTTATGTTCCAGAAAATAAATCTTCCAAAACTTCATAGAACTTGGTTTCAGTGAC
>JAOXNR010000028.1:1069630-1092600 GCA_028571225.1 Parsonsia alboflavescens | reverse complement strand
TAATTAAGTCCCTAATCATGTTTGGGGCTGAGCCTATAAATAGTCCCTCATTTGTATTGCATTAGAACAATTAACTTCACAAACACTTTTCAAAAATTTGATTGAATTCCAAATGGATTCAAAGGGGTTACTTGACCAAAAGTTGCGAGGGCTCTTTTAGGGTTCTTAGTAAAACTTAGGGGTTATCAATGCTTGGCTAGGGTAATTAATTTGGGTTGAAGAAATTAAAACTAATAGATCATATTGGAAGATAATCATAGTCATTAGTCACTAGTTTGAATCTCTTGTTGAAGTCTTGGGAAAAAATTCAGATTATGAGTGACCTTGGGTTTGGATAGATGGATGTTGAAATTCCAACAATAATTCAAGTGAATCACATCAGTGCTTCTCTTTCTTTTTCAGCATTGTTGTTCACATAGAAAGCTGTGCAACTCCATGGAGATCTAGATTCTCTAATGATATTTTTATCAAGCAAATCTTTAATTTCTTTCTTGCAAATTTCTATTAATTTCTGATTCATCTGAATAGGTCTAGCTTTTGTGGGTATATCCTTTTCTTCAAATCCTTCTATGTAAGGTAGTTTTACTTCAAGAGATTTCCTATTCCAAAAGGCTGTTGGTATTTCTGAACAAACTTCTTGTTTGATTTTCTATTGGTTAAATTTTCAATTGTATTTCTTACTTCAATTTGTTGTAATTGATTTTCAATTCTTTTATATTTAATTTCTTCTTTAAGGAAATTAATTTGTTTAGATTTTAATCTAATATTTCCTATTAACTTACACATAGATTGAGTAAGAAAACGAAAGGTAATTCTAATATTTCCAATTTTTGTATGGACTCCTATTTGATCTACTTCAAATGGGTAAATCTGAGTTATAAAGGGTGCTCCTAATATAATTTCTTCATTCAAGTCTTTGACTAATATAAAAGAGTTAGTAAAACAAAATTGTTGATTGCAAATATGAGCTTTAGATAACTTGTAATTTATTTTCAATTTATCTCTTGATGCTGAGTATAACCTAGTAGAGGTTTTCTTGTAACATCTAGTTGGTATTAATCCTTCTTGTATACAATTTTGGTCTGCACCTGTGTCTAGTAAAGCTGTTAATTTAATAACAAAAACTTCTACTTTATCTAATAATTCAAAGAATAGTTCTTTGTTTTCCTTAGATATCTTACTAAAACTAATCATGTTAATTGTACATTCTTCTTTACTACAATTACAAATTCCTTTGAATTCACAAGTTGAGACTGAAGATTTAGATTTTGCTTCACTACTAGAGGTATTTTCTATTTCAAGAATTTCATCTTCCGATTCAGTTTCTAATTTTGAGTTTTCAAGTATTTTATATAACTTTTCTTTTATATCTTTTGAGATTTCTAATTGACTTATCTTCTTCTTCTTATATTTTAGTTGAGGACATTTATCTGCCCTATGTCCTTTTTTGCCACATGAATAACATTTTATGTTAGTTTTCTTCTTTTTCTTATAATATGTTTCTTCTTTATCTTTTCTAGATTTATTTCTTTTCACCTTTTGTTGCTTTTTAATCTTCTTTTGGTTTTTAAGACTTCTAGAAGGAGGTTCAAAAGATGGATATCCAAATATTTGACAAAAATTTCCTAATTCTTTTTTAGAGTCTTTATGATACTTTTCTAATTGATTTTTTATTTTCAAATCTATGCAAAGATTTATTCCTACTATGTCAATGTAACTAATCAATTCTCCGTATGTCATGTCATCATAAGGAATCTTATTATCATAATCTTCTTTCAATTTTTGTCTAACCTTTTCTGCGAATAAGGGGGGTAATCCAGATATAAATCTTTCTTTCCAAAAGGCATGGTGACAATCAGTTCTTAACATGACTTTGCTATGAAACATATCCTTATACCATCTAAAATCGTGCAATTTAGGGCATATCAAATTAGTCAAGATTTCACTACTTCTATCCTGGAAGTCATTAGGGTCTCCTATAAAATTTTTAGTGATTGCAAATAGTAATCTAGTTACTGCATCAGATATGGTTATTTACTCTACTACTTCTTGTACATTTTCAGTTTTAATTTTATTTACTACTTTTGATGATTTTCTGATTTCTTTTCTACTTTCTTCATTCAAATAATTATCCCACCAACCTCTTAAAGTTCCAGTAAATCCTGCTACTGTCATTCCTAATATGTCTTCATCACTTTTAGCAGTATTAACCATTTTAAAGGCCATAGCTGCCAAAGACATTTCTTGAACCAAATTTAATCATTCAAATCATTACCAGCATATGATGATGAAACATTCAAATGTTTCTTCAAATTGCATATCAGGAAAAGAGGGTCTTGGATAATAATTTCTTGTTGTAGATCCTAATCTAGGTTTCTTATCAGAATATCTAATTTTACTAATTTGTTCTGGATTAATCTCCTTTTCTGAATTAATAGTTTGAATCTTAGTTCTACTAATACTTGCTTTTGAATTCTGTTGATCCTTATTAATTTTATCTAGTTTGATGTTAATTTCATGTAACATCTTTGTATCTTCTTTTGATAATTTAAATTCTTTTTTTATTAAAAGTAAGATTAGTATTTTCTAATTCAGAAGGTTTGATAATTGGAATTTCATTTTTCATTTTTGTGGATTTTAACTTTAATTCTGTTCTAGTTTTATTATTGCTAATTTTAGTAACTTCGTCTGCAACTTTTACTAATATTTGGTTGGTATAATTATTCTGTTGGATTACTTTGTTAATATCTTTTACTTTAACTTCTAAATTTTCTATTTTACCTTCTACCTTAAAGGGAGAGGCTTTAAGTACAGCAGTGTCATGGCTAATGTTAATTTCTTCTGGTGGAGGTGTTATTGATTGTATTACTTCACCATTTGTTGTATACCATTTTTGTGCTATTACATTTACAGATTTAGGCAATTGAAGCTTGTTAGATATATTCAACCATTGAAAGAAATCAAGATGTCTTTTTATCTTTTGCATGTCTTTATAATACTGTTCTCTTAATTCTAATCTTTGATCTTCAGGTATAGTTGCAAAGAACCATTTTCTATTTATCTTATTTTTAGGATGCAAATAAGATTTCTTAAGATTCTCTTTATCTAATTTAAATTCTTGTTCTTCAGATTTGATTACAAGTAACCTACCATCTACCATTTCTGATAAAGTAGGGCTTCCTGAGTTTTGACTAATTGTATCTTCATAATTTGGTTTAGGAATTTCCTTACTAAAATCAATACTTGAAAATCTATTAGATCTAATGCTTTCATATTTTTCTAATTTATAACTAGTGGATGCTTTAGAGAAAGAATTTCTATGTTTGATCAAGTTAGTTGGTTTCTTAAATTCTAGTTGAATACTACCGTCTGATGTTTCTATTATTTTTTGTAATGTTTTGGATTCTACATGTTTTCTTTTATTTAATCTTTCAAAATTCCATTTATGATCTTTATTTTCCAAAAACATCGTTCCATTTAAGTGTTCTAGGTACAAAACTACTAAATCTGAAAAAATTTGTTTCTAATAAAAGTGTTTCATTTGGATTAGAGTTCTGGATTGCTTTTGGGTTTATAATTACCTTTTTTTTTTTAACAAAAATGTAACTACATCAATTACAACTACTTAAGAATCATCGTATATAAGTCTTATTATATACTACGGCTCATAGGCGTTCGTATATAAGTCTAAATATATTGGCGACTTAAACTGTCGTACAATTCTTTTATAAATGACAGCTCTGAAACCCATCGTATATAAGTTAAATATATATGGTAGCTCAAAAGCCATCATATATAAGTTGAGTCATATATGCAATGCTCATTGCATAATTAAAAAAAACTATATAATGTTGGAAATAAAAATTTTTATATGACGACTAGATATTGTCATCTTATATAGCTTAATATATACGATGGTGTTGCATCAAATTATTTTATGCAATAGTAGTATAAAAGATTTTCTGTGATGCCAATTTTGGAACGTAATGTATACCATCGTATAAATTATATACGATGGTCTTTTCTTCGTTGAATCCTTTTTGCCACACTTCTGTTTGTGACTGTGCAAAACAAACCTTTGTACGACCTTCGTATATAGCTTATACGATGACTATTTGGGTAGCCGTCGTATATAGTATTGTTTTTGGTAGTGTGAATTTGTTTATTAGACTAGTTTTCATGACTATTACTTGCTAATGCGCTCTCCGGCCGTTACCGTAACGGAAGTTTTGAGCTTGCTTGTTTGGTTGCATGAGCGCTGGAGTAAACTTCCGTTACGGTAACGGCCGGAGCGTGCATTAGCGAGCGCTCCGGAGCGCACCTTTGCAAAACCGTTTATATATATACATATATTATATATATTTTAAATGCAGCAAGTTAAGGCACTAGCATTCTCAAAGATATTAATGCAGATTTTGCATTTTACCATCCAGTCATGTTGGTTAGAGAATCTTGATTTGCTTGGCCAAGCTTTAGCCAGATTATAACAAAGTTCTCTATTGTTTTCTCTTCACTTGGTCACCTGAATCTTTGCTGGAACTAGACACCAGTGAGACATAACATTTCTATATACAGAAATCTTACCAAGTTTTCTACATTTGAAATTTGGAATTTTCTTCCTTATTTCTTTAGAACAAAGGAGCTATGAAACTCACAGTTTGGTTGGAGAATTTTTAAGGTGTTTACTTAACACTTTCGAAGTTGAGTAAAAAGGACATGTAGTTGCGAATTCAGCATGATTTTCTTAATCAATTATATGAATAGAAAAAAGGAACATTATAAATAGATGTAAAACCTAAACTTGTGAAAATATGCAAAACAAGAACAAAAACTTATTTTGGGTGGTTTTGGTTTTGAACAAAAACTTTTTGTATGCAATTCCTTGGTTTTTGTTTTTGGGAAAGTTCTTGAAGAATGTTGGCTCACATTTTCCCGTCAATATTATCCCACCTCCCATCATATGATTTCAATTTTAGTTCAAGTATATCATACTTTTAGTCAACTTAAGAACCATAGACAACATAGTCAAATTGTAGAAGATATGGAACAAAAATAATTGAAATATTATAAAGATATTCCATTATTGTATTGTTTTACTTTTTATATGGATCCTCGATTTAAGATTTCATGTTTTGAGACAAGCATCGACTACTTATACCCAGAAATTGAAGGAGAGCTATCATGAAAAGCAAGGGCAGACCAAACGAAGTCATACTTGAAGTCGCATTTGGATGTTTTATTTTCATCCTACCAAACCCAATCCGCAACTCCATCGACAACCATGGATCCACCAAGATCAAGTAGTGCATCTTGATCAGAAAAGTTTAACCCTTGGTCCACAATTATGAATCTCAACAAAATTTCTAAGGGAGATTCATCATCATCATCTTTTTCACGTGGCGACTTAAGTGAGTTGGCTATTTACAACATTGCGGCACAAATGACAATGAGTAGTGAAGATTCTAATTTTGACATTTTGTGATGGTGGAGATTAAATGAATCCACTTATCCAATTTTGTCAAAATTGACATGTGATGTTTTCACTCCACCCTTTTCAACTGTAGCATCGAAAGGTTTTTTTAGTGAAAGTGATCGAAGATTCGACAAAGCAAGAAGTTAGAAGTGTCATGACACCCGACAGATTGAAAGCTGTTATGTTGGCTTCTAATTGGATCAAAGCAGAAAAGAGGGATTACGAAATAGGTCCTATGGTGGAAGAAGAGGAATGAGATTACTATGGAGAAGGAGCTTCATCAAATAGTACAAATTGAAATCAAATGTAAATTTTTTTTCAATACTTGTAATTTTTCAAAAACACATCTCCAATAGTGTATTTTTATTGTAATGTGTATTTCAAGGAGGTTTAGGTAAACAAGTCTCCTCCAAATCCTATGTATTTTTAATAATTTGTTATTAATGAATCTTGTAGGGGTCAATGCCAAACCCTCTCTATTTCAAGGTGGCTTTTTTTAATTTCCAAACATCTAATTTTAATAAATTTTGAAATAACTTTACTTTAATATAAAATTTTACTCGAAGAAATTTTTTACCAAATCTAAACTCAAGTTACTTAAGTTTTGAAAAATATTAAATTTAAGTACTTAAACTTTTAAGACTTTATAATAGAGAATTGGAAATTGATGGGAGAAACGGGTACGACCCGGATAAGTCATCGCAAACAGGTAGGATCTGAACAGAAGTTAACCCAAATGGGCCCAACACCCCAACTTTCAATACTTGAAAGTCCGACTCACAAAGTCAACAAGGATAAGTGGGCAGCGACCTGTTACCATTGACCTTCAAGGTCACTGACCCCCTAAATGAGTTAGAGAGAGGCATCACTAGACCTCGGCCCACGACCAGGTAACTCCCAACTCATCTCATACATCTTCCACGCCACGACTAGATATGCACGACTCCTAATAACTCCCATGAGCCCATTACAACTTGGCGAGACCTCCCAAAAGAGATAGTCGAGTCGATGTGCATGGGTAGGTCGCGAAGTTAGTTCAAAGGTCAGTTAGCAAGCTCGCAAATCTCGACAGAGACGTGAATGGCAAGATATCTCAACGCAGGGAATCTCCAAGATTCTAGGAGTAGTTGGCTTGATTCCACGATCCCTTAACTATTCTAATTACCCACTTTCACGTAATAGCAGAGCCCAAATTGAGGAGGTAACTAATCTCTTTGATATAATTAAGTTATATACAGTTTACGGACAAGATAGAAGACAAGAAGCGAGACAATTTCTCTGAGAATCAATTTCTCCTAATTACTCTCAGAATACTGATTTAGGCATCAAAGCTCTTACCTGGGCACAGTCCACCTCTGGTGACTAATCTCTACTTTCTTCTCAGATTGCAATTGATTGACATCATCACGGTTTTAGGGTGACCTGGTGTTCATCTTTTGAGTCCCATCACTTCTGACACTGTCTATGGGAATCCAAACAAAAAGCTTAGCCTTTTTCCCTACACAAAACAAATAAAAAAGCCTGATGACTCAATCCCAGCCTACACTTGTTCAGTTAACTAGCTGAGGCAAACCTCCGGGTAGAGCGCAACTGCGCACTAGCGAAACAGTGCCAGAAATGCCACCACCGGAGTAGGCTACCAACAATGATAATCAGGGGAGTGTCACTCAACAGGATCAATAGCAGCCAACATAGTCAGGCCCATCTCGGAGGGTCCCAGCCAGCCCACCACCTGTGCAAGGGAGGCCCGAACGCGGGCACCCTAACTCTATTGCCAACAATCCCAGGCCACAGAGATCTGGGAGAACACAGATGATAGTTCCAACTTACTTTCTGGAATGAATGGTGCTAGATCTAGAGAGAGTATCCGGCGAGCGAGACTATATGTCCATTGGGCGCACTCCGGAGTCTTCCCAGAGAAATTCACATCCACCTCGAGGCCAGGCAAAACAGCCTAGCCAGCCCTTGCCACCTCCGACCTCATGAAGCAGGTCAAGAAACAGGTCAAGAGCAAGAAAGGTCCCAGTGGAAAAGAACACAACTTGTGACCCACCTCAGGGAAACCTTGAACAATGGAAGAGGTTACAACCTCAGGGACAAGCTCAATAGAGTAGCCATGTCGTGAAGTCAGAGATAGGATCCTGAAGAGCAGGGGGGCTTGCTACGAACTCCTCTTAGAGTAAGGATACCACCTTGACGAAGCATGATCAAAACGACAGGCGATAATGCTCGAAGGGTAGCCCTCAATCCACTGAGGAGAGCATCACCCCCATCCAATCAGGGGATGCAAAGCAATATGGATCTTATCGAGAATTTGCCATTTGTCCACAACATCCGCACCGCTCGGATGCCACCAGGATTCAAAGCCCTAAAGCTGGAAGCAAAATATGATGGTACATGGGAGTTTCAACAGCACATTGATGAATATGTCTCCTGCATGGAGATTTGGGAGTACCCCGACCACGTCAAGTGCGAAGCCTTACGGTCGACACTAACCAAAAATGCCCAGTCCTGGTTCAAGGGCATCCCTGAAGCAAGCATCTCAAGCTGGATACAATTGAAGGAGTTGTTCCTGAACAATTATCAGAGTAGCACGAGGTGCAAAAAAGACATCAACGACCTCTTTACCATTAAATAGAAGGTCGGAGAGAGCACCTGAAGCTACTATAGTTACTTCAACAACGAGGCAGTTGAGATTGAGCAGAAAAATGATGTCATTTACATCACTGCCTTCAAACAAGGTTTGCAAGGGTTGTATGTAGCCCTCAGGTTGATCGAGGAACCAGTAAAAATCATCAAGGAGCTATAGACGCTTCTTGAAAAACTGTTAAAGGCTGAGGAGACAGTGGTCTAGAAGAAGATCCCTTGCTCTGCCTCAGCCATTGAAAGAGACAACAAGGGGCATCCAAGGAGCCCATAAAAATCACAAAGGGATAGGAAAGACCCTCAATCAAAATGAGGGACCTTAGACAAGAGGAGGAAGACCATCCCCGACCTCATGACCACCCCTCTAAAAACATCACAAGCAGAAATCCTAGTGGTCATGGGAAAATGAAAAAACTCTTGAAGTCGCCCAGGCCTCTTAAGAGTCTTGTGGCCAAAAGAGACCCACCCAAGTTCTATCATTACCACAAAAACCATGGCCATCTCACTGAAGACTGCTTCGACCACGAGTGGGAGATCGAGAGGTTGGTGAAAGAAGGTCACTTACAAGAGTTCCAGGCTAGGAACGCAGCCCCTGCTGATTTGCCACCAACAACCCCTCAAAATCAGCGACCTCTTATGCATGAAATAAATGCTATTGGAAGGAGGTCCAAGTGACCTCGCGGAGAAGATTCAGAGCCCTTGACAATGACTCTCCAGATTGGAGACTTCTTGGTCTACAAAATATTGGTGGACACAAGGAGCATGATAAATATTATATACCGAAAGGCCTTCGACTAGATGGGGATAGAGAAGGGCTCACTGATAAAGTCAGATACAGTTTTGACCAGTTTCAACTATAGCACAACCTACGCAGATGGGATTCTTCAGGTCCCAACTACGGTCTGCGCGAATGATCAAGAGGTCACTAAGATCACGGACTGGATGGTGGTCGACGCCCTTAGAACTTACAATGCCATATTAGGCAGAATGGGGGTCATGGGCCTAAGAGCAGAAATATCTCTACTCAACTATAGCATGAAAATCCAAGTTGGAGACACTTCGATCGTCCTAGAGGGGGATAAACCGCAGGCTGCCGAGTGTTACCTGGCTAAAGGTAACGAAGAGAGCTTGGTGGAGCTCGAGAAGGAAAACTGCATCGACCTCTTGAAAGGGAATGATGATTACATAATCCAAGTAGCTAGAAGAGAAGAAACGGTGTTCCTCAACGTAGAATTCCTTGAGAAAAGGATCAAAATTAGAGAGTCATTGCCTCCTAAAATCGAAAGGAAACTTGTCGATTCCCTTCAAGAGTATCTGAAGGTCTTTGCCTGGCAGCCTAGCAACCTTAAGGGAGTGGACAGAAAAATTGCTGAACACATGGTCGGGCTCAAGCCTAGAGTCAATCCAGTAAAACAGAAGAAAAGGACCTTTGCCCCTGAGCCCAATAAGGTCATAGCTCGAGAAGTTCAAGGTCTTCTCGATGCCAGAATTCTGAAAGAGCTGGTATATCCTGAATGGCTAGCCAACCCAGTTGTAGTCCCAAAGAAAGAAGGGACATGGAGGATGTATGTGGACTTCACCACACTTAACAAGTTTTTCTAGAAGGGCTCCTATCCACCTCCAAGTATAGATAAAATGGTGGATTCAATAGCCAAGTATTAGTGGTTGTGCTTCTTGGACGCATACAAAGGGTACCACCAAATCCCAATGGCAGTGCTTTACATGGAAAAGACCTTATCATCACAGAGATCGAGACCTACTGCTACACCAAAATGTCGTTCGATCTCTATGATGATGAGGCCTTTTCTATGTCATCCAAGTAGACCTCTATGTTCCTCTCGAGCTGGTTTTTGAATTCGTTATGCATAGATGTGCTTTACATGGGAAAGACCTCATCATCACAGAGATCGAGACCTACTACTACACCAAAATGTCGTTCGGTCTAAAGAATGCAGGGGCAAAATTCTATGCATGACGAATTCAAAAACCAGCTCGAGAGGAACATAGAGGTCTACTTGGATGACATAGTTATCAAGTCCAGGACCTCTAAAGATTTCATTGAAGATATCAGGGAGACTTTCCAAACCCTGAAAGCTACCCACATGAAGATCAACCTAGAAAAATGCATATTCGGAGTTTCAGCAGGTAAACTCCTGGGCTTCATGATCTCTGAAAGAGGCATTAATGCCAATCCAGAGAAGATAAAAGCACTGCTAGACATGGAACCTCCCAGGAACATCAAGGAAATCCAAAGCCTAGCAGGAAAGATGGCAGCACTGGGGTGCAACATTAATAAAATGGTAGACAAAGGAGAAAAATTCTATGATGTTATAAAGAAGCCAAAGGACTTCCAGTGGACTGAAGATTGCCAAGCAGCGTTCATCAAGCTGAAAGACTTCCCGGGACAGCCTCCTCACTCGCCTCACCAAGGTTAGGAGAGGAAATCTTAATGTACCTCATTGCAACAGAGAAAGCAATTAGCTCACTGCTGTTGGTAGAAAGATCAGGACAACAGTTCCCTGTTTATTATGTAAGTCAATTGCTCAGAGGTCTAGAAACTAGATATTCGGACCTCGAAAAGTTCTTGTACATCATTATTATCACCTCGAGGAAATTAAAGCCATATTTTGAAGCTTACACAATAAGAGTGTTAACAAATCTACCACTAAAACAAGAGCTCGAGCTGTCGGGCAAAATGATGAAGTGGTCTCTCGAGCTCTCGAGATAAAAATTCAATTTGAGCCAAGGAAAGTAATCAAAGCTCAAGCTCTGGCAAACTTTGTCGAAGAATGCACCAGGGCCCCACTGGAGCTCACAAGCACCTGTGAAAGCAACATCTGGACGATGTATACAGACGGTTCAACGGAGAAAGAAAATTCAGGTACGGGAATAGTACTGAGCAGAACTAAGGGAGTGAGAATCCCTTACTCTATGAAGTACGACTTCCCAACCACGAAAAATGAATCCGAATATGAAGCTCTCTTAGCAAATCCAAGACTCATACGAGCTCTCAAAATGCAGAAATTGCACGTTAAAACAAACTCTTAGGTCATAGCCAGCCAGGTCGCTGGAGAGGACAACATGATCAAGTATCTCAAAAGAGTAAGAGATATCACATCCAAGCTTGAGCATTTCCTTATTGAAGAAATACCCAGAGAGTAGAATGTAGAGGCAGATGCACAATCCAAAGTCTATCAAGAGATAGCCAGAACTACTGCAAAGTTGCTGGTAGAACAACTACACTCTCCAAGCATACACCAAGACCAAAGCTTGGTTATAGAGGATCAGGCAAATTGGAGATATCCAATCTACAAATTCTTCAAGGATGGCGACCTCCCACAGGACCCAAAAGAAGCTCGATAAGTGTGAAATGGTCACCTCGCTACGTCCTGCTGGGAGATAACGAGGTATATAACACTAGGCCATTACTCAAATGCTTGAATCATGGAGAGGGACAATCCGTCATTGAAGAGGTACACAACGGAATATGTGGATCACACATAGGAGCAAAGACTGTAGCCAAGAAGATACTAAGAACAGGGTATTACTGGCCCTCAATGGTTCCAGATATTGAGAAGAGCATACAAAAATGCACCAGCTGCCAGTTGCACAGGTACAAATCACATGTGCCGCGAACAAGGTATCAATCAATCAATGCATCAATGTTGATATTTGGGGTATTAACATACTAGGACCTTTCCTAAAAGGAGTGGGAAGTGTCTAGTTCCTAAATGTTGCCGTGAAGTACTTCACCAAATGGGTTGACACAGAGCTAATGGCAACCATCTCATCACCAAAAGTCCAGTCCTTTTTTTGGATAAACATTATGCATAGGTTTGAAATCCTCGGAACCATAATTTCAGACTATGACAGACAGTTCATTGGCAACCCGTTCAAAACATTCTGCGAGAATTTGAATATCGAATAGAGGTTGACCTCCGTAGCTCATCCCTAGACTAATGGGCTCGTTGAGGTCACAAACAAAACTATCATTGAAGGACTCAAGAAGAGACTCACCGAGCTCCAAAAAGAAGGTTGCAAAACTGCTTAGTTGATGAGATTCCAAGCATTCTATTTGCATACAAAACAACACCTAGAAAAGGTATTGGAGAAATGCCATTCAACTTATACTTTGGTGCCGAGGGAGTGATGCCGATCGAGGTCAGCATGACGTCTCTAAGGCTGATTGAATATAATTCAATCTTAAATGAGGGGGAGAGAAGGGCAGACTTCGACCTCCCCGAAGAGGTTAGAAACAAAGCAATGGAAGTAGATAAAGCTTACAAAAGGCAAGTAACAAATTTTTTCAACAAAAGAGTGAAAACAAGATATTTCACAATTGGAGAAATGGTCCTCAAAAGGTCAGACGTTGGCAAACAAGGTCAACTGACCAAGCCGCAAGAAAGCTAGGAAGGACCTTACATAGTCCAAGAAATCCACAAAGGAGGGAGCTATAAGGTCGTTGATCTTGAAGGAAGACAACTCTCAAGACCTTGGAACATTTGCCATCTAAAGAAGTTCTATGCCTAAAGCTAACTAAAACATTGCAGACCTTGGGAAGCTAACTAAAAAGACCTCGCTGAGCATCATGGCGATCTCAGACGACCCTACTAGTTTTTAGCTTGAGCAGGACATGAATGAAAGATAAGTTATTCCTTTTTAAAAGCTTATCAAGTCTTCACTTTGTGATATTTTGCCTCAAGTTCAATTTGCCTTAAATTCAAAATGCCAAAAGCAAAAAGGTGTAGAAAGCAGAATACTTAACAGAAAAAATAAAGCTGTTATAGAAAATAGAGGCCACAAACAGACTTCTACAAATATTCAGAAATGTAGAAATTATAAAGAGTCAAGTGCATGAAGTCCTAGGCTTTAACAAGCAGAGGTCCTTAGCTACTTCCAGGATTGGCGTTGCACAAGGGGCACGTTATCATCACCCTCCTCCTTCTCCTCAAGAACAGCTACATTGTTAGAGCGGCTCAGAGGGACAACACTTGAAGAACCTGCAAGGTATACTAACAACATGGCCAGTTAGAAGCTTCTCCGAAGATAAACAGAAAGGCTTGGAAAAGGTCAAGTACCTTCCCCAAAATAACCTTACACAAGATGGGGAAACATTTGGACAAAGGCATTAATACCACAAAACATGAGGATACCTTCGGGGGTCACCATGGCTCGGGGAGTGACATCCAAGACCTCCTCAACCTCAAGGGCGACCTCCATAAGTTCTTTCCCTTTCCACGAAGGGCCCTCATCAGCTTGGCTGACTTGTGCCAAGGTCTCTGCTGCAGCAATCTCTTTTGGAGAAGTTGGTTCTTGATTTTCCCGCCTCCAAGGAAGAAGAACAATCAACTCTGGATGATAGAATGTGGAATCAAAGGTCAGTTTGGTCTTCATCCCTAGCTTGAGTTGTCTAAGCTTATCCACCACCTCCGTGTACAATGATACCATTTGAGGCCTTATTAAAGATTCCACATACTTCTAGAAGATGGGGACTCCCTCAAGCTTCTCCATTGAGAGGTTGCCGTCCTTATCACAGAGCCCCTGGAACTCCTGAGCTTAACCTCAAGCTCCCTGATACGCTCTCCTTGCTCTATTTTTCTCCTATCCGCCTCACTAAAAGCTTCGGACATTGCTGCACTGTTGGCTCAAACCTTCGCAATTTCCTTCTGACATACGTTGAGAACTTTGCTAGAATAGTCAGCAGAGGCCTTAGATAGCTCAGCAGAAGCCGTGAGCTTAGCAAACTCCTTCTCCAGGTAGACCTTGACATCTAGAAGCTCAGAAGTCATTGAGGCAAACTCTTGATCCTTGTTGGTGATCTCGGCCTGCCTTCTTAGGTGCTCGCCAAGAAGGTGAGAAGGGGAGCTACCCTGGATAACCGGATGCTCAAGCAGAAGGAAGAAGGAAAATCTAAGGAGGAAAGCTTTGTAAATTTAAGTGAGCTGTGAGAAAGTTTAGTTAAATGCTAAAAATTCTAAGACTCCTAATTTATATGGAGGAAGGAGTTTTGTGGGCTCCAGAACAGAGCGACCTTTTGAATCCGAAACGAGTTAGTTTGCAAATTGAAAACCCAGAGGGGGGCAACATCCTAAACCTGGAACAAGTCAACTCTTCATCTGAAGTCAAAGCATCATGACTTTCCAAAAACTGAGTGGAGACAACTTTCCAAAGTTGGAAACGCTTCAGTTCCTCTTGAAAAAATAAAATGAAGCAATTCTTCAAGCCTGGAGCGGGTCGATTGTTACTAAAATTGAAATGGAGCAACTTTCCAAGTTTAGGCCGGCGATCAGTTTTCCAAAACTAAGGAGACGTGTCTCCTTCCAGAAATAGCCGTTATAGAATAAAGCAGCACGACCTAAAGATGGTAGTCCCTAATACCTAAATGTCAAGCTCATGAGCAGCTACAAGGAAATGGCTCGACCTTACAAGGGTCGTGACCTATAGATGGCAATCCTAAATGCCTGAAGGTCAGACCCCGACTTAGAGATGGTAGTACTTAATACTGGGAAGTCAGGCCCCCCGACCTGTAGAGGGCAATTCCTAGTGCCTGAAGGTTAGGCCCCTGGCCTGGAGATGGTGATTTCTAATGCCTGAAGGTCAGACTTGTGGCTTAGAGATGGTAACTTCTAATACCTGAAAGTCAAACTAGTGAGTCTTGAGGAATGAGTGGGCAGGGACCTCCTACCATCGACCTCCTAGGTCATGGACCTTAAGGTCACCAATCTCCAAATGAGCACAATGGAAGCCTCATTATACCACGATCTACGATCTGGTGAGTCCTAATCTTGCTCATGAACCTTCCATGTTGCGACCAGGTGTGCGCACAACCTGCTAGCACCGACCTCCTAAATAAGCTCGAGAGAGGCATCACCAGACCTCGCCCCACTACTTGATAACTCTCAACTCGTCTCATACATCTTCCATACCACAACTAGATGTGCATGACTCCTAACAACTCCCATGAGTCTACTACCACTCGGCGTGACCTCCCATAAGAGATAGCCGAGTCGATGTCCACGGGAAGGTCGTGAAGTTGGTCCAGAGGTCGATTAGCAAGTTCACAACTCTCGAGAGAGACGTGAATGGTAAGATATCTCAACTCAGGGAGACTCCATGATTCTAGGAGCAGTTGGCGGGATTCCACAATCCCATAACTATCTTAATTGCCTACTGTCACGTAATAGCAGAGTTTAAATTGAGGAGGTAACTAATCTCTTTGATATAATCAAATTATCCACAATCTATGGAAAAGATAGAATACAAGACACAAGACACAATCTCTGAGAATCAATTAATCCTAATTACACTTGAAATACTGATTTAGATATCGGAGCTCTTCCCCGGATATAGGCTACCTCCGGTGACTAATCTCTACTTTCTTTCTTAGGATGTAGTCGATTGACGTCATCACGGTTTTAGAGTGACCCGAAGTTCATCTTTTGAGTCCCATCAAAGAATAATTTCAATTGAAGAATAAGTTGAGTGGATTGAAAATTAAAAAAAAAAAGAAAAAGAAAAAGATAGGGTGGCCCATAGCCCGTCCGACGCACAGAAGCTCAGCCAACCTGAAGCCTGGCTTTCGTGATCCCAAACCCGGCCCAGCCTGCCTTCACTCCGAGCTCAGCTTGCCAAGATGAATCCGGGCCGGGGCCACAGCAAGTCCCACCAAACAACAGACCCACCAGAAATAATATGCAGAACTGGAGCAGCAGAGGACGACTGAAGGTTTTTGGCTTAAACCCTAGAATAAACCCAGCAATTCCCTCATTTCCATCTCCATCCATTACATTTTTCCTTCCTTCCATCTGAAACTGTTAAACCATGCATCGGGCCGCTGTTGCCGTCGCCTTATCAATCAGGTTTCCTTCCTATTTATTCTTGCTTTGTCGATCACGATATGCACTTTCGCATTTACCAAATGCACAATCACAGAGTGCACGCAGCTGATTTTTTTTTTTTTTTTTGGGGGCCCCCCCCCCCCCCCCCCCCCCCCGGCTTAGGTCATCCGCTTGCAAAAAACTGGTAAGAGTCCGGATTTTATTCATCTTATATCATTGTTTAATTACTACAAGAGTTTTCTTCAATTTGTGGAATTCTTTTTTTTTTTTGGGTACCAACATGATAACCAAGAAGTGCCAGAACTATGTAGTGAATGGATTTTCTGTGTGGATTTAATGTAATGGCAGATTCATGCTTGCTGTTTGGATTTATGTTCTTTTATTGATTTCGATGGAAGGTATCTAGTAGGATTATCTCTAATAGAAATTACGTGGCCAAAGATATTAACTTTGGGACTTCAGCCCGAGCAGCGATGTTGCAAGGTGTTAATGAGCTTGCAGAAGCTGTGAAGGTCACTATGGGACCAAAGGTAAATAGTTCATTTCTACTACTAAAGGATTATCTGGTCAGTTTGCCGAAGTGGATTTAATGCATGTCAAGGCTAGAAAAATCAACATATCTGAGTCAAAAACCTTTTACCTAATAGCTTTCATAAGGCTGAAAATACTTATTTCTAGGGTATGATGTGTCTCAGACATGAAATTGTTTACTGTTTGATTAAGTTCATGTTACACTCATTTACAGGGCCGTAATGTGATTATTGAGACAAGCAATGGTAATCATAAGGTTACTAAAGATGGAGTAACCGTGGCAAAAAGCATAATGTTTGAGGATAAAGCTAAAAATGTTGGTGCTGATCTTGTCAAGCAGGTTGCTATTGCGACTAACAGTGCAGCTGGTGATGGTAATTGCTAAGATTTCCAACACAAGTACAAACTTTTATATTGTTGTTATTGGTGAATTTGTATACCTATTAAAAATTACAGTCTTGGTCAGGTCATTTAGAGTTTCACCACTGAAATTGTCTGGCAACAGGTACCACTTGTGCCACAGTGTTGACTCAGGCAATCTTTAAAGAAGGTTGCAAGTCTTCAACTGCTGGAGTTAGTGTGATGGATTTGCGTACCGGTATCAATATGGCTGTCAGTGCGGTGGTTGAGGACTTGAAGAGCAGAGCACTAATGATTAGCACTCCAGAAGAAATTTTGCAGGTGATGGGCTTACAATGAACTGATAGTTGAACAGATAGATGTATTTTGAACTCTTGTTCTTTTGAGTAGGATGGATTTGATGCTTGACATTTTGTGTGAATATTGAAGCACCTTGTTGCAGTCATTGAGTTTGAGTATGCTGCAACTTGCAATTGCACACTTATTCTTCAATCTCTTATTGAATGGCATATAGGAGATATAAGCAATACTTTTCATGGTTTTAGCATTATGTCTTAATTGCAAATAGCATGTACTTAAGTTTCAGACTGTCAGTGGTAAATGTTATTTTGTTTCTGGAATTTTTTGGGATTGTCCCAAACTAATGTTTGGTTTTCAGATACATTTCTTGTGTGGTTCCTGATATTCTTTCTATGTCTATGTATAAATTTCAGAAGCCAATCCAGTAAAAGACATCTTTGATTTTTTTAAAACAGGTGGCAACTATTGCTGCTAATGGTGAATGCAAAATTGGGGAACTGATTGCTAGGGCAATCAAGAAAGTTGGGAAGGAAGGAGTCATCACTGTTTCCGTGAGTTTGATCTCTTTCTTCCTAGCTCAATTATGATGTGCGAACTTGATGGATATTTTTTACCATGGATTTTTGGTTATGCAGAATGGGAATACCCTTTACAATGAGTTGGAAGTGGTAGAAGGGATGAAGCTTGGCCGTGGATATATATCTCCTTATTTTGTTACTGATGAGAAGACTCAGAAATGTGTAAGATCAAAGTTTTTATTTAAAAGTTAGATTCTGGAGTCTGTATTTCTTCATATCTTTTTCCTTTTTGCTTGTTCAGTTCTCTAACCTATTTCGGATTAACCCCCTGCTCCAATAGAACTAAAATGTTTTTTTTTTTTGGGAGGGGTGAAAGACGGTGAAGACTTTTTGGATTAGATGGTTATTTATTTATGCTGGCCTTGATTACATTACCAGCTTTTGCATCGAGATTCTCAGACAATATTTCATGATCCTTATTCTGTTCTAGCTTGATATATTTAGAACTCTTATTGTGCACCAAATTATACTGTTATAAAGTTATTTTAAACTATGTTGTCTGTGTGGATGACATTATTTTTTTTCTGATATCTCCATCTATTCCACCTATTTACACTGTTCTGATGCTTCTGAAATTCTTCTTTCTGTGACTGATAAATTTATAATGGTCCAGATACTTATGACAATGTTGTATGTGTAGGCAGGACCTAGAAAATCCTTTGATCCTTATACATGACAAGAAAATATTGGATATGAACTGGCTTGTAAGAATCCTGGAGATGGCTGTAAAGGTGAGGCGATTGCAATTTTCCTTTGATGATCAATTTAATTTGCTTGTATTCTATGATTTCTACTTGTGCTTCCCCCTTTTCATTTATTGCTTTTGTATATAACTAGAGTAGGCATCCTCTGCTAATTGTTGCTGAAGATGTGGAGAGTGATGCCCTTGCTATGCTAATTATCAACAAACATCGAGCTGGGGTCAAGGTGGTAAATTAATGTTTATGGGCTATTTGCTAGTTCTTATTATTTCAGATTCTTATATCCGTAGCCTTAATTGCTATGGTTCAATCCCCAAGTCCTTTTGGTTGGTTCTGATATCAGCAATAACTTCTTCGTAGGTATGTGCCATTAAGGCTCCTGGTTTTGGGGATAACAGAAGAGCAAATCTAGAGGATCTTGCAATCCTCACTGGTGGAGAGGTCAGAGAAGATTCTGCTTTCATCTTTTTCATACTTTCTGTTCTTCAGTGCCTTATTTGGAATGCTTTTGCAGGTCATAAGTGAAGAACATGGTTTGAGTCTTGATAAAGTTCGAATGGATATGCTTGGTACTGCTAAGAAGGTCTGTGCAATTCTATTTCTATTCATATGGTTGTGTCACAACTTTGCTCCATGTTTGTGCATGTTGAGTGCAGGTCACAGTTTCTCTAGATGACACTATACTTCTACATGGTGGTGGAGATAAGAAGATGATTGAAGAAAGATGTGAGCAGGTAATTTAGGATTTTTGGGGGGTGGGATTTGTTTATCTCTTCAACTGCCTGGATCTTGTTATTTATGTTCAATATTTGGTCACGCCTACTGGATGTCTACATGCATTGGTTGCCCTAAGATGATATCTCAAGTATTAACTAAAGTGCATGAGGACTTGAACTTTTAAATAAGCCATTTATCATTTTTTTTATTTTCCATTTCTTCGCTCATTGCTATAGCAGAGTATCTCATATAATCAAACTAATTCATGTCACTTGAATTTGTTAATTCTCTGTCTCTCAATCTTTCCTGAATCACACAATTCACCTCTAAAAAAGAAATGATGCATTGATGCCATTCTGAGTTGATTACTATTCACTATTCAGCAACCTTGAGTCACTAGTTTGGTTTCCTTTTGGCATTTCCTTGCACATGCCCTTCATGTCCTTCCCTCAGTTTCACAAGATTAATGAAATATACTTGGAATTCTTTTTATTCCTTGAGTGATTTGTACTGTCATGTTTGCAATTCTAATTTTTAAATCATTACCAAGGAGAAAACACCGATCTTGGTAGATACATATCTCGGGTATAATTGGCCTAGGTTGGTAATGTCATTCGAGGTTGATGTTACTAGATGTGATTCATGTTCTGGTGGTATGAACTTAAAGGTATCTTTGAACAGCTAAGGATAGCCATGGAGAAGAGCACAGCCTTATTTGACAAGGAGAAAGCCCAGGAGCGGCTGTCAAAGCTCTCTGGTGGAGTTGCTTTGTTCAAGGTATTTTCTGTTAAAAGGACTTTTTTATTCTTATTCTTTTCTGCTCTTCTCACTACGGTACCTCTTTCTCAGGTGGGTGGAGCTAGTGAAGCAGAAGTTGGAGAAAGGAAAGATAGAGTAACAGATGCTTTAAATGCCACAAGAGCTGCTATTGAAGAGGGTATTCTTCCAGGTAAGCGTTACTTTTCTTTCTGAAGGCTAGGACAAAAGAAAGGGGAATCCAAGCGTTACTTTTCTTTCTGAAGGCTAGGACAAAAGAAAGGGGAATCCAAATTATTGAAAATGTAACAAGAGCGAAAGGTCTTCTTTTCTTCCGGGTATTCTACTTTTTATTAAACCTAGTTTTCTAATGTTTTAGGTGGTGGTGTTGCTCTTTTGTATGCAACCAGAGCTTTAAGAAATCTTAAGCCTGCTAATGAGGACCAAAGAAGAGGAATCCAAATAATTGAAAATGCTCTCAAGGTCCCTTTCTTTGGAAACTTTACCTTCAGTTCAACTGGCCTTTTTATTTCTTCATCGTTGACACCTGCCATATTTTAGGCACCCATTAACACGATTGTCTCAAATGCTGGCATTGATGGTTCTCTCATTATTGGCAAGTTATTGGAGCAAGATGATCTTATTTTGGGCTATGATGCTGCCAAAGGTTTGTGCATCCTGACAAAACCAAACACATCCTTCCATCCTATATATTTTACCAGAGTCCATTTGCACTGGCATAATATTCTTTGAATTCATTATAATTTGCTACATATTTTACATGGAAAAAATGCCCGGAAATGGAGAGCATTCTTAGCTTCTTAATACTGCTTGCCATCTGATTTTAATTGATCAATTTTTTACATGGGGATTTGCATTTCATCCGAGTTGACAAACTTATTCAGTAGTCCTCTTGATCTGCTTTAATCATTACCAGCATAATTTGGTATAATAGACAAGTTAATGGCCCTGTTATTCCCAAGTTAACAGCCTCCTTTTGAGCTTATATGTGGTTGTGGACGGAAATGTTTATCTTGACTAGTACGCTTTTTGTTCTGATTCAGGCCAGTTTGTAAACATGGTGAATGCTGGAATTGTTGATCCTCTAAAGGTTATTAGAACAGCCTTGGTAGATGCTGCCAGGTGGGAAACATGTTTTATTCTGTTGCCCCTTCCTTTATCTGTATGTAAGTTGTTGACCTTCTGCACTCACAATCTTTTTTTTCTGAAATTTGGGCTCTATTTTGTAGTGTTTCATTGCTATTAACTACTACTGAGGCAGCTGTTGTGGATCTTCAAGGAGAGGAACCCACTGAAGAATCGTGTGGCAAACATGGATAAATTGAGTTGCTGATTTCTCTCAATTTTAACACTTCCATAGATGAATTTTGTCGTCTGTTCCTCATTTTCAGTGTAAATCATTTATCTTCCTTATAATTTCCATTATGTATTTGCTGATTTCTCTCAATTTTTCCATTTCCATAGATGAATTTTGCCGTTTAATCTCTTCTCTTCCCTCATAGTTTGCAATCCATTATGCTGGAATTTTGTGCACTTGTTTTGGGCAAGGTGTAATCTTGAAAATATATTTTGTTAAGAGTTGAAGCCATGGGATTCCAAAGTTAAAAAAAGAGAGCTTTATAATTCTTCTATCTGTACTCTGCTGCAAAGTCCATAACATGAAGGATATGTGAAACAGGCTAAAGTGGAAAGGGAAGGGAGGAAAAAAAAAAGAAAAGTTAATTCGAACTAGATTTGGAGAAGGTAAAGATGGAAGCAGCATCCCTAAAATCATGATCTTGAGCACACTGGAAAAGTTCTTGGTCTTCCAATTCCAAATCACGTGCTTGGTTTTCTGCCAAATTAGCATCATCGCTGCAACATTTGAGTGAAATGCAATCAATAAACCCAAAGACTTAATTGATTGTTTCGTTAGATTATAATGTTTCAGGGTATGTGTTTGGTGATGCTGATTGTTCTTTTAGAAGGTTAAAATATTCTTTGATAATATTAAGTTAAATTGTATATAATTTAATACTAACCTCTGCTCATCATCAATCTTTGCCCCATAATCGACATTGAGATCATGTAGATGATGGGTGGAAAGATCAAGATACCTAAAATCATCATTGCATTCTGTAGGAGGAGTAGAAGGAACTTGAGATCCTTGCATGCCCCGAGAACCAGAAGGTTGTTGCAAATAAACATGTTGAATAGTACTATTAGGTTGATCTTCTTGAGGAGGAGGCTGTGAATCCTGAATAATAATTAGATTTTGATAGACATTATTGATTTGTGGGTCATTAGAATTGATGAAGGGAATGTCATAAGAATCGGTGGTGGTAGGAATAGTTGCATCATCATCGGGAAGGAGTTGGTGCAGCCGTGTTGTTTGTGCCTTACACAAGGCAAGCTGATGAAGAACGATGTCTAGCTGAGCCATGGCGTAATCGATTTGACGTTGCAATTGACGTACGATTCGATAGCAACCGCCAACGGGATCATTGGCTCTTACGTCGGATTCGAAAATGATGGTTCTCATGGCAGCGTCTTTGTCAGGTTGATCGAATTCGAGGTGGCGAATGATCTTAGTAATGTTGCTTACTCCGAACAATTTATGGGCGTTGAGGAATTGCCTTTGGCGATCCTGAGGAAAATAAGGGGCGAGAATGCAATCCGGTGGGCACTTCCTGCGTTGGTATTTACAAGCTGCGCAGGCCTGGTTGCTGTTTACCCTACCGGCAATGGTAACGTTGTTTTGATGCATTTTTGGAGAAGGATGAGATTGAGAGATATCGACTGCGTCTCCGGCGGGGATGGAACTTAATTAGAGTTATTATTATTATTATTATTATTATTGGTATTTTATTTCAGATTTAGGCCTCAACCATCTTGGAATGAACAAAAACAAATCACCATCGCATGTTAAAAAGTTTTAAAATATAATAATTATTGATTCTTTTTTTTTTTAAGGATATATAAAAATTTATTTTTTTATTTTTTTAAAAAGATTTATTTCTTTCAACAATATCTTATCTTTACCTTGCCAAATCATTGTGTTTGTTGATTT
>JAOXNR010000028.1:1048929-1069530 GCA_028571225.1 Parsonsia alboflavescens | reverse complement strand
GTTGGTGCCAAAGAAGGACGGAAGTTGGAGGATGTGCCTAGACAGCCGTGCGATAAATCGAATCACCATCAAGTATCGATTTCCAATTCCGAGACTTGATGATATGCTGGAACAACTTAATGGGATAGCTTCTAAGAATGTGGAGGAGCGCCTAGTAGATTTGCAGGCCGTCTACGCTGTGGTGAAGTCCAACTTGGAGCACAGTTATACGCGTTACAAAGAAGAGGCTGACCAAACTCAACGAGATGTTCAATTCGACATAGGAGATCTCGTGTGGGTGACATTGACCATGGAGCGATTTCTGTTGGGTACCTATCACAAACTAAAAGACCGGAAGATCGGCCCCTGTCAAGTTTTAGAGAAGTTGGGAACAAACGCTTATCAACTAGAGCTTTCGGAAGATCTCTGCATCTCTAATGTTTTGAACGTACAACATCTATCCCGTTTTTCATGGGGACAATCCGAGTTTGAGGACAAACTCTTCTGAAAAGGGGGAGCCTGACATAGAGCTGGCCCAGGAAGATATTCAGGAGGGCCCACGTAGGTCCAAGAGGCTGCAGGAGAAGTTTCAAGGCAATTGGAGGTGATTCGGAGAAGTTCGGAAAAGTTTCTAGGGTTGGATAGTAAGAACTGAAAAGTTGTGAAAGCATCAGAATGGGCTCAAATTTGACAGGAAGATCCGGGGTGGTCCAAGGAGTAATACTCACTGCCATGCTATGACTAAGGCCGTTTTTTGGCCATCCGGGGTCATCTGGGTTTACTTTTGGACCTTTTAAAAACTTTTTGGGTCTTTTCGTAATTTTTCAAATTTTTGTCTAGGGTTTATTTAATGCCGATTTTTCTTTGTTTTTGTAGACTTCGATGTTTTCGTGAAGTTTAGAGTTTTCAATCAATAAAATTCGATTCCAATAGTGTCTCAAGAATATTGTCGTTTTATTCTTGATTTCCCCTTTTATTCTCAAGTAAAGTTTTTTACAGTTGAGGTTCTATATTTTTTCCCCACCATAATATCCATGATTGTGTCAGCTGCTGGTTGACCCAAACTATGGCAGAGATGTAGGTGCAGGACCTCTCCCAAATGATACACTCCTTCCGCTGGTTCGAGCCAAACCTTTCTCCACTACTTTCGCTTTTGTTTGCAGATCAGTAACGGTGCTGAATGATTGAACTTGTAGTGCATCTTGAATAGTGGGTCTGACTCCATGCAGATATCGGGTAACTAACTGCTCCTGGGTCTCCCAAAGTTGATTTCTCGCCACCATTCAATAAAACTCCAGGGTATATTCGTCCACACTTTGAGAGCCTTGTGATAAACTTTGTAAATTCTGAAATAAGGTTTGCCGATAGTTATAAGGTAGGAATTCCTTCCATGTCCCCTTTTCAATTCCTCCCAATCAACTAGAATAGGGAGGCTATCCAAGTACCGTTGGTAGAGAAAAGACTACCACCATCCGGTTGCTTGGTCTTTGAATTGGATAGCAATCAACGAGAACATCTAATCCACCGAGCCCAACCAATCCAGGAACTCCTTGGGAACTAAACTTCCAGAAAATTTTGGGATCTCTAGTTTGAACCCAGTGTCCCACCATGGGTTTTGAAGTTCACGTTCTTGTTCTCTAGGATGGTAATGTCCCCCCTCTGAAGAATGTTTTGTGGCGGCTCCCTTGGAAGCGGCTTGTGGCCTTCATCTCTGTCAACTTCTGCAACTTTCTCTCCATCTTGTCTTTCAGCGGGTTCTGACTGATTCACTGGTCGATGGATTACCAGTTGTTGTACCGTTTGTGTCAAGTTCTGCAACTATCTATCTCGCCTTTCTAGTTCCTCCTGCAACTCTTACAGAAGTTATCCCTTTTCTCAACGTGACTCCTCTCTGTCTTGTTGCATTGCTTCTACTAGGACTGCTAAATGTTGTTCAAGGTTAAATCCTAACATCGTGAATCTTTGCTCTGATACCAATTGACGCAGATGGCGATGATAAGCTAGGGTTACAATCTTGTGAGAGGATCATTCCGGAAAACTGAAGTTTTGGATAATTCTTCAAAACTCGAGGACTTCCATTCTTTCTTCTGTTTTAGCAGAATTAAGAAAACGTTTCTTCTTCTTAAGACAAACTTCAGTCTAAAGTAGCTAGAGGAAGAAGAGAAGAGGATCAAAACTCAATATCGAAAAAAATTTTGTTCTTCAAAATAGAAAAAAATTCTGTTGTCATGCATCACAAGTAAACGAAACTTAAATACTAAGGTTACTAATAAAAACATTACTGAACTGCCCTTCTAAATCTACCTGCAATTAAACATAAAACAACGAAGCAATTTGAAAATAACTCAAAAATAAGAATTCAATATGAATAAAAAGAACAATGTATAAATAACTCCACCTTGCTCTTCAAGTCTTCTTCTTCTTCAAATGTTCAGATCGGCGAGGAGAGGATGACTAAACCAGTTGACCTCTAGCTCTCGTTGTTCAACCTTGAGCTTCTCGTTCAACCTCTACCTCCAGCTCTTGTTTGACCTCGACCTTGACCTCTGCATCGTCGCACCTGAATTTTCTTTTTCCGTAAAACCATCTATATACATGGTCCAAATATTACTTTCATAGGTGCTTGTGAGCTCCAGTGGACCTCTTGTGCATTCTTCTACAAAGTCTGAGAGAGCTTGAGCTTTGATTGCTTTCCTTGGCTCAAATTGGATTTGATATCCTGGGAGCTCGAGAGTCCACTTCATCATTCTGTCCGACAGCCTGGGCTTGGCTAGAGCTTGTTTTAGTGGCAGATTGGTTAATTCTCTTATCAAGTAAGCTTCAAAATAAGGCTTCCATTTTCTCGAGGTAATAATAATGAGGTACAAGAATTTTTAAAGGTCCGAATATCTAGTTTCCAGACCCCTGAGCAATCAACTCTCATAATAAACAGGGAACTGTTATCCTGACTTTTCTACCAATAGCACTGAGCTGACTACTTTCTCTGTTGCAGTAAGATACAACAAGATTTCCTCTCCTGACCTCGTTGAGACAAGTTGAGGAGGCTGTCCCAGGAAGTCCTTTAGCTTGATGAATGCGGCTTGGCAGTCCTCGATCCATTGGAAGTCCTTTGGCTTCTTTATGACATCATAGAATTTTTCTCCTTTGTCTGCCATTTTGCTGATGAAGCACCCCAGTGCTGCCATCTTTCCTAGTAGGTTTTGGACCTCATTGATATTTCTAGGAGATTCCATGTCCAACAGTGCATTGATCTTGTCTGGATTGGCATCAATGCCTCTCTTTCAGAGATCATGTAGCCCAGGAATTTACCCGTCGAAACTACGAAGGCACATTTTTCTGGATTGAGCTTCAAGTGGACAACCCTCAGGGTCTGGAAAGTCTCCCTGATGTCGTCATTGAAATCTTCAGAGGTCCTATACTTGATCACTATGTCATCCACATAGACCTCTCTATGTTCCTCTCGAGCTAGTTTTTGGACACCTTATGCATAGCCCGCTGGAATTCTGCTCCTACGTTCTTCAGGCCAAACAACATTTTGGTGTAGCAATAGGTCTAAACCTCTGTGATGAACGAGATCTTTTCCTTGTCTTCCACTGCCATTGGGATTTGGTGGCACACTTTGTATGCGTCCAAGAAACACAGCCACTAATACCCAGCTGTCGAGTCCATCATTTGATCTATACGTGGAATTGGATAGGAGTCCTTCTGGAAAAATTTGTTTAGTGTGGTGAAGTCCACACACATCCTCCATGTCCCATCTTTCTTTGGGATCAGTACTGGGTTGGCTAGCCATTTTAGGTACACTACCTCTTTCAGAATTCCTGCGTCGAGAAGAGCTTGGATTTCTCTAGTTATGACCTTATTTTGCTCAAGGGTGAAGGTCCTCTTCTTCTACTTTATTGGCTTGATGCCTAGTTTGAGTCCGACCTCGAGGTTGCAAGGCTGCTAAGCGAAGATCTTCAGATACTCTTGAAGGGAATCAACAAGTTTCCCTATGATTTTTGGAGGTAATACTTCTACTTTTATCCCTTTCTCAGGGAATTTCTTTGTTGAGGAACACCTTCTCTGCCAGCTGCCTTGATTCTGTAGTCATCATTAACTTTTTGGGAGGCAATGCAGTTTTCCTTCTCGAGCTCGGGTGAACACTTTTTGTTACCTTCAGTGATGTAACAATCTGTAGCAAGTTGTATGCCCCCTTCTAGGACAATCCAAGTGTCTCCGACTTGGATTTTCATGCTGTAGTTGAGCGGAGAAATTTCTCTTCTCAGGTCCATGACCCCCTTTCTGCCCAGGACTGCATTGTAAGTCCCAGGGGCATCAACCTCCATCCAATCCATGACCTCAGTGCCTTCTTTGCCACTTGCACAGACTGTCTCTGGGACTCGGAGGATCCCATCAACATAGGTCGTGCTGTCGTTGAAGCTGGTCAGAGTTGTGTCTAACCTTATCAGTGAGCTCTTGTCTATCCCTATCTGATGCAAGGTTTTTCAGTATAGGACATTCACGGTGCGTCCAGTGTCCATCAGTATTTTACGGACCAAGAAACCTCCAATCTGAAGGAACACTGTGAGGGGTTTTGAGTCTTCCCCTCGAGCTCACTTTGGCCTCCCCTCCATGGCACTTATTTCACGTACAAGAGGTCATTGATTTTTGAGTAGGGCCTGCGTTCCTATCCAGGAACTCTTGCAAGTAACCCTCTTTCACCAATCTTTTGATCTCACGCTTGAGGTCGAAACAGTCCTCTGTGAGATGGCCGTGGTCCTTATGATAGTGGCAGAACTTGGCAAGGAGACCTCTCTTTTCCATGACCACCAAGATCTCGGCTTGTGAGGTCTTCAGTGAAGTGGTCATGAGATCGGGGATAGTCTTTCTTTTTTTGTCAGAAGTTAACCTCTTTGAGTGGAGGTCCTTCCTATCCCTTTTTGAGGACTGAGGGCTCTTTGGACGCCCTTTGTTGTCTTTTTCTATGGTTGAGGCAAAGCCAGGGATCTTCTTCTAGATCGTTGCCTCCTCAGTCTTGCCCAATTTTTCTAGGAATGTCTGCAACTCGTTGATGGTTTTCACTTTCTCCTTAACCAACCTGAGGGCTACTTACCCCCCTTGCAAACCTTGTTTGAAGGAAATGATCTAGATGACATCATTTATCTACTCAATCTCCATTGCTTCAACATTAAAGCGACCGCTGTAGCTTCTCGTACTCTCTTTGAACTTCTACTTGATGTTGAAGAGGTTGTTGATATCCTTCTCACACCTTGTGCTACTCTGATAATTTTTCAAGAACAACTCCATAAGCTGTGTCCAGCTTGAGATGCTTGCCTCCGGAATGCCCTTGAACCAGGACTAAGCCTTTTTCGTTAATGTTAACTAGAAAGCTCTGCACTTGACATGGTTAGGGTACTCGAACATCTCCATGTAAGACACATATTTATCTATGTGCTTCAGAGGTTTGCCTGAGCCATCGTACTTTTCCTCCAAGTGTGGGGCTTTGAACCCTGGTGTCATTCGGCGGCTTCAAATGCTCTGGACAAATGGCGAGGGTTCTGTAATTTCCACATTGCTCTACATCTCCTGATTGGATGGGGGAGTTGCTCTAATCAGTGGATTAAGGGCTACGCCTCGAGCCTTATCTCCTGTTGTTTCGATCAAGCTTCATCAAGGTGGTATCCTTACTCCAAGAGGAGTTCATAGTAAGCTCCCTTACTCTTCAAGATCCTGTCTCTGACTCCGCGACATGGCTACCTGGGTGAACCTATCCTTGAGGTCGTAACCTCTTCCGTTGTTCAGGGTTTCCTTGAGGTCGGTCATAGGTTATGTTCTTGTCCGTTGTGACCTTTCTTGCTCTCGACCTATTTCCCAACCTGCTTCATGAGGTCAGAGGCCATTCCTCATTTCTAAAGGTAAGGACTGGTTAAGCTGTGTTCATTCTACCTTGCCTTGGGGTGGCTGTGAATCTCTCCGCGAAGGCACTGGAGTGCATCTAGTGGTCATATAGTCTTGTCTGCCGGATACCCCCTCTAGGGCTACCACCATTCGTTCCAAGAGGTCCACTGGAACCGATATCTATGTTCTCCCAGATCTCTGTGGCCTAGGATTATTACCATTGGCAATAGGATCAGTGCGCCCCTGCTCGGTCCTCTCTTACACAAGTTTAGGGTTCGCTGGGGCCCTCCGAGATGGACCAGACTGTGATGGCCATGGCGGTTCCTGCTGGGCGGCCAAGGCTAGGTTATTGTTCTTCACCAAGGTCGGGGCTTTAGGCACTGCTTCACCTGTGCGTAGCTACATCCTGCTAGGTGGTCTGCCCCAGCACAGTGGTTGAACGCGTGTAGGCTGTGATTTAGTCATCAGGCCTTTTCATTTATTTTGTGTGGTTAAGAAAGCTAAGCTTTTTTATCTGAGTTCCCACAGACGGTGGCAGAAGTGATGGGGCTTAAAAGTGAACACCATGTCATCCCAAAACCATGATGACGTTAATCGATTGCAACTTGCGAAGAAAGTGGAGAAGGTCACTGGAGGTGGGCTATGACTTGGGAAGAACTTCGATGCCTAAGTTAGTATTCCGAGAGTAATCAGGTGTAATTTGTTCTTAGAGAGACTATTCTGTTGTCCGTTGTCCATAGACTATCTATGATTTGATTATATGAAAGAGATCAATTGCCTCATCAATTCAGGCTCTGCTATTACATGATAGTAGGCAATCCTCGAATCTCGCCAACTGCTCTTGGAATCGTGGAGTTTCCTTGGGTTGAGATATCTTGCCATTCACTTCTCTATCGAGAGCTACGAGCGCACTAATCGATCTCTAGGCCAACTTCACGACCTGCCCGTGGATGTTGAAGGTCTCGGCTATCTCTCTTAAGAGGTCACACCAAGTGGGAGATGTTAGGAGTTATGCAAATCATGGCATGGAAGATATATGAGACGAGTTAGGAGTTACCAGGTTGTGGGCCGAGGTCTATGGTAGTTCTCTTGAGCTCATTTAGGAGGTCGATGACCTTGGAAGTCAATGGTAGCAGGTGGTTACCCACCTATTCTTATTGACTTCGTGAGTATGACTTTCAAGTATTGAAAACTGCTGTTCAGGTCTTGGCCGTTTATGTTGACTTGTCTAGAACATACCCGTTTCTACAATCAATATTTATATTTAATGAATATAATCTGTCATAAATAAATTTCATAATGATAATGATGAGTTAAAGGATAGTAGAGACATCTAAGCATCCAAGAGTACATCTTTAATCTTGGCTTATAATTTTGTCACTGCTGCTCGATCCCATGCCAAGATCTGGCTGGCCTGATGGTGATCTGGTCGTCAGTGTTGCTCCTAGATCTGTGCTACTTGTTCCAGATCTTGTTTCCTCTTGCGCGCTGTTGAGCACTCTATGCTTTTCCTGCCGGCCGTCAAGTCTGCTCAGGTGCACGATCGTCAAGCCAGATCTGCTCGCTTGTTGTCTACACACTGGGTCTGTACCCAAGTTGGGTTTTTTTATTTTTTGCAAGAAATGGGTTTGATTTACGGGTTTCAATTGGGAGGGTTTTATTGATTGAGATTGGAGGTTTGAAGGAGAAGATCAGATCCATGGCTCCCATTTTTTTTTCCTTTCAATTTTACTCTTGAAAAAGGGAGTCAAAATAAATGTGTCTGACTGGATTTTGTCAACCGTGTACGTCTAAGTTGGATGGAAGTGTCAAATTCAATATTTTTAAAAAGTTCGAGTATGTAAAATTATATATTAAAAAAAATTCAAGGATTTAAACAAAAAATTGAAAAAGTTTAGTGCTTCTGACACTCTGTACCCTATAAATTTTCTTTAACTAGATATGACTGATAAATCACAAATTCGAGAAAATAAAGAACAAGGTCAGTAGAACCAATGCCAAACTCGCCGGTAACATCCATAATATATACCAATCAACTTTTGCATGTTCGAATTTTGTATAGAAATAACCACCACCATCACGTACATACTGCTAAACTAACAAGTAGGATTTAACGTATACAAGATCATACCGCTGCTCGTTTGGAAGAACCACAGGAGAAGTCCGGCTGCTGGATCGAGTTTAATGAAAGATGAGGGCTTGCAGACTCCAGCTCCAGGATAACCTGAAACAAAATACTAGGATTACAAGAGCTGTGCATGAAAGAACTGTTTGGTTAATGCAAAAAATTATATGACAGAATATAGAAAATACTCTTTTGAAGGACCAATCAAATAACTACAGAGAACTAAGGCTAGGAATAAACTGAAAACTCAATAATCGACGGCCAAATGCTGCTTATGGAGAAGAGTATCAAAATCTCCAAACTGCTATATGACAGAAAAAGAGACAGAAAAGCGTTAATATACCACAAAGTTTTCACCCTCTCGAAGAATTGGGGCAGGAACATAAAGGTTACATTGCGGTCCAAATGCCTGAAAAGGGAAAAGTTACAAAATTCTTGCTTTAAAAACTATTTAAAAACAGTAACCACAATATAAACTGACAAATTAGTTCATATTTTACCGGCCAATATCTGCCGATATTAAATCCATTCACGAAAGCAACCCCCTTGCTCCAGTCCCTAAATGACAGATAAGTGTCTTGGATTTTGTCAACAGCAAAATGACCAGCATAGAAAGCTGGTTCAATACTATCCTCTGCATAGAAAACGAACACTGATTATTCTAAACCGTATTCACTGCATTTAGTCTTATTGCTGATGCAGAGAATTTAATGCATGGTTTACTTAAAGGAGAACTTACTACCGTCTTTCAGCTTTATCTGGGTAGATACATCAAGGAAATTAGAATATATATGTTGAATAATTGAATTGACTTTTTGTCCTTCATTCAGGTTGCGCAAAGGAATGGAGAACATTTTCCACCTGTACAAAGGTCTTCTATCAAGGTAGACTGAAGACAAAATACCCTGAAAACAAAATCTGGAGTTAATAGTTATTTTCTGTAGATCATGAAAACACCACGGCATGTTTTTATTGAAGGAATTGGAGGAAAGCTAAGGCGATCAGGAAGAGGATAAAGTTTTCTATTGATTTCTTTTTTGAAGGAAAGAAAGGGGAATGAAGGGATTTAATTTAGTTAAAAAGGATCAACTTGGTTTCTGTCCAGAAGTGCCGGAAATATAACAAAGGATACCATCTTCAGAAAATCTTTCGTGTTGATGACATGCCCTCATAAAATATTTAAACTTACCTAAATATAAAGATCAGAATGTAAACTAATTATTCGTCTATACTTTTTTCCCGACTAGCTCTTCAAACACAATAAGAACTTAATCCTTTCCCTCATGATAAGTACGTACTCTCCTTTCCCTCAAATCCAGACATGGTCAGTCATTCAGTACTTCTAAGTACACTTGTACTTTAATAATCATTGGAATACTGAACGCTGTTGAGTCACAGAAAAAGTCATCTCCTACACTCTTAAAGGATTCCGGGAACAACCAAAAATAAAGTCAACTGATACAAACAGTTATATCATTTACCTTTCTATCAAATATATAAGGCCCATAATTTACTCGACCCATGTTTTCAACCTATAAATAACAGAGAAACACATCAACAAATTGAAAATCATTGCATGACTTCACAACCACCCAGAAGGTAAGGGGGGGAAATATCCATTACTTAACCACAAAACTATGAAGTTCTATCTGAATATTGACCAAATAGAAGTTTGACTCAAGGAGAGGAGGAGTCCTGTACCAATATGTATAATTTATTGCGGGTAAGACAGTTGGTATAAGGAAGTTCAATGGGTCTATTTGACCATCTAGATACAGTCCCAACATATTTCAGGCTTCCTCTGTTACCTTCTGAAGTGCAGGACAAAAACACTTGAGCTCTGTCATGTACCTGCATAAAATAATAGGTGCAATTATCATATTTCTTCTATATCATGTCAGTTTAAGACACTTCCCAAGAAACACTCTTTTCAGCATTTCAGGTAAAGCAAGTACCAGAAAATATTTTTCCCCCCAATTTTCTTTATTGGATTAATAGCAGGTCATGCATTTGAGAACACTACTCTGGTTATAGATATGAAGAAGTTCAGTGCTTTTCCACCAGCAACAAAACATAGGTTACATCTTCTATTATGCATGAGAATCCACGTTATGATCCATCAACAGGTTATTATTATTGTACTTGTTAGAACAGCATGGAAAGATCTACAAGAACCATTCAGGGATTGAGCTAGAGCATATGAGAGAAAAGGGATCAACCTTTGGTATGGACAATAAATTGGTTTTATTCCTTCTTCCAGAGTACTCAGATGCATATAATACAAACCCGAACATCTGAACAACAAAACAAGGTGAAGCAAACTCTATTCTACCATTTAAGTATTTGAAAGAACAATAGAAGACAAAATGACAAACAAGCATCTGACTCTTACCTGGCCTAGAGATTCCATCATGAGAGGGTTTTCAGATTCAACCACGGTAAAGAAGTCTCGGTCATCAATCATATCTAACAGAACAGCTGATTTAGTTAACTTAATCAGTCCATACGCTGCTCTTGTGTTATCATCAGGAACTGAAGGGAGAGGTGAAACACTGTATCTATCAATCACTTGACGCAGAGCTGAAAGAAGTACCATGCTAAATTATCAATGGTCAAATGGGGTGAGCCAAAGATCTTTCATGTCTAAGTTTGAGAAACTGATAGCAATTCTTTTGGTATCAGCATAAAATAAAAAATCATTACTACAAAATATTAATTATATCATGTCTGTCCAATAAAAACACTTTGTTTGCCAGCAGAGCAACAGAAATTATTTAACTTCCCTGCATTTAAATTTTAAAGAGATCATTTGCTAACAAAATGCAGATATTGAAACAGTACCTCCCATTTTCCTCTTGTTGATCATCACACACATTTAAAACAAAAAAAAGAAAGAGAGAAATGAAGAAGAAGAAGAACAAAAGGCAGGAGGAAAAGCGTCAAGTTCACCTTTGTACTTTGCATTGTCCACATCTCCAGATTCTGCAATAGGTGCATCCTAGTTGGGAAATCAGGTTACTTTAATAAATGAGACAACCTCAGAAAATGTTTTTAATTGCTATAATACAGCATGGAAGAATAAATAAACAAGTTAAATCTGTCTCACATAGTCATAGGATGTAAGATCAGGCCTGTAGTCGGACTCATCTATACCAGTATTTGCACCACTATAAAATCCAAAGTTTGTCCCACCATGAGCCATCTACAAATAACAATGAACTTTTTAATTACAAGTTAGAACATTTTTTACGCAGATTAGAGAGAGTTTTGATACATACATAGAGCACAACTGAACCGTTCATTGACAAAATCATGTCCAGAGATTCTGCAGTAAAAGTTGCATCAGTATTTGCAATTTTTTCTCCCCAGTGTGTAAGCCAACCAGTGTAGAACTCCCTAAGAGAATAAAAGCTCCATGAATACACTGGGTAGAAGCATGCTGAGGATGGTAAGAAAAACATGAGTCAAAAGTGAAAACTGACGCAGAGAGAGGTGGTGATTTCCCTGGCAGATTGAACTTCTTCTGCAGCTGAAATATGGGCAGTGGATTATCTCCAGTTGTGAAATCCACAGCTAGACGAAGGCAGTAAAAATCAGTGACTGAGGAGAGTAGTTAAGTTAATATGCCATAATAAAGTTAGATCTCCAAGCCAATCAGATGCAAAATTGTATTTTCTTGCTCTGCGTATTAGGTAATCAAAACCTACAACATACGTATTATCCAAAGCTAAACTTTCCCAGTTTGTAAGGACATTGAAGTCGATCCATACCAAGAACGTATTAGAATTATCCATGATTATGTGGCACCAAATTAAATATACTTGTGCAGAGATTTTTATATTCATGATGTGTAAAATGAAATCTGGGAATAACAAATGAAACTATGTCCTTGCTTTTGCCATCAGCACTTAATTTGGGCATCAATCCGAAACAAGACAAATTAAATTAGTAAGACAAGGTTATCTCTGACCTAATTTGGGCAGGGTAGGACTGGTATACACAGACTGAAGAAACTTCAAGTAAATAACAAACTAAACCATGTCCTTGCTTTTCTTGTCAGCATTCCAAATAAGGATGCAGACTGGGCATCACTCTGCCAAGACAAACGAAATTAGTACACACAAAGGTTGTCACTGAACTAATTTTGGCAGGACAGGACAGGAGCTATAAATACTTGGAGTTAATGCAAACTGAACTCTTGGAGGAACAAACTGATCTATGTCCTTGCTTTTCCCACCAGCATTTGAAGCAAAAATGAAGATTGGGGATCACTCCATCAAGACACATCAAATTAGAAAACACAGGTTATATGTGAGCTAGTTTTGGCATTGCAGAACAGGAAAATATTGGTACATCAACTTAATGAAAAAGTCAAAAAATATAACATGCAAGAAAAAGGGTTTACCATACTTGGATTTCTTAATGCAGGGATGCTGAAATCGAAAATTCTTAAACTCAGAGAATTAGCTTTTGGTTCTTCGATGAGAAAACTAAATAAGTACAATGCAACCAAAAAGTTAAAATCAGAAATTTACAAGGAAACATGACTAAAAGATAAAGACTGAAAAGAAGCTAAGGGGCAATTGATGATTAATACCAGCAGAATAAAGAATATTCAAAACTCCTGTAGGAGAAAAAACCTGGCACCAGAAGTTTAAACTCATTGTCATTTATAAATAACTTATTAAAAAAGAAAACCTGAGAAGACAGCATCTCCAGAAATTGTTCCCTTCTCCAGATTCTCCCTTGCACCTCCATCTGTTGTATACCTGGAAGATAGCCTTATTAGTTGAAAAATTCAACTGTCTCAGAGATTGTAATTGAGGAGAAAAACAACAGAAAACTTACAAAATTACACCATCTCCAAGGTGACCACGTGCTAATTTGACCAAATGATGAAGGTAAGCTTTATCTTCTCCATAAGAACCAAATTCATTTTCAATCTGCAATGCTTTCAGAAATCAGAATAATATCATTTTACAGGATTTTAATAAGTTGGAATAGTTGACTTGGATAAAAGAGACCAATATACATGTATGCAGCATTATTCACTTGATCTGTCAGTTGCAGTTTTCCAAGGATGAAATTCAACTCCTAATGAATAGTACAAGTAATTTTTATGATAGTGAAAACATAAGTCGTCATGTGCAAAAAATTTACAGGCATCATATGCAGCCTATTTGATCAACTAGAAGCCCAAAAGTTTATAACGAAATTTGATTTCACAGAGTGGACTTCTTGATACAAAACTTTTAGCAGACATTCAGCAAGCCATCAATTATGGCCTTATGCTCCTGCATTCATTTACAATTGATGATATTGTTTGTTAACCAATGACACGGAATTGGATTAAAGAGGAAAATTTAACTAATTCCTAACCAAAAATAATTGGTCATTTTGCACCCTTTACCATAAGAGAAGAATTTCTAGAGTTGAATAGAATAGAAAAGAGGCAGAAGCGAGCAATCAATAGACATGTGACCTTTGTTGGAAACGAGTGTCCATATATCCTCTTTTGATGGTTTTGAAATGAATATTTAAGTCACAAAACAAACATGCTTTCAGTCCATATCTCCTTTTCGTATTTTTAATGAAATGAAGGTTCAATTATGAGATAAATTTCCTCTTAGACTATATTTCGAAATTCTCACTTCAAAAGAAAAGTATGGATGTCGGGCTGTTACCATGTATGGGTCACAATTCATCAAGGGCAAGATAGTACAACAGTGAGTGTTCTAAAACGACTACAAACATGAAGCAACCAAACAGAGATATTAACCTGAGTAGCTAGTAGCAGTCCTTCAAACCAAACTTATTTCAATTCCCCGAATTTCTAGCATGTTTAAAAGATTTAGTTACTGCTTAAAGAGGTAAGAAAATCATTAAACTGGGTTTATCTTCTTTCACTTCCAACAAAGGCTATAGAAGAGCTTAATCAACCTGGACCATAATAATAGGGCCTCCATTGGTATAGAGAAGAGGAGATAATTTTGGGAGTAGAATGTTCCACCATCCTTGCACCTGCAGAATACAATTATTGAACAGAAATATATTAGCGAAGCAAAATACTGTATACTGATTTACATGTTAATGTTCTTAATGCTGAAAACATCTAAGACAATTAAACAAGCCGCAAATTACCTTTTCTGGTGCAAGAATTTAGCTAAACTTCTGTGACCTTTGTTTCATTACTCAAATAAATAGTAATCTGAACATGTGTCCACTTTGTAGGTTTCCTAAGACAATTTCAAATAGAAAATCTCACAAATGAAATACTGCTCTCCTACTTCCTTATGCATCAAAAGTAGAATTTGGATCAGCCCTGGTTTTTTCATTTTATAAGCTTCTGAAGCTCAGAAGTTTATGGAGAGGACTTTACTTACCTAAACATTGAACAGAAGTGTTATCGGCAAACTGCCATACCTTTCCTCATGCAATAACCTTAAATAATTTGATTAAGAAAATTATTTTAAGGTGATTTATTTAAGTCAAGTTTTGCTAGTTTAGTGGTAACAGGATAGCGCTTGAGACCAAAAGGTTTCAAGTTAGAAACATGATGAGGGTAGGTGGGGATCTGATGCAAAGTTGGAGGTCGAGGTCGAACATGCAGAGCTAGAGGTTGAGGTCAAAACAGAGCCGGAGGTCAAGTTCGAACGAGAGCCAGAGGTTGAGGTCGGTCAATTGGTTCAGTCATCCACTCCGTGCCGATTTGAAGGATTGAAACGATTTCCTTCAAAAAGGTACCCTACGACGTTCAGATCGATTGGCCCAAAAGAGTTGAAGAGCAGGTTGACCGAATGCAAGATGGAGCTAGGGATATTTGCAGATTGCATATTGATCGTTATTTCCTTATTTACATAGAATTCTTATTTAGAAATATTTTCAGATTGCCTATTGTTTTCTTGCTGAAATTTCGGCTAGGTTAATTAGGGTTTGAGTAGTTTCCTAATTTGTGAACTTTAGGTATTTTAGTTGATTTTGGTCAGCAGCCACAGAACACTTTTCAGAATAGACAATAGAATTTTTATCGTTTTGTTCTCTTGGCAAATTAATCTCGTTCTTCTCTTTTAACCACTTTAGACTGAAGTTTGTTTATTGGAGAAGAACAACTCATCTCGTAATTTGATATTTTCTAACGAGTTCAGAAGATCAAATTCGAAACCCTCAAACTTTGACGAATTACCCAAAGTTTTGAGTTCTTTTTCTTTCGAGTTCTTGTTAGTTGGTGTCCAGGGAGGAACAAATCCTAGCCTACCACTACCGTCTGCGTCAGGATCCTCAAGAGTGAGGTATAAAGGGAGGGTATTGAATGCAAAAGATGCAAATTTATAGAAGGAATGGGACAAAATAAGGATAATTATAAGAAGAAAGCAAAAGTATTATTAACTCTTAAAAGGAAACAAAAGAAGATTAAATATTTGGCAGCTACTACTATACACGATAACGTTCGTGTATGATTGTTGTGAATACCCAAGTTTAAATAGCATTTATATAGGTTTTGATAACTAGGTGTTGTGGAAGATAATATCACTAACAACTAGAATTGAATAAGAATACTAACAGCTTACCAAATTCCAAGGAGTCATAGTTTGTTGAGGATTTCCACTTGGTGTTGCCTTATCTTCAACACTCCCTCTCAACAACTTCAACTCTTTTGATCAATCCTAGTTTATTATCATGATCAATTTACGTAGATGTTGCAAATAATGCTTCAACATCCCATTCATCTTCCCTTTTAGAACTGACAATATTGTTTTCCACGGGTTCTTTCTGTGACCAACATTCTTTTGCCATGTGACCCTTTATGCCATAACTATGACGTTTACCTTGAAATTTTCTGCCATACTCAAAATTTTGTGAAGTGCCTCCCTCTGTTTGAGTACTTCCTTCACCTTGTTGATCCTTTGATTCATCCACGTACCTTTTAGAACCAACATCATAGTTTTTGTTTGAGTTCCATCTTAACTTGTTGGCGTAGAGTGCCTCTTCCTCGCCTTTTAGTGAAACTCTGGCCATTTTCTTAACCAAACCTTCGTGTCCTACAAGTAAATTCTCTAATTCCACAAGCAATGGTTGATTTTGCCATCCCAGTATAGTAGTGACAAATCCTCTATATCCGGGTCTTAAACTGTGGATTAGTATTCTTTTAATTCAAGTTTTCCAAATAGAAGAATCAATATCTAACTCAACAATTTCAGGACAAAAGGATTTTACCTTGTGAAAATATTGAGCAATCACCATGTTTCCTTGTGTCATAGAAAACAACTCGCTCTGCAAACTTTTAAGTTTTGAATTATTCTTCTTTCAGAAGAGTTTTGCAAATATATCCCTTGCCTCACTTGGAGTTTTAACTTTCTTGATATGCTCCAACATTTCTTCTTCAATAGTTGTTTTTAAAACAAAAATTGCCTTATCGGCCTTAATTTTCCACTTCCGTAGTATAATATTTGCATCTTCTGCTGGACATGCAGTTTTATTTCCGTTGACGATCAAATCTTGACCTTCCATGTATGCTTCCATACAAGTAGACGAACTATAATAATTTTGGTTGTTGAGCTTTTTAACTCCAATACTAGACATAGCGTCACGCATCATCATTTTGATTGTAAAAAAACTCTCACCAAATCACAACTTCATCGTTTAATGAAAAGAACTAACTAGGCTCTTATACCAATTGTTGAATGCAAAATATGCAAATTCATAAAAGGAAGGGGATAAAATAAGGTAAATTATAAGAAGAAGAAAATAATATTATTAACTCTCAAAATGAAACAAAAGAAGATTAAATATTGGGAGCTACTATACACAATAAAATTCGGGCATGATTGTTGTGAATAGCTCAAGTCCAAACAGTCTTTATATAGGATTTGATAACTAGCCATTGTGGAGGATAATATCACCAATAGCTAAAATTGGATAAGAATGCTAACAGCTTGCCTTAATTCCAAGGAGTCATAGTTTAGTGAGGATTTCCTGTAGTGACTTAGTGTTGCCTTCAACAAAGTGAGTGTAAGAAAAAAGCAAAAGGTGATCTATCCCTCTTAACAAAAAAATATCTAGAGCCCTAAATCTGGTAACATACAAGACAACCAATTTTCTCAATGTGTTTGGGAACCACGAATTGCCAGGTATTGACTTGTTGGAAGGATATCAGAATATGGTTAAGAAAACTAATAAAAGTTGGTTCTACACAGGCCTCACCAACATATATCAAGAAAAAACATGTATTTAGTAGATACTGCATCAGGACCTAATTATTGTCAACAGGGCATGCTAGAATTCATACCAGCTCAAGGAAGGATGGATCAGAAGATCTTAGCCTGATAGCTGGTTCTACAGCAAGTAACCAAGCAGGGAAACCTCCCAGATCCCACTCTGCAAGAGAAATACATTCTTATGGGAAAACCAGTAAATAAAACGAAGTATAGAAAGAAGAAAAAGCATACCAACTACTCTATAGCTTGTAAGGCATGCGCAGATATGATCAGGTCACCATTCAACAAAGAATGTAAGATGTGTCTTCTGGAAAAACATGTTCCGAAGCAAACATTTTCACTAACCTGCACAGATATAAGGCCCAGCTCGAAGCATAACCAGCAAATTCTTTTTCTTGCAAAGCTCCAGAAATGAAACTATATCTGCAATGCCCTCGAACACGACTTGACCTTGTCTTGGTTCATGTAAGTTCCATGGAACATAAGTTTGAATGGTATTCAACCCCAACGCCTTCGCTCTCAAAAGTCTATCCTCCCAGTACTAAAGTCCAAGTTCAGAATGCAAGTGTTCAATTTAAATTACGGTTTCAGAAAGCTATATAAATAAAATAATAAAAGACAAACGATGCACTTGTGAGTCAAATTTCAGTAAGTATCCCATCAAACGTTTTGATATGCTCGATGAGATCCTACTCTGAAACCATAAGGAAGGATGAATCTCAAAACAATTACTGATAATTTAAAAAAAAGGAAGGCAAAATCAATTGTTAAACAGCCAATAACATCACTCTTAAAGAAGTGCTAATCACAATCTTGTCATTTACTCTATTATGAGATCATAAAACAAAGTCTTTCCATTGGCGCTAGTGAATCACCGCCAAACAAAATAGAAGAATAAAAATTCGGCCTGGCTAGTCCTATTTCCTTCATCTCCCTTTTGAATGAATCATTGATACATGATCATCAAATTATAACGATCACTTTGACTTCGACTTTACATGCATTTAAAAGGACAAAAAAAATAAAATAAAAAGTCAACTAAACCTATAAATATGTCAAAATTACCTCAGGAAGAACTCGGAAATAATGCAAGTCCCCGCCAATTATCCGAAACGGCTCACCATCTTTCCAGAACTTATCTTCAGCAATCTCAAACCTCGGACCATTCCTCTAATCAAAATAAACATTTTAAAACCAATTATCATCGCCAAGAAACCACCGCACCAATTTATCCACACGAGAATTTGCTTCGCTTGCCTTTTTGAATTTGGGATGCGAAGTAGAGTGAGAGGAGAAAGAAGGCAATGGAGCGAATACTTGCGAGAGGGTTCCCAACGCGATAAGAGAAATTAGGGCTGCCATTGACCTTGCACTTCGCAGACTTACTGTTCTGGCCATGGCTGAAGATAGTATCGATTTTCTGACCGTTGCCGTAACACTTCCTCTGCGGATACAAGTCCTCATGTCCGGAGTCCGCAATCAAAATGGTCAGCGCCTTATCTTTTTATTCTTTTTTTTCCGAGAATTTTGGCAAAATCGTATATTTAATCCGATAACTTTTATTTTTTATCATATAGGTCTAAATTTTTTTTTCACCGGCGGGATTCCTCCAACTTTTTATTGAGTGGCCATATAAATCCTTTTTACCAGAAAAATTCATTCCTCCAAATTGTAAAAATTCATATTTTTCAATGTTGCTAAAGGGGCAAATCTGGTAATTCACTATTAACCCATTATCATAATATCAATAAATAAAAAAAAAAAACATTCACCCCCGAAACGCCGTCAACCCGCAAATTCCTTTTCTCCTTTCTTCCTCACAGCATCACGGCACACCCTGCTCCTTTGAATTGTCAATCCCATTTCATATAAGCTTTGAATTGTCAGTATCCATAAAGACAATTCAAAGCAGCACACACCACAATAATGGTAATATGAGACCAGATATACATGGACTCAATTTGAACAACCAAGAAACCCTGCTTTTGCCCTCTTCTTATTGGAGGTTAGTGCTTCCTATTCATATTAATCTGCTGCCTTGTAATAAAATTGCTAGCACATCACTAACAAACATTTGTTTTATCCTCATTGATGAGGCTCAAAGTATGAATATTAGGTCACCACAAAACCGCGATAACGTCAATCGACTGCAATTTGAGATGAAAGAGAAGATTAGTCATCAGAGAGGTGGGCTGTGCCCGGGAAAGAACTTCGATGCCTAAGTTAGTATTCCGAGAGTAAATATGAGTAATTAGTTCTTATATAAACTCCTGTCCTTAGACTGTGTCGAATTGGATTATTTAAAAAAGAGATTAGTTACCTCCTTAATATGGGTTCTGTTATCATGTGACAGTAGGTAGTTAGGATAGTTGTGGGATTGTGGAATCCCACTAGCTGTTCCTAAAATTGTGGAGTTTCCCTAGGTTGAGTTGTCTTGCCATTCACATATCTGTCAAGAGCTACGAGCTCGCTAACCGACCTCTAGACTAGCTTTGCGACTTGCCTGTGGATGTCGAGGGTCTCAGCTATCTCTTCTGGGAGGTCGCTCCGAGTGGTAATAGGCTTATGGAGTTGTTGGGAGTCGCGCACATCTAGTTGTGGCATGGAAGATGTATGAGACAAATTGAGAGTTACTAGGTCATGAGCCGAGGTCTGGTGGTGCCTCTCTCGAGCTCATTTAGGAGTTCGGTGGTAGGTCGTTGCCCACCTATTCTCGTTAACTTTGTGAGTCTAACTTTCAAATATTGAAGGTTGGGGCTTTCGGCTCATTAAGGTTGACTTATGTCCAGGTCCTGCCTATTTGCGTTGACTTGTCCTGGTCATACCCATTTCTCCCATCATTATATCCCTTTAAACCTAGTGATCTTAGAGGTCGTGGTGCCTAAATTACCATCTTCATGTCGTAGCCGCTAATGGGTTAGCCGATTCCTAGTAATGGCTAGCTTTGGGGTACCTTTCCATTTGCATCTCTAGTAAAGAGCTGCAAGCTGGCTTTCGATTTCTCGGCCTCAAGCAGAATTGCACACACCTGGTCACGGCAAGGAAGGTATATGAGCAAGATTGGGACTCACCAAGTCGTAGATCGCGATCTAGTGAGGCCTCTATTGTGCTCATTTTGAGGTCGGTGACCTTGAGATCCGTGACTTGGGAGGTCAGTGCTACCTCAGGACTTATGGTTCTGACTTTCAGGTATTATAAATTATAATCTCCAAGTTGTGAGTCTGAACTTCAGGCATTGTGAATCACCATCTTTAGGTCGGGGGCTTTACCTTCAGGCATTAGTGATTGCCATCTCTAGGTCCTGTCAACTTCCATTGCTTTGTCTCTGTTGGGATTTATGCCCAAAAAGACTATCATTTTCTGAGAAAAAGTGTAAAATACTATAATCTAAATAAGTAATTT
>JAOXNR010000028.1:1010067-1048829 GCA_028571225.1 Parsonsia alboflavescens | reverse complement strand
ACTAAGAAAGGCAAGACATCCCCCCCCCCCCCCCTAAAGTCCGAAATCCCCCTATCAAGGTCTGATTTCACCACTCAAGGCACAAAATTTACCCCCACAGTGATCGAAATATCTGTAATCTCACCTTCCTTCCTTCCTCCTTCTATTACTGAATGTGGCACCATAAAAACAACACAAAACGAGCATACACAAGCTACCAAACACCAAAGAAACAAACCAAACAATGTACCTCTAAATACCACCTACTTTCGTCTTCTTAATTCTAGAAAACAAAATTCACCAACTTAACAACCAAATACAAAAAAAAAAAAAAAATCGAATTTTTTCTTTTCTCTTCAATAAGGAAATGATTTTTTGAATAATTTTCTTAATTATTAACCAAAACTTCTATCAAAACGAATAATGATAGTTATGATTTTTTCAATTCAATTTTACAGCTTATTGGATTTAGTAGCTGTGTATATTGAATGTTGAGGGATAAGATTGTAAATATATGTTAAAGAAAAATAAATATTAAATTTTGTTTTTTTTTAAAGGAAAAGTTAAAATAAATATAAACTGAAAAGTTAATTTTACATATAAATAACATGTGAAATATTGTGAAGATCGAGGTAAATAGAAAATAATCACAATTTGGATATAAATGAAATCTCCCCTTCCATCCACACTCCGATTGGAATAGGCTTGCCCCGCTTGGGAGTGGGGACTCATAAAAGCAACCATTTCCCTGTTGGCCCACTCCAATGCAAATTACGAAAACCTGAAAAGCCCAACATACATACTTTTGATTGACAGGAACAGGAGGATCTCAAGTTCTCAACCTTTTCCAAGACTTGGGCACCAGAATTTCCTTTTGCATATATAGTTTCTGGTTTCAGCACTCAAAACCCTTGCTATGAGGTAGAAGTAGTACCACTAGTACAATGTCTTAACGTTTAGACTTGGAGAAAACTAGGAGCTCAAAACAATGGTATATGAACATCATATCAACAGAAGGAAAAACCACAGTATAACGACAGGTGGCAAAGGTGCCAAAACCAGATAACTCTATTTAAGAAACAAATACAGGACAGGAAATAAATTGGGCCAAATTATAAAAAGGAGATACGGACTGGTATATAAGCAAAAAAGGAAAACCTAAACTATCAACAAGAAAGAAACAACCAAAGACACCAAGAATCTCAATATAGTTCACATCTATTGTTGTTTGCACTCTGAAGGGCGTTCAGCCTGGTGACCATCCCCACCTTTAACACTCTTCTGCAATTCATATAAGCAATCCAGATGTCATGTAAAGCAGCCAATTGGCCAACTCACACCGTGAACGGAGTAGAGAAGGATAATATGGTTATATCACCTAACCTTGGATCCAGAAGACTGCAAAGATGACCCCCAACATAAAGATCAAATAAAAAATTATTAGCTTCTGAAAGATATTTCCAGAAATAAATGTCTGCATACTATTTCCTATAACATCTTCCTAATTGGACCTGCTTAATTACTTGTACCTTCTTGTTCTTGCTCTCCTCTTCTTCATCTTCTTCCTCTTCCTCCTCACCATCTTCGTCTTCATCATCATCAACTTCTGTATCATCAAAATCATCACCTTGAGCAGCCTCACCCGTAAACCATGACACAGCATGAGGGATGATCTTATCTCGAATTGTTGAACTGCAAAGAAAGGAAACACTTGTGATCACACTGTTCGACTTAAAACAAACAATTTCATGAAACTTTTAAAACTTAAGACAAATGCCACAGGATTCTCAGAATAGCGCAGAGATAATGCAGCACTCCAATGGATGAGACATTATGGAGTTGAGATAACAATTTGATGGCATACCCAATATCATAGTCTTGCTCCATCAAGTTCTGGAGTTCTTCAGCCTGATATGACCACAAAATACTGATGAGAACAAGGTTGAACACACGGATACCCCAAGTAGCACATAATGAACAGGAAGATGAACTCACAGTATCTTCATCGATATCATCCTCATCCTCAGGCACCTGCGGAGGGTTGAAGAAATTGAAAAAACTTTCACAATTTTCAGTCTTAGTAATAGGCTTCACATTCTTTGATCCCTTTCTTGGCTTCTTCTTTAAGATCTTCTGTGTTAAACATTTACCAGGATGCCACTCAATTTCCGTCCTACAAAGATGTAACCAATAATAACATTACCAATTACTATCCACAAAACCAATCAGCACAGATAACACGAACTATAGTACGAGGTGACTTACCCTATTGCCTTCTCCAATATGGGCTCATCATCATCAATCATGTGATAAGTTTTAGTCAAGACAGAATTTTTGAAGAAAGGATTGGTATCAAAGAAGAATTCAAGCTTGAAACCCTTGGGATCATCAATCGTACACCACTTGAGGTCTGTAAGATACTTTAGAGCCTCTTCATCACGTTCTGAAATCTACAGAACAGCATACCACAACATCATAACCTACCAAGAAACAGAAGTTAACAGAAAATTCAAAATATGAAAGTATCTAACTGTAAACCTCTTCAGCCAGTATTTCATTAGTCTTCAAGGCTGTCAGCCAGAAGTTTGGAACACCTTTCTCTGAAATAAATTCCAAAGTTAGCACAAACCAAGTCTTACATAGCTTGTCAAAAGTCTTAAAGCGGAGACAAAGATACTAATTTGCAGGGAAGAATATAAGATGCTATTCCTTAAAACAACTAAAATGATTGCCCAAAAATTGCACGGGCATTTGGTGCAAGAATTGAAAGTAATATTTGTCTAGATAGATAAATGTTATAAGAAATCAGTTTACTAATTCTAGATCATGACAGAGATTATCATTGTTTTTTAAATATTTTGGTTCATCATTAATAACAGAGAGTTATGAAGACTGCATATACATAACTTCAAAGCAGAAATGATTATGACTATTAGATTGGATTAACATGCCGTGTGAATATCACAGAGCATATAAATAACTTTCATATAACATATGAAGGGTTGAATTCTTCTGTAAATGCAGAGGAATTCAATGAGGTGATTAATTTGATTCACAAAAGGATATAACAAGGTAATCTGGCTTTTTATGAGATGATGAAAAGTCTAAGAGCTCATTTCTTAGAAAGTTGATTAAATAACGCTTTTTCTCAATGCAAGTAGAAAAGATAATGATATTTAATCATTCTTCTCAATTCATTGAATAGTTTTAAGTTTTTAAACTAAAGATATTTTGTAGAAAAAATTTCATCTTTACATGTGGCATTCTGCTGGTTCAGAAATTAATGAAAAATTAACGCTTTTATAAAGGAGTCGGATTTAATAATAGATATTAGAATTCGAAAAGTAAAAAAAGGTTAAAAGGCTAGATTTTTAAAGATCATTTATCTTCTCTAAACTTCAAAATCTCTCTAAAGGGGGAAAAAAGAGCTATCATTGCAGAAAACAATAGAAACAAAATTAGCTACATTAACAACGGGCATACAAATACCGTGCATATAAAGAGGCCAAAAGATGGCCAACAGGAGAGATACAGACAATAAAAAAAAATGTGAACATCACCTTCTACCCTTGTTTCTTCACCCTCCTCCTTTGCATTTTTAGTAGTTCCTTCAACTTCAACAAAGCCATTGACTATTTCATATCTCTGCAGTTCATAAATCAAATTGAGTACAAATAAAACTCATCTTAAAACTAACATGATGAGTCCAACATTCAAATGCAGGAAGAAACATGATGCCTCAGTCCTGACACATAAGATCACTTTCCCCCACCTTTGTGTACAGGGGTTGATACAATCTCTGGTATTTAGCCTCAAGAGCTGCTCTCTCTTCAAAAAACTTTGCCTGTATCTCATCATGTTGACTCTGTCATAAAGTAAATGCTAATCAATGAACAACAAAGCACACCTGAACAAGCATTGCAAATGGCAGAGATCAACAACCATTGTACTACAGTTAACCCTTTTTGCAACTAATATCATCATTGAGTGACTCTAATGCAAGGAGAGGGACAAGAACGATTTAAGAAAAAACAGAGAATAACATACAAGCTTGAAAAAAAAACTAAAATATGCGGAGGCAGAGATAAAATGGTAATCCAAAATCAACTCAAGATAAGGAGAAAAAATAAAATTGGTAAGCTAATTTCTACTAGTTTGATTGATCTCATCTTCTTCAGCATCACAAATTTCAATATTTAGCTACCCTCAGAAAATAAAAGAACACAATGCAATCGATATAGCATGTAAGTAGATTAAGTTATTGAATTAGATCTAGGATGAAAAGCACTAATTCCTCGAAGTCCAAGAGCAAGAGAAACCTATTAAAAACAAAATGTTATGGAAACCATAAAAAATCCACTATAGACAAGATGTTTGAGTCGTGTTAAATGCTTATATCATACACAAATGAATATTACGGACTCAAACCTTGAGCCCTCAATCTGACTCTGCTTCTACATTATTCAAATGATTTTACTTAACAGGTTTTGGACTCTACATTCGATTAATTCTGCTAATAAATAAGAAGATGGGAATGGATAAATATTTGCAGAGTTTCCTAGTTTCAGATTATACCTGAAGCACCCTTAAAGATTCCACACGCCGTCGAACATTCGGTGACAGGGTCTCCATGATATCAGCGTGTTGTCCAGCCAAATGCTGAAGCTTATTCTACCCAGAGATAATAAAATCATTTCAATTACATCCAAAACTATCATAAAATAATTTGGAAAAGTACTAAGAGAACCAACTTTCAAATAAAATTAAAAACAAAAAAAAAAATGGAACGGTACCCTTGTAAAGAAATACTAACCTTGAGGGCATTAACTAAGCCAGCACGTTCCTCCTCACTCAAAGCTACAAGCGAATTAATGAGAATCAATCAATAATAGTAAGGGAAACAGTGATCAAATAAAAAAAAAATATTTAAAAAAAATTGATCGTGTCAGCATTCACTTTGTCAAGATTAAATATCAAATTTACAGGAATTAACAGAGAGGGGTTTCGAGAATACCGGCTGCAGCGGCGGGGAGGGCGGAGCCGAGATCAGACATATCTAAGTGATCTTTTTCGGGATTACTCATCTATGAAGAAATTATTTCAACAAACGAAAAAGGAAATAAAATAAAATTGAATAAAGGAAAAGGGAAACGAAAAGGAGGGAAAAGACTGGAAGGGGTGTTACGGTGGAGCCTGCCGTTCCAGAGTTCGTCTGGTCTGTTTCTTATTTCTATCGGGGAAGTGGCGTACTAACCTAAGAAAATGTGAAGACATATATATAGCAGAGACACGACAAGGAAACAAGGGGGCACGCGGGGCATGAAGACTGTATGTCCCTCGTGGAGTTGGCTAATTGGGTCTAGAGATGGCAAAAACGACCTGACCTAATGGGTATCCGATCTGACTTGATCCGTTTGGAGTGGATTTTATCTGATCTGTTTAAGGATAGGATAGGTATGGATTTTATAGGAGAGATCCATGCACAGGTCAGGTCGGGTCTGGGGTTGGCCAGTGACCTGGCCTGACCTGTGGCAAGTCTGGATTCTAACCCGCTCTAACCTGTAATACTATTTCTAATTATATATTTATATTTTATACAGAAATATCCTATACTACCCCTAACTCATTCAGATTTCAGAATTCAAAGATACCACCTTTGATATTTCATTTCCCTCTCACCTCTTCAGAAATTTTCATTCCTTTCGGCAGTGACGACAGTCCACACTTCCCTCATCTCCGACGGAAACCTCTGTATCCATTGAAGCTGCCGGCAGTTGCTGCTATCCCAGCGTCCCATTTTCCTCCGACGGTTGCTACTTTCCCATTCCCAACTTCTCTTTTTCCTTTGTGCTGTGGGTTGTTATGCCACCAAGTTAGCCGTTCAGATCTGGATTCTGGACTATCTCGTCGCCGGTGTTCAGACCTTCCTGCAGCCCGCTCGACCGTCCAGACAGAGTTGCTTCTCCGATGATCACTCCCAGCTTCCCATTTTCCTCCGGCGGTTGCTGCTCTCCCACCCCAAGCTTCCCTTTTTCCTCTATGTTGTGGGTTGCTGTGCTACCAAGTCAGCCGTTCAGATCTGGATTCTGGACCATCTAGTTGTCGGTGTTCAGACCTTCCCATAGCCCACTCGACAGTCCCGACAGAGTCACCTATGGGTTGCTTTCTTCCCTTCTCCGACGATCACTCCCAGCTTCCCAGTTTCCTCCAGCGATTGCTACTCTCCCACTCCAAGATTCCCTTTTTCCTCTGTGTTGTGGGTTGCTGTGCTGCCAAGTCAGCCATTCAGATCTGGATTCTGGACTATCACGTCGCCGGTGTAGCAGAGTCCCAAACAGCCATTTAGGTAAACAAATGGCTAAGTTTTCCCCCTTTTACCTAGGTCATTCAAGAGCATGATGATTTCTTTATTGAAATTTACAGAGCAATGATCACCCCTGTTCCCGTGATAGAACAGAAGCATGATGATTTCTTTATTGAAATTTACAATACAAAATGAAACTCAGGAGTGTGTTGTTTGGAAGTGTTACTTTGGTGCAGTTGATAAGCATTTTGGTGAATGGGGATGATGGTATTGCTGTGGAATTGGCACTTATTTTATTGGAGCAGCTACTTCTAATGGCTTGTTGCCTAATGTGTGTGGGGGATCTAATCCTTTGAAGGGAAATCAGAAGCAAATTATTGGATCATATGAAGAATCAAAGCAACAGCGGTAGATTACACCAGGACTTGCTTTCGGCCATTGTCGGGCAGGCCTGCTTTGCTTCAGCCTTCAGCATACTTGGATGAGTTCCCCTAAAATCTCAAAGATTTTGCCCTCCTTACTGATCAGAAATATATGGTCCTGTTAGTAGGTTTTCCTATGTCTTTATATTTCAAATGCAGTGGCTGAATTGGTTGCAGTTTTGCTGTTTGTTTCTCTTGCCACAGATGTGATGTCCTTGGAAAGTGATGCTCTAGCATTTGGATTTTCTAACTCTTGGTTTCCGTTTTGGTGAGTTGATCATCCCATGATTTCATGTTATTTGGAGGGAATGACTTGAAATACCAATTTTGCTCCTAATAAAAATAGCCCTTGAGCATTTCACATGTGACGTGTTGCTGGAAAACACCACATGTTTTGCTGGAAGAACCAAAATGAATGCTTGAAACTTTTAGGGGGATGAAAAAGGTTAAAAAATAATTGGGACCAAAATGGTCAAATGTAAAGAGTTAATTGACTATTTGATAAATTTCTATGTACAAACGTGTAACCCTTGACTTAAAAGACTTCTGCTATGCATCTTGAAGTCTTCAGGGATTGATGCTCTTTTAAATTTGTCTTTTAACATGACATTTCCATAGATGTTAAGAGTATTTCTTGTGTTGTTCTTTTCTTTAGATCATTCTTCAATTTTCTTATTAAAACACAAAATCAAAGAGTCACAACTATGACCTAATAAATCTGATCTTTTTGCATAGTGGAACAATGTATGAAAGATTGTACTGCTCAAACTAAAACCAATTCGTTCCTCAAAGGGTTAGCTATAGCTACATTTTGCCACCATCTTTGCCAGTGGAAGCACAGGTTGACCCAAACCCACCCAAAAATCCAGAACCGATCAAAATGGGAATAGGTTAGGTCTTATAGGAATAGGCCAGGGCAGGTCACGGGTCTAAATCAAGAAACCCGTGACAAGTCACACGCCAGGGCAGACACGTCAGGTCTGGATTTTTAAAAACCTGCCCTGACCTGACCTATTGCCATCCCTACTTGGGTTCCAATTTTGATTGAAGTTTCAAAAGAAAATTTTCAAGTTTTCAAATAATAATCTAATTATATTATATTATTTTATATATTATTATATTATCTTATACGTTTATTTTTATTATATTATATATATATTATTATTTATCTATATCTATATTAATTATTTATTAATATATAAAAGTAGTTTGCATCGCATGAGAGACTAACAAATGTTTCAATTATGTCCAAATTGATCATTTCCTCTCTCTAACTGCTAAATAAACTTCAAGCAATAATAACGAAATAGACTATCAGAATATTTTAAAATATAAATATTTACAAAAATCATCATTATCTCAATGATTTATTTCAAATATATATTATTTTGTTTTGAGACTAAACTATTATCTCACATCGTTAGACTAAGAAGCTCAAATAGAGAGAAGTTTGCATAAAATTGGCAGACTATAAACTTAAAGACTTATACCTTTCTCCTCTTTTAGCTAAGATTAACTGTAGTGTATGTTCTTATCAGTCAAAAAAATACTAAAACTCAACTTACTTTGTATGAAATTAATATATAATACAAATAACTAATATTATATATTAAATAATTAATAAGATTAATTTATAAATATTATCAATTATACCATGAAAAGCTTTATGTTTTTTTTTTCTAGGAAACATAAATATAATGTAATCAAATATAATATAATGATAATTAGTCTTAGTTTAAATACAAAATAAAATATAGAATAATATTAGTTTATTTGAGGGGATTTTAGATTAAAAAAAAAAACCCCTCTTTTATCTTTCCAAATATTATTAAATCTACTAAGTATAGATTATTAATTATTAAATAAATTTATATAAAAGACAAACCATGAACAAACAAATTTATATAAGAGTATCAAATAAGACAAACCATGAACAAACAAATTTATATAAGACAAACCATGGACAAACCAAAAAGCATTCTTCTACATGTAAAAGTTCCAAATGGACATGTAAATGTGGTTTTAGCTTGATCCTCTGGGGTAATTACAATCTAGAAATATCCCATATCCCGAAACAGGATATTTCATCAACAGTAATAAGATTTCCCTGTTAGACATTCTAACATTTGATCAATAAAGGGAAGGGGAAAGTGATCTTTCTTAGTAGATGCATGCAATTTCCTATAATCAATACAAACACGCCATCCACTTTGTACCCTAGTTGGTACCTTATTACCTTCATCATTCTTAATAACAGTTATTCTAGATTTCTTAGGAACCACATGTACAGGACTTGCCCATTGAGAATCAGTTATAGGATAGATGATACCTGCATCAAGAAGCTTTATCATTTCTTTATTAACCTCTAACATTGGTGGATTCAACCTTCTCTGTGCATCTCTGCAAGGTTTAGCTTCATTTTCTAATAAAATACGATGCATACATGTAGATGGACTAATTCTATTAATATCATCCAATGTCCACCCAATTGCAGTTACATTATTCCTAAGAACATTGGCTAATTTTCCTTCTTGATCATTAGTCAAATTACTAGCAATTATGACAGGCAATGAGTTCCCTTTACCTAGATAAGCATATTTAAGAGGAGAAGGCAAGGGCTTTAATTCAAGTAAAGGGTGACATTCAAGAGAATGTTTCAACTTATCTTCAGAGATAGGCAATTCAAGCTTAAGATTAGAAATAGCACATGCAAACAAGTTATTAACAGTGTCAATTTTGTCTTGGTCCACATTTAAAGATAATGCATCCATGTTTTCTTTATCAATGTTGTGAGTAAGAATGGCATGCATTAATTCATAATCAGATAGCTCATGCATCTCATCAACAAAAGGATCTATGATATCTAGCACAGATAAAGAGCAGTCATCAAAATGGTATTTCATGGCATCAAAGATATTGAAAGAGACTTTCTCACCATCAAATTCATAGATAAAGTTCCATCATGCATATCTATCTTAATTTTTGCAATTTTGAAGAATGGTTTTTCTAAAAGAATCAGAGAATGAGTAGAAGGGAGATTATAACCTTCATCCGTCTTTAGGACATAAATCTGTAGGAAAAACTAGGTTATTTACTTTGATCAAAACATCTTCAATAACTCCTTCAGGATATGCACAAGATCTATCAGCAAGTTGAATGACTATTCTAGTATCCTTTAAAGGTCCAAGATTAAGAGAAGAATAGATAGACAATCGCATGACATTTATTGATGCTCCTAGATCTAGCATACATCCTGTTATACAAACATTACCAATTGTGCATGGAATAATAAACATACCTGGATCTTTTTGTTTTTGGGGAAATTTCTTCTTAAGAACTGCTGAAACATTCTCCCCCACACTTACCTTTTCCTCCCCTCTTAGTCTTTTCTTGTTTGTGCACAATTCCTTCAAGAACTTCGCATACCTTGTAATTTGCATGATTGCATCTAAGAGCGGGATGTTGACTTCCACTTTGTGAAATGTCTCAAGAATATCTTTTTCCATGTCCTCTTTCTTATTTCCTGCAAGACGTGAAGGAAAAGGAGGACGTACCTTAAAAGGTTGAGTTTCTCCCTTTTCCTCTTCTTCCTTTGGAGAAGAATCCTGAGATGGCTTCTCTGTAACGATCAGCTCTTCTTCTTCAATTGCACTTTGATTCAAGGAGGATCTTGCAATTCCTTACCGCTCCTTAAAGTCACAGCACTTGCATTCTCTAGAGGATTGATGGGTTGTGAAGGTAGGCTCTTAGATCGTTAGGATTTGAGCTGGTTTAATTTGGAGGCAAGTTGTCCCATTTGTCTTTCAAGGCTTTGAATGCTAGTTTGAGTGCTTTTTTGGAAGGCCATGGTATTTGCAAGAAAGGTTTTCATCATCTCTTATAGAGTAGAATTGGATGGGGCAGATTGTGAAGGATTTGGATCATTTTGAAAACCTTGGGAATTGACTTGTTAAAAACTGGGAGGATTTCTTTTAGGTTGGTTTTGGTTTTGAACTGAATTTCCTCCTTGATTCCACGGGAAGTTTGGATGATCTCTCCAGCCATCATTGTAAGTATTTGAATAGGGATTGTAACTCCTTCGAGGGCCAGAGAAATTTCCTGCAACATTAACGCTAGCATCTTCTACATTAAAAGGACAAAGATCAGTAACATGTTCATAACTACAACAAATATTGCAAGAATTGACTTGTGCACGAGTGCCAGTGTTCATAGTTAAAAACTTTTCAAATAAATCAATGTTTTATCCAGTTTTGCATCCGTAGAATTGATTTCACTATCCTTCCTTAGAATACTGTCCCTTATTGCTGTTCTCGGAACAGAAGATGTAAGCTTGTCGAGCATCTATTAGATGTTTTTCTAATAGTGATCCCTAGCTAGCTGCATCCATCATCACCCTATCCATATCATTGAGTCCTTCATAAAAATGCTGCATTAGATTGGCTTCTATCTGATTGTCAGGCAAGGTAGTTAACAACTTTTTAAACCTGAATCAATACTCATGAAACTTTTCATCAAGACCTTGTCTAAAACCTGCAACACCTTTCTTAATAGATAAAACTCTAGAAGATGAAAAATATTTTTCAAGAAAAGTTCACTTCATGGATTCCCAATCAGAAATAGATCTAGGGGGCAGTTCATATAACCAATCTCTAGCAAGATTTTGCAGACTAAATGGAAAAACACATAACCTTATTACCTCTTCTGTGGTTCCGCCTTGTTTTAATGTAGAACAAATAACTTGAAAATCTTTAAGATGTTTGTGAGGATCATCTCCAAGCATCCCACGAAAAATAGGTAATAATTGAAGAAAATCAGTGTGCAATTTAAAATTCTCATCAAAATCAGGAAAATCAATAGCCAATGGATGATCAGTAAATGTAGGTGCAGTTAATTCCTTAATAGTGCGCATATCAATGTTACCTTTTGCTAGGGGTGAGTTTGGGTCGGTTTCAATTCAATTTCAGTTTTTAAAGTCGGTTTCTTTTTTTTTTTTTTCGGAGGAGAAAATCAAAAACCAACCCTACCTATAGTTGGTTTGGTTTCAGCTTTTCAAGTTCGATTTTGGTTTTTATTCAGTTATCCAATGGGTAATTGAAATTATCCAACTTCAAAGGAAAGATAAAAATTGTAAAAAATTCAGGGAAAAAAAAGTTTAATTTCATAATCTATCAAATAAAAATGAAAAAAACTAAGATAAAATATTAAAAATTAGAAGAAAAATTAAAATTAAAAGAATTAAAAAACATTTATTATCTCAAAAAATGCAAATACAAATTACAAATAATGGGAAAAAAATGTATTAGTGCCGAGAAAAAAAAAGTAGTTGAAAGAAAAGAATAATTTCAGAGGAAAAATAAAAATTCGAAATTGTGCCATTTGTGGGGATAGAACCCACAACGACCATGTAGATATAATGCCACACCTTATGCCATTGAGCTAGGATGGCAGATGTTAGTATCTCATAGCGTTAATTGAAAACAAACTGTTGGTTAACCGATGGTTTTTTTGCAACCATAGAAACCAATCAAAACGTACCCAACTACAAGTCAAGTTTGGTTTCAAATCAACCCATTAACCGAAAAACCCAACCCATCTTAACCTATTTCGGGTCAGGTCGGGCGGCCAACCGACCCAACGCTCACCCCTACCTTCAGCTGCACCATTACCTCTATACGCTGCATTGTTACCTGTAGGAATAATATTCTTTGGGGGAACTATTATTCCTCATCCATTACCTCCAGCTACATTGTCATTTTCTGTCATTGAAGATGATGAACTTGAATCGCTTGAGATTTCTGCAATTGGATTTTCGTAGACTATGATCTCAACTTGGTAATCCTTTTCACTTTGTAAACACATCAACTGGGCAAATTTTCTGAAAATCGGAAGAACAGTAATCTGTGGAAAAGAAAAAAAAAAGATTAATTGGAAAATTTTAAACTTTAACAACAATTCCCCAGCAACGGAGCCAAAATTTGGCCTTACGTCACAACACGAACAAATTAAACCTATCTATCAAAACTAATGCAGTTAGGGCAAGTAGGGTCGAACCCACAAGGAATTGAATCTCAGTTTAAATAAAACCAATTAATAAGTAACAAAAGGGGAATTTTTGAAAGAGTTTATAAAATAAAATCAAACAAAGAAGCTAAATTAAAAAGGAGAATATAGATGAGAAAGCTGTTAACAAGAAAAACAATATGTAGGTCAATTGCTAAGGGGTTAATCATTGATCAAATAACATAATTAAGTAGTTGATTTTAGAATTTGTCTTTGCGCTCAAATTCTTATCCTTTAAATAGATCTACTTTAAGCTCTAATCAATTAAACTTACATCATAGCGAACTATAAATTTAATCAATTAAATTGCATAAGCATGAAGGCATCACCAACATCAAATCACATAAACAAAGTAGTTTTAATTCATGCAATTTGATTCATACAATTCTCTATCGTCAAATAAAGTTGTTAGCCAAACGTAATTCAAACAATAGTTGCTACCTGTGGATTTAGCAATCTTAGCGATAATATTTAAACCCTAACAGTATAATCATGCAAATTAATCTTGGTGATCAGTCTAAATTAATAAACATAATTAATAAGATGAAAACAAGAATTTCACAAATACTTAATAATAAAGATCAAATCTTTAATAAAAAACAAACCAATTCTCATAACCTCATAACGAAATAACCTACTTCATGTTCTTATTAACAAAAGACGACTATTCACGAGACATGATTAATAAAACCGAAAAATATATAAGAAATGAGGAAGAGAAAATCTGTCCTTTGTCTTCGAAGTTCCTTAGAAGATGAATCTTGGGTTGTTGTGTATCTAAAACTTTGATAAAGGACCTATTTATAAGAGTAAAAGACTCCTTAATAAGTATAAACCTAAAAGGATACTAATAATAAAGTAGAAGCCTATTACAAAACGAAATAGTTTAGGAAAAATAATCAAATTTTAATAAAACTAAAACTCTTTGCCGCGGTAAACCAGCAGCCAAGGGTGTCCGGCGTTGAATGCCCTGTTTTCCCAACATCCGAGCAATTTCTAGGGATGATCCAGCTCACTATTTGGGGCCGGATGTCCCCTGACGTGCATCTGTTTAACTTGGTAATTTCTTGACTGTTTATTTTCAGCTAAATGTTCCTTCAAACAAAAATCAAGTATAAAGAAGTAAAATACATCTAAAACAATATAATTAAACTAAATTACGTAAGATAATGACATAAAAAGTTAGCATAATTATGTACAAATCAAAAAGAAAGTTTAATTATTTTTACATTAAACAAAAACTCTATGAACAAAAGATTTAAAGTTTTACGGACCTAACAATTCTTTTTGATTAAATGAAATATTAACTTATTTTTAATATATATTCTTTAAAACTATTAAAAAAAACCTAAAAAATACCAAATTTAAGATAGAATTCAGCAGTTGTTCTAGAGTTTTTCTTAACAAAATATGAAATGTTAAAAGATTTTAGGGAAAGAGATACTAATGAAGAATTAGAGCAACAAATATTTAACAATGATGACTCATAAGTATTCAGGGAATTTTCTCCTCATTATTTTAGACCTAACTTATATATTGTGGATAAATTTTAAACTCACAAATTGAGGGAATCAAGACTCTCCTCTCACAATTTTAGACGTAATTTCTTTGTAGTGGTTAAATTTAAAATCCCAAATTGATTTTTCTAGATATTCTTCTTTTCAAAATATAAATGATTGATTATTCAATTTGTTATATTTGATATTCATTTTTTATTTTAATTTATTATCTCTGTATATACTGTCCATATAGTAATTAAAAAAAAAGCAAACATAATTAATTATCAAATAACTGAAAAAAAAAATACATATAAACTAGATAATACATGTAAATGAGATGACATATTGAGTTTTCTTTTTTCTTTTTGCAGTTGTGTTTTTATTTTAATTTATTATATTTCTAAGGATAAATCAAAAATGATTTTTCTAAAAGCATTTTTCATATTTTTATAGAATAGTTTACAAAACAAAATGATAATAATAGTTTTAACTAAATAAATATGTAATAAATTCAATTAATTATATTGTGAATAAAATTAATTAAATATTAATTATAAATCTTTGAATTCTTAACAAATTCTTTATAAAATAAAATGATCACAATATTTTTAATGCAATATTTATTTTATTTAATTTATAAGAATAAAGAATTCATTCAACTGATTTAAGTAAATAGTTATGACATATTAACAAATAATATTATGAAATATAACCAAAATAAAAGAATTTACATACAAATATAAGTTATTAATATCAATAATAAGTCATAATAAAATTTAAAATTATATTAACTAATATGAACTTAATTATTTGAAGTAATTTAAAGGGTAATGTGTATGAATACAAAATATTTTATTTTTTAAAAAATAATTATTAATAATACAAAAAAAATTAAGAAAGAATATGTTTTTATTTTTTGAATTTTTATTTTAAAAATATATTAATTTAAATGGGTGATAAGTAACTCGATGAATTACGTTTCCCACTTTCACATGCATGTGTGGATATTATACTAGTAATAATAATAATAATAAAACATGAATTTACTTAAATACCCTTATTATTTTCACTTTATTTATAAATATAATTCGTCCAGGTTCCAAATCTATCTCTTATGTTTATAATATTTTTTTAATCTTACCATAACGGCAGCTGTAATGAAGAATAATGGAAAACTGATGAGTCATTGTACAGCTGGCAAGAATAAAATAAAAGAGAGAAGAATTAAAAAACAAAAAAATAAAAAAAGAGGACAACTTTCTTCGTCGTTCTATAATAATTAGTAACTAAAGATAGATAAAGATAGAATAATTGAATGTTACGGGCTATATTTATATGTCTTTTATTATTAATTTAAATTGATAATCTTATAATTTAATTTTTTTTCTATTATTTTAATATATATATATATATATTTATATAATTCATTTAGAATACAATCTTTTAGCATTAACCTATATATACAATAATATATTTTATAAAATTAAGAAAGATGTGATTTTAATGGGCAATCTTTTTGTTTTACAGGGATTTTTTAGGTAGTTTACTAGAAATATTTTATGAAAGATATAACGAGCTTTCCATAAATAAAAAGATTTTAAAAAAAAAATATGAAGAGTTTTATAAAAAAAAAAAAAATAGAGGAGGAAGAAAAAGAATGAAATTTTTTATATAAATTTAATAATTTTTAATATAAAAATTTGAAGAGAGTTGATTTTTCCGTGGCTCATAATCTGACATGACAATTTTTAACTCACAAAGAAACATGATTTGCGGCATGCTAACAAATTTGCAACTACTTTTATAGATTACTAGCACAAAAACTCATATAAAATGAGTAGGGCATAATCAAGTCAAATCGAGCTTGACAAGAAAAATTGAGCTCGAAATGAATGGATGGAGCTTGAGCTATAGGTGAAATTTTAAAGCTGGAGCTCGAATTTAACTGGAGCTCTACTTGACTTGAAATATTTTTTTTAAATTTTTTGATATCTTTTTTTTAAAAAAAAAAATTGATTAAAAGATATTATTATAAAATATATTTATTGTTATTAAAAATATTTAAAATTTTAAATAAAATTATATAAATAAAAATATATTATATAGATTTTAAATTCAAGTAATCATAGCTCGACTCATGCTTGCTTGATTCAAATATTATTAAAATTTTATTATACACCGAAATTGAAAAAAAATATCAAGAGCTAATTTTAATACTAAATTAATATTAAATTTATTTTAATAAGAAGATAATTAAATCTTTTATTTTATTGAATATTTATTTAAGTAAAAGTATTATATCATTTTAATATAAAAACAAATTGATAAGAATATGAATGAGTTTTTATAACAATCCTTTAGTATTTAATTTATTTGTTTGTCAAAATATAATTAAGAGTTTGAATCTTTTGATTATATATTGAATCTATTGTCATGTTACGGTCAATTTTAAAACTATATGGATTGTCTTATGATTTTGTTTTACCAACTTTATTTATTTTTTTGAACTATTATGAGTTTTTTCAAAATATTATGGGTTGTTTGAATGCTTGATGGATGATTGTGTGGGGTGTTTGTTTTTGTGCATGTTAGGGTCAATTTTAAAACTAATATGGATTGTCTCAAAACCTTATGGGTTGTTTTACCAACTTGCAGGTTGTTTGAAAGCCTCGTGTGTTATTGCAAAGCTATATTGACTGTTTATTTTAATGGTTTTTTAGTTCTGATTTTGTGTTAACCTCAAGACTTCAAAGGTAATTCAGTTCCATTTGTTATGTGACAGGAAATGGGACGATGGAACTTACAAGGGCGGTGATGCAAGTTTATGAGAGGTTGGATTTGATCTGACTTATCTTGGTTTGCTCAAGATAGCGACATATTTTGTGGGGATGGATTATAAGGCAAAAGACAGACAACTTCATGCACAGTTGATAAAAAGTGAAAAAGATGGATTGCATATGGTCCTCATTAAATAAAAAAATAGTGGGAATATTAGAGGTGATGCTCAATTGTCGAAACATCGGGAGAGAGCCAAGGATAAACATGCTCTACATGCAAGCAAATTGGACACACAAAAAGGCAATGTCCACAGAGACATGCCCAGATAGATACAAATAATGATGAGCATGACAACAACACACAAGAGACCATGATTGATGGGTGACATTTTGTTTAAATTTTTTTCTTTGATCTAATTGTAAAATGGCATATTAGATCAACCATGATGTACAAAATACTTAGGCATTAAAATGACCATTTGGAAGATAGATCAAACTTTTTAATCTTGTTTAAAGGCGTTATGGTTGTTTAAATGTCTTATGGGTTGTCTTATTATTTGTCTAGGTTATTGTGGCTTGGATTGCTTACTAACCACATGGATTGTTGGGTTATTGAGTTTTACTTTGTTAGTATTAAAAAATTGTTCCTAAGTAACATTCCACTTGTGTTGTTGTACATTGAAGTGTTGATTGTTTACCAACCACATGAGATGTTATTCAATAATCCATATGATGTGATGTGATTCTTGAAGATGAAGTTCATTAGCTTTCATGTTGTTGAAAATCCATCAATGAATGTATAGGACTCATCATAAAGTTCAAGGCTAATTAGATTGACCTTTGTTGGAAATCAATAATAACCAATCTCTTGATTTGGTAGACTAAAGGTACTGTTTGCAATAATTGTAGTCACCTAAGAACCCTAAGAAGAACTCATAAGAACACACCAAAAAGACCAAGTTTGATTTTTAAAATTCACTCACTCAATGTGTTTTCATGTTTGTGGGAAAGTTGGTTAGTTAGTTATTGAATTGCAAAGATAAAGAACAATATATAGTCTCAAAGTCATAAATTAACCTAATAATTTGTGGATAGGATTTAAAGACATGATTACCCTTAATACCTAACAAAAATAACAAGAAGAAACCAAGAAAAACCACAAAAATTGAACAAGGGTGCAGCTATTGGGAGGCTTGACTACCGGTGCCAGTTAGCCTTGGACCTGTAGGGTGTTATTTTGACCAGCTCCTGGTGGTCACACCGATGGCTTGGTTTTGGCCTTTTCCAGGGCTTGTTTACTTGATTTCTTCATGCTTCTTTGATGCTTCCTTTTTGGATTGATATAATATGATTTTGAGTGCATCATGGTGTGTTTTCACAAGCCATTTCATGCCATCTTCAAGCTTAAATTTGAAATATAAATCTTTGTGTAAGAACCTCCATTCAAGCTTGTAATTTTCAAAAATATTCTCATAATCCTCTAAAGCAACTTTCAAAGCTAACAAGAACTTCTTCTTCCTTGAAGCATCAAACTTATACTTAAAGTATAAGTCCTTGTAAATTCACATCAATCTCTTCATCTTGCATCCCTTCAATCCATTTTTTGAGTTCCCCCTTGAAGCTCTATCTTCATGATTGAACTTGAAGAGTAGAACCTTATACTTGGAACCAAGTAACTTGAAAATCTTCTAATAACTTTACGTGGTAACTTCCATGAGTCATTCAATACCAAGGTTGCTCCTTGATTCCTATCATGATAGAGATCAAGGAGGAATTAAAAGAGATGGCATGCAGACAATTCCTCAAGGGCCAATCACACATTCGAAGGCAATTAGGCTAAGATAATTGATGGTTTGTTTCATCCAAGAACATGAAGAAGAACTTCATTTAAAGGCTCCAATACATTCAAAAGAAGGGAAGCAAGCTGATAAAATATTGTTTTATACAGAGGAGAGCTTGAAGGACGAAATTGAAACGAAACAGATTCAAACCAATCCATTCTTGAGACTTCTAGAAAATGACGAATTTGTTGATTGATTTGTCAACTAGCACTAGTCCAGCTCTTCAAGCCCTGGTCAAGGTGTTTTTTCTCGTGGGATTGTTGTTTTCTACCAAGTTTCCTTTTTATTAGTTTTAGTTGTTTGATTAGGAAACTTCTCTAATGTGTTTGCAATCATTATTTAATTTTTATAAAAGTTTAGATAGTTTATTTCAATTAGGAAACTTTTAGAAACCCCCACTAATAGATGTTAGAAATAGAATTAGAAAGAGATTAGGATTCTATTTCTTGATGTTATAAATCTAGTCATTGAAGGCTAAAGTATTACAATACATTCGATAAAGTCTTATAGTTCAAGAAAAATATCTTTCTTCTTTGGTTCTTCTTAAAATTCTTGACTTATAATTCAAATTGTTTGGGTTGTTTGTGGAATCGTCATTGGAGATATTGGTTTGTGCTTGAGCAATTGTGTGAGTCAATATAAGATCAAACATCTAAACCTCATAATCATCTGGGACAGTTTCATACTCGTGTTGGGAATTGAACATCAAATTGATCTCGTTCTAGTAGCGCCTATTCCAAATAAATCAATTTATAGACTAATTTGGAAGAGTACAAGGAGATTCAAAAGCAATTGGAAGAACTTATTGATCAAGGGTATATTAGGGAAAACATTGGTCCTTGTGTAGTTCTAGTTCTAATAGTTCCTAAGAAGGATGGTTCACAGAGGATGTGTGTTGATTGTCGAACAATTAACAACATTACGGTAAAGTATCATTTTTCTATTCATAGATTTGATAATATGCTTGATGAGTTAACTGGTAGTACTTGTTTTTCTAAGATAGATCTTAAAAGTATCTATCATCAAATAAGAATGAAGGAAAAGGACGAATGGAAAAATGCTTTTAACAAAACATGATTTTTGTGAGTGTTTGGGGTTATTCCTTTTGGTTTGATTAATGCTCAAAGTACTTTCATATGTCTAATGAATCATGTTTTAAGGGATTGTATTGTTAAATTTATTGTTGTTTACTTTGATGATATCTTAATTTATGGTAGGTCTATGCATGATCACCTTAATCACTTAATGTATGTTTGTGATGTCTTTAGGAAAGAATAATTGTATGCCAACATGAAGAATGTTGCTTCTATTTAAAAAAAGTTTCTTTTCTTGGATATATTATCTTGTCCGACAAAATTCATGTAGATGAAAAAAATATCAAAGTTATCAAGGAGTGTCCAACACTAAAAACTTAAGTGATGTAAGAAGCTTTTGTGGTTTAACATCATTTTGTAGGAGGTTTGTTCCTAACTTTATCACCGTCTCAACTCCATTAATTGAGATTGTTAAGAAGCATGTGGGATTTAAATGAGGAATGGAACAAGAGGCAACATTTCATTTGTTAAAAGAAAGACTTGTTTGTGCTTCTATTCTTGCATTACCTACTTTTCTAAGGTCTTCAAAATTGAATGAGATGCATCAAGATTGGGCATTGGGGCTGTTCTTATGCAAGTGGGGAAACCAATTGCATATTTTAATGAGAAATTTCATGGAGCATCTTTAAAATTCTCTACCTATGATAAAGAATTTTATACATTGGTTCACACATTACATACTTGGCAACATTACCATTGGCCTGGTGAGTTTGTTATTCATATAGATCATATATTTCTAAAGCACTTAAAGGGTCAAGACAAGCTTAGCAAAAAGACATGTCGAGTTAGTAGAATTTATTGAAATATTTCGTTATGTAATCAAAAACAAGAAAGGTAAGGAGAATATAGTGACAGATGCTTTGTCAAGGAAGTATACCTTAATCTCCACTCTTAATTCTCAATTTTTAAGTTTTGAACATATTAAGAAACTTTATGGCAATGATGAGGACTTTAAAGATATTTTTCTTGCATGTGACTAATTGGCACATGAAAGGTTCTTTGTTTAGAGAAAATAAACTTTGTATTCCTAGATGTTCATTGGAAAAATTATTGGTCATTGGTCATTGAGTCTCATTGGAGTAGTTTAATAGGACATTTTGGCATATCTAAAACCTTTGGTATGTTAAAAGAACAATTATTTGGCCACACATGAAAAACGATGCTATTAAGATTTGTTGTAGTTGCATTGCATGTGTAAAGATGTTGTTCAATAAGTCATATGATGGAGATCAAGGAGGAACTAAAATAGATGGCGTGTCGATAATTTCTCAAGGGTCAATCATACATTCGAGGGCAAATAAGCTAAAGCAATTGATGGTTCGTTTCATTCATGAACATTAAGAAGAACTTCATTTAGAGATTTCAATGCATTCAAAAGAAAGGAAGCGAGTTGTTAAAACATTGTTTCATATAAAGAAGAGTTTGAAAGATGAAATTGAAGCAAAACGAACTAAAACCAACCACTCTAGAGAATGACCAATAAATCAATCGGTCTAGCCCTAGCATTGGTCAAATAGGGCAGCCAAGAGCTAGACTTCTGGTGAATGAACAGTCTGTTGACAACTTATTGATCGGAGCCGATCAAAGCTTCACTAGCATCGGTCGAGCTCTTCGAGCATTGGTCAAGATGTTTTCTTTGCTGGATTATTGTTTTCTACCTAGTTTTTTAAATTAGTTTTAGTTGTTGTTTGATTAGGAAACTTCTCCAATGTGTTCCCAATTATTATCTAATTGTTATTAAAGTTTAGATAGTTTATTTAAATAGGAAAGGTTTAGAAAAACTTACTAATACATGTTAGAATTAGAATTAGAAAGGGATTAAGATTCTTTTTCTTGATGTTACAAATAGAAAATAAATTCAATGAAGCTTAATAGTTTGAGAGAAATCTCTTTCTTCTTTGATTCTTCTTAGAACCCTTGACTTATCATTCAACTTGTTTAGGTTTTTGTGGTGTCTTCATTGGAGATATTGGGTTATACTTGGGAAACAATGTGGGTAAAAATATATGATCAATCATGTAAACCTCGTAATCTTCTGGGACAAAGTTTCATACTCGTGTTAGGTCTAGCTATTCAAAAGCAAGGTTCACATTACCATATTATTTGTTTGAAGGAGTTATAGGTTGTTTGAAAGCATCTAGGGTTGTTTTATTAATTGTTTGGGTTGTTTCATACTTGTACATTGTGGGGTAGATTGTTTACCAAACACATAAGATGTTGTTCATATGGGTTGTTTAAATGTCTTATAGGTTGTTTTATTAACTATCTAAGTTGTTGAGTTGCCTATACTACAAACTTCATAAAATGTTCCTAAGTAACATTCCATGTGTATTTCTCGTACATTGTGGTTTGGATTGTTTGCCATACACGTGATGTTTTTCAGTAAGCTATATTGGCTGTTTGAAGAAGTTATGTGTTGTTTACATACCTTATGAGTTGTTTTATTCAAAGTTTGAGTTGTTAAGTCGGCTAAATAAAAACTTCAAAAAATGTTCCTAAGTAACATTCCACATGTATTCCTAGTACATTGTGGCTTGGATTGTTTACAAACACACGAGATGTTGTGGAATTAGCCATATGGGCTATTTAAAGGCATTTTGAGTTGTTTAAATGCCTTATGGATTGTTATTGGATAGTAGTCTGACTTGTTGAGTTGTACTTTGTTAATGCAACCCTTATTGTTCCCGAGTAATATTCCACACGTGTTCGAGTACATTGAGGTATGAATGTTTACCAGACATATGGTTTATTGTTCAATAGGCCATATGGGTTGTTTAGGGGCATTGTGGGTTATTTACCTTGAATACTGTAACTCCGAAAATTGTTCTTAACCTCATATAAGCAACATCAAGATAGATAACCAATGTTATGATCTAAAATAAAAATTAATATTCATATGACAATCAAACTTTCTTCCCAAGAGCAAAGATGTTTTAGTGCAAATTCTTCACGAAATTCTCTCGATTATATATCCTCCGGATGGCCTCAAGGATTGGCTCAAATTTCGTACCAGAAACTAGGCAAAACTCTCTTTTGCCAAACCTTCTGATTTGCCCACCAATAGCAAACCATAGCTCATTAGCAAGTGTATCCCATTGTTCCTTGTTGTGCACAAAATAGCTATCGATCTAGAGAAATAAAAAAGATGTATTAGAACCAAACAGAGATTGTTTAAACAACCCATAGAAAGCCCATTAACAACGCGGATAATCCATAAACTACCCATCTCATATAAAATAAACAAACAATATATAAACGAACCATAAACAACCCCATGTCATATGAAATTATTAAATATAACATAAACAACCCATAAATAGAGCAGACAAAACATCTTATGTAAAACTTTCAGATATGGCATAACCAACCCATTAATAGACCAGAAAACCCATAAACAATCTAGTAAAACCATAAACAACCTATCTTATACAAAATTATAAGAGATGTCAAAAACAACCTATAAATAGATCATGAAAAATCCATAAAGGCCATAAACAACCCCACCTCATTTAAAATTAAGAGACAACAGTATAAGTTATCACAACAATCCACAAAAAAATCCCAAACAATCCACACCTGAAACTTAAACATTACAAAGATACGATGTAAAAAATTCATGAAGAACACATAAACAACCCATTTGCTATAGACAACCATGTACTGTACATGATGCAAATATATTCCTGGAACTAGAAAAATTGTTCCTTCTCACAATTTGTTTAGTTTCAGCTAAAAGAAAAGGGTTTTTCACAACGCATATTTATTTTGTACTTAGCAAAGAGATGAAAAGATCCAAGCCTCATTCTTTTTTTTTAATATTATTTTAAACAAGGCAGAAGAAAGAACACATTACGTAAACCTAGAACATATTGATATTTCATTCACAAATTTTACGAAAAACATTTCGCAAAAGAAAGAATCAACCTTTCGAACAAAAAAAAAAAAAACATTTAACTCCATCACAAATCATACATTTCTGGGTTGATTATACTTTCTAGGAAGAACGGAATGAAACTTTTGAGTACTCTTGAAGAAAGATGCCTTCGGTAGTGAGAGTTATAGAATAGAGAATTCTTAGCCGGTGAGATAAGATGATGATGATGAGAGAATTTGATGTGTTACTTTTAGGTTATCTCTTTGGATTTTGCGTAGTGCAAACAAATTCGTTGAATTCCCTATTGTTTCAACTTCCTAATGTATAAACAACCCATCCACTAAAACAAAAAACCCTTCCTTTAATATTTGTATGGGTTCTTTGTGTACTATCCCACCTTTACACAGGGATATAATTGTTCAAAAAAAGTATTCTCTTAGCTCTTATTTGTACAAGTTAAAAGTGTGACAAAATTTTAAAAAGAGTATCCATTTTGGCACTTTAAAAAAATTACCCCAAGTTAAAAGCCCTTTCAAATTATTTATCATTTTAAGTTTTCAAAATATAAATTTTTTAATCCTTTTTCTTAATACTTCCTTCGGGTTCTGAATCTTATAATACAATTTTTGTGTGACACTCTATAATACACTAATAAAAAACCATACGCATGTCTTTTGATTATTTTTGTAAGTATATTTTTATAAATTAAACTCTAAAAAGACAAATTAAATACTATGAGAACTTGATCTTTTAAGACACTTGTAAATTTTTTTATTGATGCACTAGAAAATCTAAAACCCTCCTCCCATCCCAAATTATGACTTCAAATCCACTACCATATTTTCTACATCATCAATAATAATTATATTTTATTAGTAAAATCCTAAAAAGATATATTAAATCCTAGGGATACTTGATATTTTTATTGGGTAATATATATTATTTTATTTGATGGAGTAGAGATGAGTTAGATTATCTTGAGTCCCTAATTACTTGTCACTTAAGGATTTTTTCATCAATATTAAGGTAATAATTATAATTTTACCTATTTTGAACTATTTTATCTATCATATTACTTTTGACTTGCATGCTTTACTATCTTTTTTATCTTTTCTCTTCTAATGATTGGTTCCAAAATTGGAAAAAGTGAAGTAATAAAGTGTTTTTGGAAAAAGTTTAAATAAAGTTGACTAAAGAGGGTTAGAGTAGGAAATTCAAGCTGCAAAATTGAAAAATGTGAAGTAATAAAGTGTTTCAGAAAAAAAAAATTTAAATAAAGTTTACTAAAGAGATTTAGGATAGGAATTCAAATATAATTTTTATTTTGAAATGTATAACTAATTTGAAATGACAACCCCCCTATAAATGACAAGTAATTAGGATGAAGGGAGTCCATTTTATTTAACAAAGTCAAACTAAGTATTAACTCCTTTTATTTTAGTTTTCTAACAAGTGTATATATAAAAATTGATACTTATCATCCAAGTTTGAAATAAACTAGATAAATGCCCACATAATGCGCTGTAGATACCATATTATTTATATATTAAATAACTAATTTTTAATTATTATTATTATTATAATATTTATCATTACATAATGCTATTTTGTTTAAAAATTTATTTATTTATTAGATAACAATTCTGAAAAGTTAAAATGTATTAATTATACGTATAAATAAATTTTCATGATAGTATCCTTTAATTGGGTATCTGAAGATATAATAAATATATAAAAAGCACTATGATAATATTTGAAATATACAAAATTATAATTGCTTTGATTAAGATTTTTTCTTTTTTTTATTCAGGTTTCATTGTATAAGATATAAACAATATATGCAACGAATTATTATTAAATTTGTTGAGGAAAAAAATCATAACGTAAAAATATATATTACTAAACAATACTTTCAAATTATTGAATGTTCTAATACAAAAATTTTCATGTTCTCAAAATATGCAGTTTCTACCTTTGCTTTATCCATAACTAGATGAAGACTCGCACGTTGTACGACCGTGTATTGTTTCACTATAAATGTCTTAAAATATAACATTAAACATTTAAATATAGAAAAGTTTCGTATTTTAAAATACAGATTTTTGCCTTTGGCTCGTGTTCGGTTATTTCATGTTTTAATTTTATATATGAGTATTTTTTTTTGTTAGAAATTTTTTAATTTTTTTTTGAGAAATTGATAAGTTTTTAATAATTTTTTCTTTTATCATAAATGTTTTTATTTTATTCAAAATTTAATATATTTATGGAGGAATTAAATGTCTTCTGACTTATATGTTTATGAATATTATGAGTACGTCTTATCTAGTCTTATTTATTTAGTTACGAATATTCTTCTTTGTCGAAAATTTAAAAGTTTTTTTGATATATAAAAAGTATTTAAATAAATATTATTTTTTATTTTATAAAAAATTCATTGTTTATGTAGAAATTAAAGAATAAATATTTTATGCTGATATATCCATTGATGAACAAATATTTTAATATGTGTAGGCACTCTAACGAACAGAATATATAAGAGAGAATGTTTAATAGGAGAAAAAAATTTGGAGACTACTGCTCTGCATCAGGATACCTATTTGGTGCAGTAGCTCAATATTGTTTTTGCACATGCCAACCTTTGACCACATTAGAATCCACCATAAAAATTAACACCCTCAAACAAAATTCCACCTCTTCCAAACAGATATACCTTTTCTCATCCATCTCAACCGAAATTTGTCTTCTTCTTTCAACACCTGTCCCCGGCTGTTCTTTTCCCACCTTCTCAGAACAAATTTCTCTAGCTTCAAAACCATGAGCATCAACTTTTACAATAAATTGGGATTTGTTGGGGCATTTGAAAAGGAATTTCAATGTCATGCTTTTTCTATTTTTCTTTTCTTGGATTATAACATGTAAAGAAGCATTACATTGTTGTACAGGGATTCCCCCTCCTCCCATCCCCCTCTTCTTGCTAAATTATTACACTAAGATTCTTTATAATTTCTTAGAACATGAATACTTCAATATGGTAGAATGTGATTAAGTTTGTAGTGGTGTCGTATAATTCTTGGAGACTACACTAGAAGAAAAAATAAAAAGTTTTCATTTGTAATGTTGCTCTTAGGTCCTAATTTTGTTGTAAAGTTTTGTCTTATGTGAAATAGATCTTTTGCTTTTATCCTTTTTATTTCAAATTCCGAAGATGGATCCTGCTTGTTTAGATGGAAATCCTTGGTCGTTCAATTCTAAAATTTATCATTTTGCTCTTGCATGGGAAATCAAATGTTGTAATTAGCATAATCTTAGGATTCTATTATGCTCGCTTATGAAATTTTAACATTTTGTGCCATTAGAAGTCTGGGGTGTCTCAAAAATGAGCTAGAGTATGTTCCCTCCCAAATTTAGAATGATATTACTAGCTTAGATAAAGTATACTTAAAGGAAGTATATCACGAAAGTACACATAGTACTCCCAAATTTAGATATGCTTCCTCATTTGGACCTTCTAGATTGGCAATGGGATACCGCCAATGAAAGGGAAATATTCTTTAGAGAAAAATTATGTATTTTTTCTATTCTAATCTGAAACTGATGTCCATTTGTTTGCATTAAAATACTTTATTTCCTGGCGATGAAAAACATGAGCCATTCAAGTTCTCAATTATAAATTTGATGACTTGTGCAAAAAAATAATTAAAGAAAGGCAGATGACTGCAGAGCCAATTCTATATTGTCATATATGTAAGACAAGATATTTGATCAAACATTGTTTACTTTCTTTAATATTAGGTATTGGTTAAAGTAATCTCTACAGTTTAGAATTGAATGTTCAGATTTTATTTGATATAAGAACTTATAAGAGTATATGACCATCTTTAGTTTACCACCTTAAAGTTAATAAATTGTCATGAGTCTAGGTTGGTGTATCTAATTCTTGAAACTGTTGCAAACAAAATGAGCTGGTTTATTGTAATTCTATGAATATTTATCAACAAATCGTGTTGTAATATTTCTAGGATGTAATTGCAATGTGATAATGGATGGTTCTCTTCTAATGTAGGATTTTAATTTTGCACCTGAATAGTGTATGAAATTCCTATGTTCAATTGTATGTATTTTTGTATTTTTGAAAGCTTGACAGAGACTTTTATGTGATTTATGATTTAGTGTATAACTCTGAGTAGGAGTCTAACTGACAACAAGTGAAAAAGTACATCCTTTAATAGCAGTAACTTAGTACCCGAGTAATGGTAGAGATCAAGATTGATAACATATGGGCAAGGCCCATTAGTAAAATGGTCAAACTATTTTTATGCAAGAAAATAAAGAACAACTTTAAACTAAATTATCTAAATTGGAATTGTGGTAAATGATCACATTTGCTTTGAAAGTTAAGTTTCCCTTTCTCTTGAAATACTTCTTTCTATATATCATCTCTTCAAAAATTTAAGCTGCAAAAAGAGTAAATGTTGTGAACATCCTTATTTGAGCAACCTGGATAAAAATCACTAAGGCCTTAATTTTCTGTAAACAAAAGGACTCTCTCTCTCGTTTGTTGGTGTTTGAACTAAAAGACATAATATATTTGTAGCTTAATATCCTTGTAGAGTTAAATGGGGTGAAATTGTATTATGGAGCTTTGTATTTGTGAATTTTCAAACAAAACGATTTCTAACTTTTATATGCTCACAATATTTTAGGGTCCGGCTTGCGCATCATTAACTATGCATCTCAATTGATAGATAGATTATGTATGCTTGCAACCATTCTTGACTAGGTTGCTGATAAGATCAATGGAATTAACTCTTTTCCTCTTCTCCTTTCTTACTAGGTATTTGTAGTAGCCTTGGCTAAAAATTATTTCTAGTCCTTAATAGATTTCCATTTATGCATGTGAAGTTTTTCTATTTACTTCTTTTTTCACCAACTGTTAATGTTTTTCTTCTACTATCTTGCTCTTGATTTTTCCTAACTGATATCATTTTTTAATTCATTTATATACAATACTTAACCTCTGTGTTCCTGCCCCCATTTGTAATTAGGTTAATGAAGGAACATTTGAAGTTAACAACAGCTACACAACTTCACACTTTAATGATGAGGTAGAGTCAATTTCTAAAATTTTATCTTTGTTTTAGTGACTCAATTAGTGATGAGATGCTTCCATCTTTTCATATAAATTAAGCTGATTATTTTAATATGAAAATATAGACCTTCACCTTGCATCATGTTGCAGATTCTAATGATAACATGAAATAAAAGGAGACTTTTGGATGAAGGCTCATCTTATGTTTAGTTTTGTTGTCTACTACTTTTGTGTTTGAATCTTATACGTTGTAATTTTAAATTTCATTTGGTTGAAAGCACAGTATATGAAATAGAACTCCTCTTAGCTTATCTCCTTCTAGTTTAATTCCTTTAATTCATGGGAAGACCTTGACATTGTAACTTTTGATTTCATTTGGTTGAAGATGCCAAATGGTATTAAGTTCTTAGCTAGCATCATATTTTACATTTTATTTTATTCTCTTTCTTTGTTGTTTTTTTAAGAAAAAAAAGTAGCAATTATTAGATTCAAACCCCTGGATTACTTTGAAAGATGTAAAGGTGATTCAAAATTGACAATTAACAACATTCTTGCTATAAATTCTGTCTAAAAATAAGCTAAGGAAAAATTAATGGAGAAAGATATATCTTTCACTTTAGCTATAATGTTAATTTTATCACCAAAAGGGAGATTAAAGCTGTGATGCATTATTACTTCAAAAATAGATACAGGAAAGGGATTAGATCCCAAATGTAGTTTAGATGCACACAAATCAGCTCTTGTGATGAAATCTAATCTATTGTCGACTAACAGTGAGTTGTGTGAAAAAATCAAGTTGTAATGCTTTCCATAGGAAATTGCATATTTGTATGTGGTAAAACAATAACAATATTTCTACCAATACTCTGAAACCATATAATTTCCTATTTTTTGCAGCACTAGCCGATGATATTACTCATTATCAGTGGCTAAAGTCCATCCAAGGTAACTCTCAAAGAATCAGGTGTTGGAGTAGAAAACAACACATTATCATACAAAAGTAAAGAAAAAACACCACCAATGAAGGGTCCTACCCAATAGAAAGCATGATTTTTTATTGTAATGAGTACAAAGCAAAAATACTGAGATGGGATTCCTATAGAGTGTGGTCCGTTCTTTTGTGTTCCTTTGAGTGATATTTCGGCCCTTCCAACATTGTAGGGATACCAATAACATGTTTACAATAGATAAATCATTGCGAGCAGGCAAGGTAACTATGTTAAATCATATGATAGTGCTTCCTGTGCAAATTAAGATTAAAGGTATAATGGATCAGTACCAAAAAGTCAAGAAGCTACATTTTTGTAAATGTAACGTCCAGACTTAATCAAATAGATATTCAAATGAAACAAGTATGGCTAAAAATGCAAATGAACTATTTTACGATTTACAATTATCATAGCAGAGGCATTGTTTACAAATTAATAATCTAGAAATTAAGGTTGTACATAAAATGCAGCAACAGCAAATCAACCAACCATATCTTAGTAAAAAGGACAACAAGAGAGTATATGGTTATGAACACATTTTTAAAATATTAACATTATTTCAGTTAATCGTTAAAAAATATAAAACATACAACCTATAGTAGTAGTAAATAACTCTAGAGAAGAGAACTACTTTGATTATTTTACTTTGCTTCAAGATATCACAAAAAAAAAAAAACTATCCTACTACTAATTGGCAGTAGCTGTAATTTCCCGCAATAAAATTTTCAATATGAATTCCGAATTGATGTTGTTCAATTTGAAATCTATACTTAGTATTGAAACCATACCTTCTAATAAATAAGTGCACAACATATGATAGAATTCAGAGAACTCCTAGATGCCTAGTTCTTGAATTGCAATTCTAGTTTCAGTATTGCATGAGAGAAAAAAGTAAGTCCATGGCTATTTCGAGTGGGTTCTATAGTAATAAGACAAGGATTATATTTGTGAAGATTGAACATCCTGATGATCATGTGGAACTCCATGATAGGTCTATCACTGTAGCTGAAATACTTAGTGGAAATCTAGAAATTAATCAAACACTTAATAGGATAAACAAAACCAATTAAGCTTACAAGTGTAGAAATCTATAGAAAACATTTCACAAGCCTCAACATATTTGAATAAAAATTTCACTAAAAGAATATGAACACTTAATTTTTTTTCCAACCTATCCAATTAGTTCCATTAAAAGCAAGTAAATAGCTTGAGAAGAAAACAATCATAACACTAAATTCGTTTTATCAGTCAAACTTGCGTGACTTTAGTAATTTGATCATATCTTGTTGTAGGAAGCTCCAAATCACAAACCGTTGGTTGCATAATAAACTAGATGCATAGGGCTTTCCAAAGGTATAAAGAAAAAAAGGTTGAATAGCTCTAGATTGGTGAGTTTCTTCCTTAAAGTTGGCTGAAAATTAAGTAGCCTTTATTTTGAAACTTAAATATTTAAAATGTGGTTAAGTTAAAAATTCTAAGCTTAAAGTTCAAAAAATAAACTAGTCAAAGTAGTACTGGAAGGGATATATAAGCTACGACCAGGTTAGCCCTCTTCTGATGATTTAAATATCACAACTCTAACTAAAACTTACCCATTTTAGACGTTAAGGTTGGCAGGTATCGGATTGGCATTTCTTATCCTTCACCAAATTGATCATAGCAATATAGTCTTACTATCCCAACATTATTCTGTGAAGGAACAAAGTACCAACAAGAAGAAGGAAAAATCACAGCTAGCTCAACTAGAATAGGTTGGGACAAAGCATGGTAGGTGCATGGACAAGCGAAGCTAGGAATTTCTGGGCAGCCTTGAAGTTAGGAGAGTTCACTAGGAACAAGCTCCAATTTTCACTAAGGTAACTAAATAAACCGGGGATTAGTTTCAAGTTTCTGGTGAACATGGTGCATTAAAAATGTAAATGAAGTAAATTTCATTAATAAGTCTAGTAATATCTCAAACAAAGTTTAAATCCAAGAAGAGATCAATGGTTTACTGCACAATAATGAGCTTTGCCCCAGAATTCTAGCATCCATCCAATCCAAAGATTCTCTAAACTCTTCTACCTCACTTCTTAAAGTCCTAGATCAGTTCCTGAAGGATTCTAGTAGATTTCACTGCCTTAACAATTCAGTGTGCAACTAGCATACTAGAAGTAGAGACTTACACTTATACGGAAGGTTCATTGATTTTGAAGAAAAGATGCGCTGAAAAAGAAGGCTGGGAATTGGTGAATTAGGATGCCTGAATGACATGGGAATTGAGAAAATTGTATGGTTCAAGGTTTCAAGTTACATGAAACTACAAAAAAAAAAAAAAAAAACACAAGGAATAGTTAACAACCATTAATCAACCACCAACATCAATCAACATGGTAAATTATTCCAAGAAGCTGGATGAAATGACCAAAATTATGGAAAGAAGTATGGCAATTTCACTAATATAGTTTGGATATATAACGTACATCAATTCTGGAACCTAAGAATTTAGACACCAGGATGGTTCTTAAGGGAGATTTACATCCTGAAAGTTAAAAGAACATATTGAATCAATATTTCCTGGTGGTGTTAATATTTGAAGCAAACCTAAACCAATATTCTATCATAACATTCCAAATTATCTAAAACCCATCACCTCCATAAAATTTCACCCAATTAGCAGTCATAATAAAAAGAAATACCAACATCATCACATATCCAAATCTATTGCAATCACATAAAAATTTACCATTTGAAATCATCCTTTCTCCATTTTCAATTAATAATAATGTTGTTTTCTCTTCTTCTTACCTACGACAATGAAGTCTCAACAAATCCCCAATTTCAGACCCCTCCAACTTGAATTCTAGAAATTTCAGATGCCTAATTTAACGCCTCTAATAGTAAGAGAAGATTCAAGGCAGGTCCCTTGGCCATCACTCCTCCTCCTGCTTGTCATTTTAATACTCAGAATGTCTCTGACTTCTTGATTCGCAACCCATTAGTCAAGTGTCTACGCTACTCACATTGAGATGGGGTACTTGAAATTTTGAATTTTCAGACACCTCCCAACAAATCCTAGTTTACTATAAAAGTTGATGCTCATGGTTTCGAAGCTAGAGAAATTTGTTCTAAGAAGGTGGGAAAAGAATAGCAAGGGGCAGGTATTGAAAGAAGAAAAAAATTTGAGATAGATGAGAATAAAATGGAAGAAAGGTATCTTTGATTGGAAGGGACAGAATTTTGTTTAATGGTGATAGTTTTTATGGTAGTTTCTTTTTTTCTTTTTCTTTTTTTTAATGAACCTCACCAAATAAGGGTTTCACACGCTCCCTCCTCTAGGCCAAATGGAGGTTATAAATTGAGGGATGTGCCTCAGTGAGACTTGGAGAGAGTCTGCCCTTTAACTACTACATGCAACGAGTCAACCAATACGCTTGACAGAAATAGAACCGCACCCTACATATAGAGGCGAGGCTGGCACTATACCAACTCTCGCTAAGTTTACCACTGAACTATGCCCCTAGAGGCTTTATGATGGATTTTGATGTGGTCAAAGGTTGACATGTGGAGAAAACGGTATTGGGATGCTGCACCAAATGGGTAGGCTAATGTGGTGCAATTGCTGCACTAAATTTTTTCTTGTTTAATAGACATAGAGGGAGAGGTACTTATTTATATGGAGAAGAAAGTAGATAATGATGACAAAATAAATAAGGGATTTTATAATGATATGATAAATAAAAATTTTTATAAAAATTCAATAGTCATTAAATGACGTGCTTCCAACTCCTTCAAAAAGCTATTTTAGAAGATGATGATGAGCTAATATGTAATTTTTTGGCTCTTAATTTTTGCTATTATATATTGTAATAGATTTTTTATTTTATAAAAAATCCATTGTTTATGAAGAAATTAAAGAATAAATATTTTGAGCTGATATATCCATTGATGAAAATATTTTAAAATGTGTAGGCACTTTAACAGAATATATAGGAGAGAATGTTTAATAGACAATGAGGGTGAGGTACTTATTTATTTAGAGAAGAAAGTAGATAATAATAATAAAATAAATAAAGGATTTTAGATAATTATGATAAATAAAAATTTTTACAGGATATTCGATAGTCATTAAATGGCGTGCTTCCAAATGTTTCAAAAAGTTGTTTTGGCAGATGATGAGGACCTGATGTGTAATTTTCTGGCCCTTCACCTCTATTTTTGTATATTATAATAGATTTCCAAATATTATGAATAATTTGGTCATCTCAAATTTAAATTTTTATTTACAAACATTTATGTTATTAAAAATTTGAAGGAAAAAAAAATTAAAGAATCTTTGAATAAGTTACTTTTAGTTATGAATATTTTAGATTTTCATAAAATTTAATAATTGTATGGAGAAACTAAAGAGTCAAAAGGAAGTCTAAGAGTTACTACCCCTATTCCAAATTAGGTGTCGTTTAAAATTATGCACACAGCCCTTATTTTAATTGTTTTAAAATGCAAGTAGTTTAAATTACCTTTTATCTTTTCCCATTAATGATATATCCCTTGAAAAGTATTAATTATCAATGAGTTGTTTTAGGAGTAAAGCAAAGGATAATATTGAACAAATCTTAATTATTGAGCCTTGATAATATAAAATGACAGATATTATGGAATTGACTTTCTTTCTTAGAAAGACACTTATTTTGGAATGGAAGTAGTAATAGATAAATCAAGAAAATAAAAAAAGGCTTACATAACAATGTGGTCATTGAAGTTGTCACTTATTTTCAATTTTACCATTGAACTATAAACTAGTCAATTTAATCATTATATTTTGCATTTCAAGACATTTTAACCACTCTATAGTTGTTTGATAGCATAACAGTCACGAATACAATAAATTTTCATTAATAATATCATGTGGCTTGACATTTCATAAAATTTTGCAGTATCAACTAAACTAAATACAAAATTTTATCCTATGTAGTTCAAATTATGTGTCAATAAAAAAAATAGATAAAAGAGGAAATTAACAAATTGACATCATTAGAGGCTTAATATAGAAAAAATATCATCAAATACCTAATTAACAAACCACAATGACTGATAGAAAAAGCTAGTTTAAATGACTTATATTTAGTAACGGAGTGAATATATGCTTTTTTATTTTATAAAAATTTTTATACTTGATGCGATGGAATGATCGGGTATTGGAATCGGACTGTAGAATCAGGTTGGATCTTGACGAGCATCTTCTAAGGGTCGAGTCTGCAAGAAAATTGGTTAGAGAAAATTGAGTATGGTCCCAATTTCCTTTTGATGCTTAAGTTAGAATAAGACAAGGTTAGAAGAATAACTAGTAGAAGAGGGACCTAAAGTATTTTGTACTTTGATATGTGTAATTTATCTTTTTTTATAAAAAAATCTTAAAGGTCTTGTTAACTGTCTCTTCATCAATGTGGGACAGCTATCATGTGTCTTATCAATCGCCTTGCAATTATTTTATGCCTTGTAAGGTAAAGGCTATTTATTGTGGTATAAGTAGTCATATTTAATGACTAACACTCTTTTAATTATGGGAGTGTAATGGTTGATATAATATATCATTGCAAAGTTCTACTAGATCACACTTTTATATTTGTTTTATATTTATTCCTCACGTGTGGGCTATAAATGTGCTACCAAAGTAAGTATATACTTAATAGTATAAATCATGTGTCTTTTGATTTGATAAATGATTACACTAAGAGTATATAAATACTATATTTTTTAAATATTCCAAAACAAAGAGAACAAAAAAGAACTTGGTTGAATCCGACCGATCAGATCATACCTCCTTTGTGAATTCAGTTCGATATCAGGTCTTGTTTCAAAAACACTATTATGATATCTGCACAATGCATGTGAATATTGATATTGATAACTTATATTTTATATAAATTTTTTGTTTTTATTATTATATTTCACAATATTATTTATTAACATGTTATCACTATTTACTTAAATAAGTTGAAAAATTTTTATTCTAATAAATTAAATAAAATAAATATTTCATTACAATATTATGATCATTTATTTTATAACTAATTTGTTAAGAAAACAAAGATTTATATTTATTAAAAAAATTAATTTTTAATTAATTTTATTCACAATATAAGTAATTGAATTTATTAAATATTTATTTAATTAAAACTATTATTATCCTTTTATTATGTAAAAAATTTAAGGGAGATTAGCCAATTTGGTACCCATAGTTATGCCCAAAGTCAATATTAATACCTCTTTTTTTTCTTTTCTGCCAACTGAGTACCCAAACAAATTTCGAACTTCGAAATTAATACTTCCGACCCTATTCCGGAGTATTTCCGATCAAGATAGAATATGTTGGACATTTTGGCACCTAATGTTATATCTAAATTTAAGATTGATACCTGTTGTTTTTTCTTCTACCAAATGAATATCTAAATAACTTATGATTTGAAAATTGTTTATATATTAAATCAACTAACAAGAAAAACAATGGATACCAAATTAGTGAATCTACCTAAAAAGAGTTAACCATGTAACTTAACCAAATTATTTTTCAAAATTTTCTATTTATCCATATTACTACACTTTTTTAAGAAGATAGACAAATCTAAACTCATGAATCATGAATTCATGTATGTAAATTCTATGGTTTTTCTTAATAACATTTAGTAATTATCCCAACATGCATGGTTACCTGTCACCAATCAAAAATTAATATTTTTTCACTAATTAAAAATTAATATATTTTTTAAATTTATATGAATTTATTTATGTATAATTAACGAAACTCTCATAATTTTTTATATTATCCAAAACAAATTTTCAAAAAATCTCTATAGTTATCTATTTTCTTTTAAAAGATAGACTTACAATAAATATTTTAAAGTTAAATATTAAAAATCTTTTTGAATTTAGGATAAAAACCCCATAATACCCCGGAAGAGCATTAATATTTGTTGTATAAAATATAAAATAATAAAATAAAATAAATAAATATAAAGAAAAAAATTAATATGTTACCCACTACCAGTTCAAATTAATGCCCTTTTTAGAATTAAAAATGCAAAAAAAAGAAATATATTTTAATTTTTTTTGGGAAAAATCAATTAATTTATTGAATCCATATGATTAAATACTAGGATAAAAAACCGAGTAATATGCGAGAAGTCATTTATAATCATTGTATAAAGTATAAAGTCTAATGTATAAAACAAAAAATAAAAATATAATTAAAAAAAGTAATTTAATGTATCATCCACTACTCATTCGAATTCATATATTTTCTAAAAATTAAAAAATAAGAAAATTTTCAGAAAAAATCAAATAACTAAATTCATTATGGTTTATTATAGTTATTTTTGAATTATATTGTATGTTATGTTTTTACTTTTTAATTGTTATATTTTAGAATGATATTTAATAATGTATTATCACTGTTCTATTCGTTTAAATAAGTTCAATAAAGTTTTTTTAAAAAATTTTATTTAAATGAATATTTTTTGCCCTAAAAAATATTATTATGACTTTAAATTATCCTCCCGTATATGATAGAACTAAAATAAAAAAATAACTTAAAAAATTCAATGTGTCATATGCCACTCGTTTAAATTATCATGTTTTTAAAAGTTCAAAAATCCAAAAAAAAACCTAAATCATTATGAGTAGTTTTTGTTATAATCAAAAGCTAATTTTTCAAAATTTCTATTAATATACACCACTTTTAAAAGAATATAACAATTAAATTTTTAGTTAAATGAATATTTAAATAATTAAATTTGTATTGGTTTACTTAATTTTAAAATTTATTTAGTTTAAACTTGTGAATCATGACCATTATTAATAATTATAATCAGTGATTTATTATTGATTTCTAAATTATAATGTATGTAAATAATTATATCATTTTCTCCAAGATTTTTAAAAGTATTGTTTAATAATTTATCATTTCACTCAATAGTTGAATGAACTTTTATTTATTCTTTTAAATTGAATTAATTGAATGCCTTTTGAATTAGAAATATTATGACTATTGTATTGTATAAATAAACAGTTATGAATGTAAAGATTTTTAATAACCTTTAACATTTAAGTTTTCTTAGTCAAGAGATAATTAAAATTAAAATTTAAAATTACATATTTATTTAATTGAAAATATTATTAATATATTTTTTTTATACGAAAGGATATTAAAATACGAAGAGACTTTTTCTACAAAATAAAAACTAACAATGAATAAATTTTTTAATAACATAAATGGATAAAAACATGAATATTCTTTTTATCTTCAACTTCCAGTAAGTAATAATTCAAATGATCATTATTTTTATTTTATATGCATATGGAGATAGATATAGATACAAATATTGGATTATTTACTTTTTATTAAAGAAAATTTTCATAGGTATCAAATCAAACAAGTACAAATATAAAGTATAATTTCGGAAATATGTTCAAGATGGTTGAAAGGAGGATTTTTTTTTTATTTCATTTTGTTTAATATCTTTTAAAACAAAATATCACATAGTATATTTTTGTGTCAAAAAACCTCTTTTATGATAATCAATTAGGCTAATTTTTTTTTTTAAGCAATTATGATTAATGATGGGACACTTGGTAGTCAATGGAGTGACCTGCCTTACTTTTATATATAATATAGATGATTCTTTTTAAATTTGATTTATTATATATTTTTCAAATTACTTTTTGGCCTAAAGAAGTTGAATAAAGTTTTTCTTTTTTGCACTAAGAAATCATATAATTAATATGTCATCCTTCACTCAACCAAATTATCATGCAGTATTTCCAAATCAGGAAATATAAACTTTAAAATCTCAACA
>JAOXNR010000028.1:963080-1009967 GCA_028571225.1 Parsonsia alboflavescens | reverse complement strand
CGTCCAAACACACAGATCACCTATTTAAATCAATTTGGACCTTATTGCATGTTATGCTAATATGTATAAAATTACTTTTTTTTTTTAATATTATAGTCTTTTACACTTTTTCTCAGAAAATGATAGCCTTTTTGGGCATAAATCCCAACAGACCTACCTCAAAGAAAACCTTAATAATAAAAGGGGTATGACCTAAGAGATTTGCTTAATAGAGTTGCCATCTTTAGAAGCCAAGGATGGGATTCAACCCCTGAAGAGAAGGGAAGCTCGCTGGGAACTCCACTTGGGTAAGGATATCGACTTGTCGTAGCCTGATCAAAATAACGGGCGAAAACGCTCGAGGGGTAGCCCCCAACCCACTGAGGAGAGCAGCTTCCTCATCCAATCAGGAGTGACAAAACACTATGGATCTAACCAAGCCCTCGTCGTTTTTCCACAGCATACGAACAGCCAGGATGCCTTTAGGCTTCAAAGCTCCACAGCTGGAGAAAAAATATGACGGTAATGGGGAGCCACAACGACACATTGATGAGTGCGTCTCCTATATGTAGATATTTGAAAACCCGACCACGTCAAATGTAGAGCCTTCAGGTCCACATTGACTAAAAAGGCTCAATCTTGGTTCAAAGGAATCCTTGAGGTAAGCATCTCAAGCTAGTCGTAGCTGAAAGAGCTGTTTCTGAAAAACTACCAGAGCAGCACGAGGTGTGAGAAAAACATCAACGATCTCTTCCTCATCAACCAAAAGGTCGATGACAGCACCCGGAGCTATTACAGTCATTTCAACGATGCAGCAGTGGAGATCAAGCAAAAGAATGATGCCATCTACATCACTACATTCAAGCAAGGGTTGCAAAGGGGGTATGTGGCCGAGAAGCCGGTAAAAACAATTAAGGAGCTGCAAAAGCTCTTGGAAAAGCTAATCAAGGCTGAAGAAACCGCTGTTCAAAAGAAGATCCCGGGATTCATCCCAGCCACAGACAGAGACAACAGAGGACATCCAAAGAGTCCTTAAAAAACAAAGCGGGACAGAAACTATCCCCACCCTAAAGGGGGAATCTCAATCAAAAGAAGGAAAACCATCCCCGACCTTATGGCCTGTGAACCCACCACCAATGGCCTAGCAAAATCAAAGGACCCCAATCAGGGAAATAAATGCCATAGAGAGGAAATCGAAGCGAGCTCGAGGGGGAGATTCAGAGGCCCTAACAGTGTCACTCCATGTTGGTGACTTCCTAGTGAGGAAAATCCTGGTAGACATCGGAAGTGCAGTCAATGTCCTCTATAGCAAGGCCTTCAATGAAATGGGGATCGACAAAAGCTTATTGCAGAAATCAGACACTGCACTAACCAGTTTCAACGATAGTACGACCTATGCCGATGGAATCCTGAGAGTTCCAACCATAGTAAGAGTGGATGGCAAGGAAGTAATCGAGATGATGGATTGGATGGTTGTAGATGCCCCTAGTACTTACAATGCCATACTTGGTCGCAGGGGGGTCATGGACTTAAAAGTAGAGATCTCCCTGCTCAGCTACAACATGAGAATCCAGGCCGGAGAGGTTTGGATTACCCTTGAAGGAGATAGGCAAAGGGCTGCATAGCGTTACCTAGCTAAGGGTAATGAAGAGAGCTACTTGGAGCTCAAACCAGAGGAGTCCCTAAAGAGGATGACCATTTTAGAATTCAAGTAGCCGGAATGGGAGAGAAAGTCTTTATTAATCCTAAATTCCCTGTGAAAGGGATCAAAATTGGAGAGCTCCTGCCCCTAAAGATTAAAGGGAAGCTGGTAGATTCCCTCGAAGAAAAATCTGGAAGTCTTTGCCTGGCAGCCCAACAAACTCGAAGGAGTCGATTGAACCATTACAGAAAACAAGGTCGGGCTCAAGCCAGGGGTCAAGCTGGTGAAGCAGAAGAAGAGGACCTTTGCCCCAGAGTGCAACGAGGTTATAGCAAAGGAAGTCCAAGCTCTTCTTGACGCTGGGATTCTGAAAAAGGTAGTGTACCTGGAATGGCTGGCCAATCCTAGGGTGGTACCAAAGAAGGAGGGGATATGGAGATTGGACAAATTTTGCTAGAAAGACTCCTATCCCCTTCCCAGCATTGACCAAATGGTAGACTCCATAGCCGATTCCCAGTGACATGGAAAAGACCTCCTTCAACACAGAGGTCGAGACTTATTGTTACACCAAGATGCCTTTCGGTTTGAAAAACGTCGGGATAGAATTTCAGCGAGCGTTGCACAAAATCTTCAAGAAGTAGCTTGGGCGAAATATCGAGGTTTACGTGGATGACATGGTGATCAAATCCAAAACTATAGAATATTTCATAGGAGACATCCGGGAAACCTTTCGAACCTTGAAGACTGCTCACATGAAGCTCAACCCGGAGAAATGCACATTCAAAGTCTTCGAAGGAAAGTTACTAGGCTTCATGATCTCGGAGCGAGGCATTGATGCCAACCCAGACAAGATCAAAGCTCTGCTGGATATGGAACCTCCCAGAAACCTCAAAGAAGTATAGAGCCTAAGCATCAGCAAGATGGTAGACATAGGAGAAAGATTTTATGATGCCATAAAAAAGCTAAAGGACTTCCGGTGGACTTAGAGCTGTCAGGAAGCATTCATCAAGCTGAACGACTTTCTGGGTAAACCTCCTCAACTTGTCTCCTCAAGATCAGGAGAAGAAATCTGTATGTACTTGACTGCGACTGAAAAGGTAGTAAGTTCGGTATTGATAGTAGAAAGGTCAGGTCAACAATTTCCTATTTATTATGTTAGTTTTTTACTCCAATGTCCGGAGACCAGATAAACGGACCTCGAGAAGTTTCTATACCTCATCATTATCATTTCAAGGAAATTAAAGCAGTATTTTGAAGCTTATTCGATAAGAGTCCTAACAAATTTACCTCTGAAACAAGCTTTGGCAAAGCTTGAACTCTCAAGCAGGATGATGAAGTGGTCCTTTGAGCTCTCTAGATACCAGATTCAACTTGAGCCAGGGAAGGCTGACAAGGCTCACGCCCTTTCAGACTTCCTAGAAGAATGTACCAAGGCACCACTGGAGCCTATAGACACTTATGAAGGCAATATCTGGACCATGTTCATGAACGGGTGTACAGAGAAAGAAAATTTGGGGGCTGGGATTGTATTGATCAGCCTTGAGGGAGTGAGAATCCCTCACTCTATGAAGTACAACTTCCTAACCTCCAATAATGAATCCAAGTATGAAGCTCTCTTAGTTGGCCTAAGACTTTTTAGGGCTCTCAAAGTGCAAAAATTGCATGCTGAAATAGACTTACAAGTCGTAGCTAACCAAGTAGCTGGGGAATATGAAGCCAGAGAAGATAACATGGTCAAGTATCTCAAAAGAGTAAGAGACATCATATCAAAGCTTGACTACTTTCTCATTGAATAGATTCCCAGAGAACAAAACTCAGAAGCAGACACTATCCAAAGTCTACAAAGAAGTAGCTAGAACTAATGCTGAGCTGCTTGTGGAACAACTACTCTCCCCCGGCATTCATCAAGAGGAAAGTCTAGTCATAGAGGATCAAGCAGACTGGAGATACCCGATCTTCAGATTCCTTAGACATGGCGACCTCCCTGAGGACCCAAAAGAAGCTTGTCGAGTGCGAAGATGGGCACCTCGCTATGTCTTGATTGGGGACAACGAGGTATACCGAAGATTGTACACATGGCCACTGCTCAAGTGTTTGTGTCTAGGGAAAGGTAGATAAGTGATTGAAGAGGTACATAGTGGCATATGCGGCTCTCACATAGGAGCGAAGACTGTCGCAAAGAAAATCCTACGAACGGGGTATTATTAGCTTACAATGGTTGCAGACATTGAGGTGGCCATACGGAAATGCACCAATTGCCAGCTGCATGGGAACAAATCACATCTTCCACTAGTGAAATACCAGTCAATCAATGCCTCAGTACCATTTGACATATGAGGAATTGACATCCTCGGACCTTTCACAAAGGGAGTGGGGGGTATGAAATTCCTCATAGTCGCTGTGGAGTATTTCACCAGATGGGTTGAAGTGGAACCCGTGACAGTGATCTCATCTCAAAAGGTTCAGTCCTTTGTATGGAGGGACATTGTATGCAGATTTGGGATCCCATGAGCCATCATTTTAGACCATGGCCGACAGTTTACTAGCGATCCATTCAAGCCCTTCTACGAGAACCTCCACATTGCACAAAGACTGACATAAGCCAATGGGTTAACAAAGGTTACAAACCGAACGATCCTGGAAGGACTAAAGAGGAGACTCTCTAAGCTCGAGAAAGATGGTTGTAATGCGGATTGGCCAAACGAGATCCCCAGCATACTGTGGGCATACAGGACCACACGCAGAAAAGCTATAGGAGAAACATCATTTAGTCTATGTTTCGGGGCAGAAGCAATAATGCAAGTTGAGGTTAGGGAAACATCTTTAAGACTGACCTAGTACAACGTAGTCTTAAACGAGAGAGGGAGAAGAGCAAAGCTCAACCTCCTTAAAGAAGTCAGAAACATGGCAATAGAAGTGGATAGAGATACAAAAGGCAAGTAACAAAATTTTTCAACAAGTGGGTGAAGGGAAGACACTTTGAAGTTGGAGAAATGGTCCTTAAAAGGTCAGATGTCGGCAAACAAAGTCAATTGATCAAGTTGCAAGAAGGCTGGGAGGGACCCTACCTAATCCAAGAAGTCCACAAAGGAGGGAGCTACAAACTAGTTGATCTTGGCAGGAGACAACTCTTGAGACCTTGGAATGCCTATCACTTAAAAATGTTTTATGCCTAAAGGTCATTTGAAACATGAAAGACCTCTAGGAACTACTGATCACATTCAGCTGCGACCTCAATGAGCTTAGTGTGATTTAAAGCTAAGTTCTCCTAAAGTTTATACAGTCATTATGCTTGTATTAATCCAAGTTACCTGAATGATAGTTCAATCATGTTAGCATGTAATCGTTGAAAAGCTATGCATATGAAGAGCAGAAATATTGCTCGAAGCAGAAACAGAAAAATACCAAGCAATTCATAAAGATAATAAATAGAACAGAAGGCCACAAACCGATCCCTGTGAAGAACAAATAGTAATAAGAATATTAAAATGGGAGGTTTGGGGCGGTCCTGGGAGTGATAGCGTAGAATTATTTGCACTAGACGGGCATCATCTCTGTCATCCTCCTCCCCTACTGGGATACTGGTAGGAATGAGGCTGCCAGAAGGAGTTGGGGCCGAAGTGCCTATTGAGCAAGCCCGCAGCATAATCAGACAGGGAGCAACTAAAAACAAATGAAGAGATTTGAAAAAAGGTCAAATGCCTACCCCAAAGAAGGCATTCAAAGGATGGGGAAACATTTTCGCAAAATAATCCCAACCCATAAGAATGGGGATACCTTCAGGAGAGGCCATAGCATAGCGAGTGATGTCAAGAGCCACCTCATCCTCAACGGCCTCCACGTCCTATTTCCTCCCCTTAGAAAGAGCTTCCCTAGCCTCAATGACCTTGGCTAACGATTTTGCTACGATCTCTTCAGGGGAGGCGACCTCCTGCTAGTCTATTTCCCAGGGGAGTGAAGCAATCAACCCGGGGCATTAAAGACTGGAATCAGTTTCGGATTGGTTTTCAGCCAAGGATTGAGCTCCCTAAGTTCATCCACGATCCCAATATATTGAGACACCAGCTGAGGTCCCAGCAAGGATTGCCCGAACTCCTGGAAAGCAGGGACCTCTGCTAGCTTCTCATGGAAAGGAAGCTGACGCAGTCGGAAACAGAATCTGAAGATTCGTTCTTGTTCAGAAACTTGCAAAACAAGAAAAGAAAAAAAAAACCTGATCCAATTTTCCATCTAATCAAACTTCAACGCAAGTAGTTAGAAGACGAAAATTAAAATCAAGCGAAAACAAATTTTCGAAGTAGTCGAAAACAAATTTTTGAAGTAGTCGAAAATCGAAAAACCGAAAAGAGGCAACTTTAATTCATCAAAATTGTCGAAAAACAACCAGTCGAAACAATTCTTAAAGCAAAAAACAAAGCCTAACCCTAATAGGAAATGAAAAGTAAAGACATTGCAAAAAACCCCCAAGAAAAATAGTAAATTACAAAACTATCACTAAAATATTGTAAAATTACGATAATGTCAATGAAAATAGAAAATTGCCCAAAACTCCATCGAAACGACTCCGGATGGCCAAAAAAAGCCTTGCAACACAACGTAGTGGTGATTTTGGTTTGTTGGGTAGTTCCAAGTCACCCAGTCAGATTTGAGCCCAATCCAAGCTCATTTCAATCACTTTGGGAATCATACCCGGCATCAATTTGGTATTTCAGACAGCTCACGTCCTCTTCTGCAAACGTTCTGAACGTAGTGGAGCTGATTGTGTAAGCGAAGCTTGCCCCGCACCTGAATCACCTTGATTAGCAACCAGCTTTGCGTCAGGCTCCCCCTCCTGAACGGAGCTTGTCCGCAACCTCGGATTATCTCCATGGAAAGTCGTGAGATGTTGCACATTAAAAACATTGGAGATGCTGAACTCGTCCGATAACTCAACTCAGTAAGCATTAACGCCAAGTTTCTCCAAGATTTCGCATGGTCCTACCTTCCGGTCCTTGAGCTTTTGATACTCACCAGTAGGATATCGTTCTCTGGACAGAGAGACCCAAACCAGATGACCTACCTCAAACTAGACATCTCATCTAGTCTGATCCATGTGCAACTTGTACTGAACATAAGCTTCCACCAAGTTTGCTTTAACAGTTGCATGAATGGACTGTACATCAACCAGATGATCCTCCACCTTCCTTGGAGCCGAATCATGATTACGAATAGCAAGGTCGAGAGGACCCCTTGGATTTCACCCCAAAACAATCTAAAAAAGAGAAAATTTGGTGGACCTGTTCACAGAGCAGTTGAATTCAAACTCAATCTTTGCAAGTATAGAATCCCAAGTCCCAAAAGATTTAACCTGTGCCCTTAACATGTTCTCGAAGGTGCGATTCACCACTTCCGTCTGGCCATCTGTCTGTGGATGGTACGGACTGCTAAACTTCAGAGTAGTCTCCATGCGCTTCCAAAGCTCTCGCCAAAAGTGGCTCATGAATTTCGTATCTCGATCAGACAGGATACTCCTCTCCGCACCACATCTCCAAAGTACAAGTCGGCAATTTTGCTTGCATCCATGGAATTCTTGCAAGCAATGAAGATAGCCATCTTGCTGAACCTATCCACCACGACCATGATGCTGTCAAACCCCTTCTGCGTTCGCGGCAAACCCAATACGAAATCCATTGACACATCCGTCCATGACTCTTTCGGAATAGGTAAAGGTGTATAAAGACCCTGATTAGTGCCCCCTTCTTTCGACACTTGACAAACTCGACATCGCTTAGCGTAATCCTGGGCACTCTTGTCAAGTCCTGACTAGTAAAATTTCTCCTTGATCAAGCTGGCTATCTTGTCTTTGCCGAAGTGCCCTTGCGAGTGCAATTCCTGAACAATCAATATTCTCAACCATGTATCAGGAATACATAAACATTTACCTCGGAAAAGATAGCCATCATGGAGCATATAGTCAAACCGTTCCTGCTGCTCTACGGCCGTCACAATAGGACCGAAATCTGCATCATCCTGTAGCAGCTATTTCAATCCCTCAAATCCCAAGGTGACAACCCGCATCATGTTAAGCAACGACCATCGTCTACTCAATGCATCAGCCACCTTATTCGCGATGCCTAACTTGTGTTTTAGGGTGAATATGAACTCCTGAAGCGCTGACACCCACTTGGCATGTCTATCACTAAGTCGATGTTACCCCTGAAGAAACTTCAAAGCCTGGTGGTCAGAGTACAACACAAACTCCTGTTGTATCAAATAATGCCGTCAATGTTGAAGAGCTCGGACTATGGCATAGAACTCGACATCATAAGTTGAATAGTTCAACTTCGGTCCTCCAAGTTTTTCTCCCAAATAGGCTACTGGCCGTCCTTCCTGGCTCAGAACCTCTTCAATTCCCACCTTCAAAGCATCACAATCCACTTCGAATACCTTATCAAAATTTGGTAGGGCAAGTACTAGGGCACTTGTCAGCTTTTCCTTTATCACATCAAATGCCTCTTGAGCCACCTCTGTCAATTCAAACACCTTGGCATTATAAAGATCAGTCAGGGTGCCATCAACATATTGAAATCCCTGATAAACCACCGATAGAAACTTTCTAATCCATGAAAAGATCGAAGCTCTGTTGCATTCTTTGGTACTGGCCAGTCACGAATTGTCCGAATCTTAGCATCATCCGGTTGAATCCCATTTGTCGAAACCACATACCCCAAGAATACAATTCTGTCAACCATCCAACTACATTTCTTCCGATTGGCAAGCAAACTGTGATCTTGCAATGTAGCCAAAACTAACCGTAGGTGCTGCAGATGTTCTTCCCTCTCCCGACTATACACAAGTATATCGTCAAAGTAAACTACCACAAAAGGACCGAAAGGCATGACTAGCCACTCGAAGAGCCCATCCTTCGTCTTGAAAGCCTTCTTCCACTCGTCTCCAGGTTTGATTCAGAGTTGATGGTAGCCACTTTTCAAGTCTATCTTTGAAAAGATAGTCGCTCCACTAAGCTGGTCCAACATGTCATCTAATCGTGGAATCGGAAACCAATACTTGATCGTAATACGATTGATGGCTCGGTTGTCCATGCATATCCTCCATGTGAAATCCTTCTTTGGTACCAGCAAAGCAGGCACCGCACAGAGACTAATGCTCTCCTGGATAAATCCTCTATCAAGTAACTCCGTAACTTGTCGCTTTAGCTCCTCATATTGCTGTGGGGACATTCGGTAATACGCTTTGTTCGGAAGGATAGAACTCGACATTAGATCTATTTGATGCTGGATATCTCTCAACGGAGGCAACCCAGCCGGTAACTTTTCTGGCAATAAGTCTGCAAATTCAGTCAACAAGTCTCGAACTTGTTCTGGAATCTCCAACTCGGCCTCACTGCTATCTGATGTCAACAAGTCAATCGCAACTAAAGCTAAACAAAACTCAGACTCAGTTACCTCTTCTTCGAATTCCTTCTGTGGTAGGCAGATAATTGTCTTCTTACTGTCAACCATTCCTTCTCGCATGGGCTGAAGTACCACTTTCTTTGGCCCTCGGTTGATAGTATAACAGTGCGTAAATCCATCATACGTCACATGATTGTCGTATTGCCATGGCCTGCCGAGTAGGAAATGAGAGGCATCCATCGGGACGACATCATAGTAGATGGTACTAGAATACTGAGGTCCAAACGAGAATTCCACCCGACACCACTCTGAAACCCTACCTCGGTATCATTATTTAACCACCCTAACCAGTAAGGCATTGGATGAGGTTTTGTCTTCAACTGAAGCTTCTACACTGTTGCTTGTGAGATTACATTCTCACAGCTCCCCATATCAATAATTACACGACAAACCTTCCCTTTAATTGTGCACCGGATTGTGAAGATGTTTCTCCGCTTCCAATCTTTATCGGCTTTGGGTAGTAAACAAATCCTCCTCAAAACCAAGCTATCTCCCCGGATATCTTCAGGTGAGACATAACACATATCCTCTTCTTCAAATACATCGTCACCAACATATTCTTCAGATTCCTCTTCGGTGCCGTCCTGAATTAGTAACTGCAACCTTATCCTCGGACACTCATTCGCATAGTGCCCCAGCTGCTGACATCTGTAGCACTTCACATTAGCTTTATTACTGGTGGAAGTCTTATTCGGAGCATTACCTGACCCTTGTACGCTACCTCTTCCGAACTGATTTTAGGCTAAAGAGCTGCCCACTCGTGTTGTCGAAGAGCTACTTGCTGGAGAAACATGGGGAGGAGGAAAACCTCTTCCAAATCCAACACTTCTGTCGCTAGCCCTCGCTAGACTCTTATCCACAACTTGTGCCTTTTTCTGCTCGTCTGTGATAGTGTTAAAGGTATGGACCAGTAAAGCATCCTGAATAACAGGTCGTAGCCCATGGAGATATTGATCCACGAGTTGTTCTTGAGTTTCGCACAATTGGTTCCTCGCTACCATCCAGTAAAACTCAAGCATGTATTCGTCGATGCTCCGAAAACCCTACGTCAAGCTATGAAGATTCTGGAACATAGTCTGCTGGTAATTAAAGGGCAGAAACTCTTTGTGCATCTCCCTCTTGAACTCCCCCCAATCGTCCAAAACTGGAAGGCCATCTAGGTATCTCTGATATCTGAAAGATTGCCACCATGCGGCAGCCCTATCCTTGAACCTCATCGTCACTAAAGATACTTTCTTTTCCGTCGGAACCTCCTCCAACGAAAAAAGTTCATCTACGGAGCTCATCCAATCTAAGAATTCTTCAGGCGACAACCCTCCTGAAAATTCCGAAACCTCCATCTTAAACCCTAGATCCCAACGAGGAATGGTTGGTTCGCGTTCGTTGTCTCTTGGCGGTTGGTAGCCACCCCTCATTCCCCTCGGCCGAACCTAGGTTGTTCACTCGGTGGCCTCCCGAAATTGTCCTCAACATCTTCGTCCGCACCTTTAGGTTCGGGCTGTTCTGGTTGTCAGCCAGGCGTCAATCACTGCACCATCTGTGTCAAATCTTGTATCTGGTGTTCACGGCTCCCCCTCTCTAGCCGCATCTCCTTTCGCAACTCTTCCCTGTCGCTCCTAGACTCTTCCCGATCCTGTTGCATTGCTTCGATTAACACAGCAATGTTCTGTTTGAGATTACCTCCTACCATGGCGCTGAATTGACTGATCTGGGCGGATTTGATCTCTGATGCCAACTTACGTAGTCGGAAACAGAATCTGAAGATTCGTTCTTGTTCAGAAACTTGCAAAACAAGAAACGAAAAAAAACCTGATCCAATTTTCCTTCTAATCAAACTTCAAAGCTAGTAGTTAGAAGACGAAAATTAAAATCAAGTGAAAATCGAAGTTGTCGAAAATCGCAAAACCGAAAAGAGGCAACTTTAATTCATCAAAACTGTCGAAAAACAACCAACCGAAACAATTCTTAAAGCCAAAAACAAAGCCTAACCCTAATCGGAAACAAAAAGTAAAGAGATTTCAAAAACATCCCTATAAAATCAGTAGATTACGAAACTATCACTAAAAACTATAAAATTATGGTAATGCCACTGAAAACAGAAAATTGCCCAAAACTCCATCGAAACGACTCTAGATGGCCGAAAAATGCCTTGCAACATTGCATTGCTGTGACTTTGGTTCGTTGGGCGGTTCCGGGTCACCCAGTCAGATTTGAGCTCAATCCGAGCTCGTTTCAATCAGCTTGGGAATCATGCCCGGCATCAATTCGGTGTTTCAGACAGCTCACGTCCTCTTCTTCAAATGTTCTGAACGTTGTGGAGCTGATTGTGGAAGCGAAACTTGCCCAGCACCTGAATCACCTTGATCAGTAACCAGCATTGCGTCAGAAGCCCTCTTTGTCGCTGACCCTTGCAAGTCCTCTAGCCTAGCTTTAAGCTCATTGTTGCGCTCGTCTTGCTCGACCATTTTCTTTTGGCGCCTTGGATAAATTCTCGCGGGCAGCAATGGCCTGAGCGAAGTTCCTTTCGCATGCGACAAGGAGTTTTTTGGAAGACTCAAGTGAGGCATAGAGGTCGGCAACTTTCCCTCCAGTATAGCCTTTGCCCCTTGAAGCTCTTCTATTAAAGAGGCAAACTCCCGATCCTTGGAAGCTCTCTCAACTTGCCTCCTCAGTAGCTCACCAAGGACCACATGACATTGTGAAGGATGGAAGGAGTAAATCAACAGGTAAGGTCATTGAAAGATAAAGGCAGACTGAGGTCTCCAGAAGCAACTTACCACTACAAAGAAGGAGGCCCAAATTTTCCAATCTCCTCATTAGTTAGCTACCCAGCAGATCTCTCGGTCAACCGGTCGAATGCACTCTATCAAGAAAAGAATTAGCATGGGGCCATTGGAATAGAGAATCAGATGTCTCCATGGCTAAGGTAGGGACCCACATTGCATTCCCCTTGTTGGGATGAGCAGCCAAAGCAAAGTCACCTAGCTTTTTGAGAGTTCCCGCTACTTCCTCCACAGTGCAACCTAGGAAGGAAGGTTTAGGACTAGGGGCAGTCGGGCTCTTTCCCTTTCCAGAGGGACCCGAAGCGACTTTCTCTGGGTAAAGCGAAGAGGGAGAGGAAGATGAGAGTGAGATTTTAGTAGGTCTGCTGGAAGGAGTCATCCCCATAGTAGTGGAGTCTTGTTTTGAGGCCCCTTGGGTCCTCTCAGCAACAGTAATTCTTCTACGACCCCGAGGAATGGAAATTCTAGCAACTGGGGTCCGACGGGGAAAGGCTAGCAGAGCCTCGACCTCTACCCCTAGAGGTCCCAGAAGAACCAGAAGCACTAAGCCACAAGGGTATTTTCATCGCTGCAAAAGCACAAAATAGAAGAACGTCAGAACCGAATTCCAGGAGGCAGATATGATGGACTCTCCAAAATCAAGAACTTCTCGACTTCTCACCTGGGAGTTGGAGTGGGTCAACCTTTGGCCTTCCAAGCTTTGTCATTTTCCCTAGCTCGGGCCGGGTTAACGGTTCATAAACCTAACTCGTCCCAGCTCTTCCTCAGAAAACAAAAGAGGGAAAAAAACACAGCGTTTTCCTTAGAAATGTGATGCAAGTTGAAGCTGCCGAAACCCAAACCAGGCAATCTTCAGAGGTCCTCTCACAGATTTGATGACAAATGCCTTCTCCTTACTGATTGATATCTCCCTCTTGGCCGATTTCTCCTTCTTGGATTTTACACGCTGGTCTATAGCTCCCCGTGGCCACTCTCCTAACAGCACTTTCGGATGGACTCCTCTTGAGGAGAATGCTGAGATTCTTTCGAGGATTCTTCTTTAGTAGCGTTCTCTCAATCCTCTAATAGTGATCTCGAGTCAAGCTTCCAGAAACAAAGGAATGCGCCATTTTACAAGAGACAGCTGTTGTGAGAAAACGATGTTGTTTTACTGAGAGCCATGGCCTCAAGGTGGTAATCCTTAAAATACCTGAAGATCAATCTTCCAAAAACAATTGCTAGAAAAATTGTCCTAGAGATCGCAGCTTAGAGACGGTAGCCCTTGAATACCTAAAAGCTCAATCGAAGACTTGGAGATGGCAGCTTTTAATACTTGAAAGTCAGATTTGCGGCCTGAAGATGGTAATTTCTAATGCCTGAAGGGAGGGTCCTCAGCCTCAAGATGGTGATCCTCAACCCCTGAAGGCTAGACTTGCAACCTAAAGACGGTAATATAGAATACCCAAAGGTCATGTTGGCAAGTCTAGAGGTGTGAGTGGGCAAAGATTTTCAACCATTGCCCTCATGGGTCATGGACCCCGAGCTCTAGATGAGTGTGACAGAGACTCACAAGACCACGACCTATGACCTGTGAGTTCCAACCTTGCTCATGTACCTTTCATGCCGTGACTAGGTGTGCATGACACTACATGAAGTTGAAAAATTATAAAGCCAGCTTGTAACTCTTAACTAGAGACACGAATGAAAAGGTACTCCAGAAGTTTGCTACAACAGGGAATTGGCGAACCTAGTAGTAACAATGGCTTGAAGAAGGTAATTTAGGCACTAGTGACCAAGGAGCTTGCCGGGCCTAAACGGGGGTAATGATTGGTGAAACGGGCACGACGAGGATCAATCAACTCAAACGGGCAAGACCCGAACTAAAAGGTCAAACCGAATAAGCCAGAGGGCCCCATACCTTCACTACCTGAAAGTTAGACTCACAGAGTCAAGGAGGAAGCGTGGGCAAGCAACTTGCCACCATCGACCTTTCAGGTCATAGGCCTAGAGGTCACCAACCTCCGAATTTGATTTGACAAGCTTCAATTCGAATCATAAATCTTTCATGCTGCGACCACTGGTGCGTGAGTCCTAGTCACTCCAAGGAGCCAAGGATCACTCGGCGCGACCTCGCTAGAAGAGATGTTTGAGTTTCTCAATATCCACGGGGAGGTCATGAAGTTGGTCTGAAGGTCAGCTAGTGAGCTCGCAGCTCTCATAAAGACATGAATGACAAGATCTCTCGTCTCAGGGAAACTCTGATATCCCAGAAGCAATTGACGGGATTTGACTAAATCCTATCGGTATCCTGATTGTCTACGACCATGTAAAGGGGAACTGAATTCCAGAAGGTACCGGTTGATTCTTCTAATTACTTAAACAAAAATGCTCAGTCAGTTTGGAAGGTTTCTTGCTTTCTTGAGAACAATCCTTACCCAAAAGCTTTTTTAGAATACTAATTTAGGCATTAGAACTCTTTTCCTTAGGCGATAACCTACTTCGATGACCTTTCTTTCTTATCTTCTTAGACGGCTGATAACGGAATCTGCGGGATGATTCGATCCACTTTGGAACCCTATCAAAAATATTACAATAATAATCAAAATAATATATTTAACCTATAAATAATATCATACATCGCGCGTGGGGGCAATTAAAGACGACCCTGAATCCGCTGCGAGGGTGGGAGACCGCCGCTTTCCGTGATGACATTTCGCTTTAGGGGTTTTCGTCGACGAGGACGAACCCGACGTCGTTTGGTCCTCTAGAAAACAGAAATACGTGGGCTCCACTTCTTCCGCCGTTCTGAAAGACCAGCGGCTTCAGACATCTTAAAGCAGTATAAGTAGTCATTTACTTTTATGTTTTATCAATTTTTTCCTGCGAATAAAAATCAGTTTAAAACAAATATCCTGAGAGCTCTGTTCTTTTCTCTCGCGTTTTGGCATATTTCGGATCAAATTACCAAAATTTTCTTCTCCATCAAGTGGAGCTAGGGTTTCTCCTATCGCACATCGTCAACCTCGATTCGTTCCCATCGTCGTCTGAGAAAGGAAAAAAACACCCTAGCTGGGTAGGGCTTATTATCGTCGGGCGTTGGTTAGGGTTTCTTGGTTCTCTAGGGATCGAATTTTAGAAACCATCCGTAACCACCAGTACAGGTAAAAGAAAAAAAGAAAATCTGTAGAATAGTGCCAATAATTTGTATTCATTTGCAGGTTTTGATAGGTAGGGAAAGAGAATCCTTTAGAACAAATGGATTATGACCATCATGTAGCCGAACAAAATGTTGCCGTTTACGGCGACGAGCAACAGTACCAACATCATGGTGAAGACGAATATGAAGAAGATAATCAAAGAGAAGACTACTATTCCGAACGCGGAGGAGGAGGAGGTCCAATGGATAACGTAGATGATAGTACTGTCGGTGGCCAAGATTTAAAGCATTCTATCGATGATTCTTCTGCAGGGTTAGTTTAGTTATAGTTTGTAGCATAGTCTGTATTGGGTTCTCCTAGGTTAGAAATTCAATTCTTTTACTTAATAGTTATAGTAGTTTCAGTGGTCGGCCTTTTTTCTTTTACCTAAGGAGGAGTATTTTGGGGTTGGTTGATTTACGGATGTGCATTCAAACCCTCCTATATTGACCTCTTAAAAACAATACGAGGGATCTCTGAAGCATTAACAATAACTGTTGGTTTTTCTTCTGTGATAGAAAACTCTTCGTTGGAGGCATTGCTTGGGAGACAACTGAAGGTATGCCATGCTGCTTTCTGTAGACTATTTAATTATCTGTTTGAAGATCAACATGTTATTTTTTATTTTTTCCAGATTCTTTTTTACAATCAAAACATTTCTTTTCTTTTTCTAATTGATGTATATAAGGGAAGGCACGAGTTGACACACACAAATCTGTTAAAATTTTCAATTTTTTGATTCGTTTTTAATGCTGATAGTAATATTTTCATGCCTTGGCAAATTCAGTTCTATCTATATGCCTATATCCATCGCTTTGCATATCTATATGTCCATATCTATAGCTCTCTCCTCTGTTAATTCTCTGACCAAAACTTTGATGAGTTCTGTCTGGTTTGTCAGCAGCCTTCAATAAATCTGATCATATAAATTATTATTCTGCATGTATTGTATTCTGTGGACATTTTTTTTCAGCTGACTTGCTTGGGCTATAGTAGTGTTCCACTTTAACTTTTGGTTTGACGTGCATTTGTTGGAATAAGTAATTCAGTCTTCATTTTTTTTAACTAAGAGCCAAGCATCCTTTGCTAATTTGAGAAAACATTTAACTTCCAGTTCCTTTTCTTTTTCCTTTTTTTTTTTTTGGTGTTGTATGGTGGGAGGAGGAGAGCTAGTGTGGGTATGGGGAGATCCTAGTGGTAAGCACGAGCAAAGCATGGCAAAATGCTATCTGTTGTTTGACCTAGGAAATAAGAGATACCAGTTTTAACTTTTTGGAAAATATGTTACTGTTGTTTATAGAGTTCTAATCTTTTAGGTATTTGAAGCTATTAGATATATTATTATCTTTTTACATAGTTATGTACTTCAATACTATGATTGCAGCAATGAAAAGTTTATTGGCCAAAGAAATTAAACAGACAAAATACTTTTAATCATAAGTTTGAACTCTATATGTAATTTATTACTTTGGATTCTTTGAGATTCTTAATTTTTTTTCTTATTACTCCCTTTGTCCCCTAAAATGAAGCTTACTGTCCTTCTTCTTTTGTCACAAATTTTAGGGCCATTTGAAGTAAAATTTTTATCTCCTACAAGGAATATTCAAACTCAACCATCTTCTGATTAATGTATCTTCTTTCCTCCAAAAAAAAAAAAAACAAAAAGGTTGAGATTAATTAGTCTTTAGTTTCGGAGATGATTTACAGAAGGCATGTAAGAGAAATATCAAACAAAAATTAGTCTTACCTATACTAACTAATTTTCTTAATATGTGTGGAATGAGAGTGGAAAGAGAAATGAGCCTGTGATATTGACTTTGGTAACCTATAATGTTTAATCAAGTAATGGATGTTCGTAAATTGGTTTTACCTTTCCAGATCCGGTGATTTTGTTGTTGTTATGTATGTGAGTGCTGCACACTTGCACATAATTGTTTATTTTTCTCACAATACACTGTGTTTTGGTGTTATAGAATCCTTCAGCAGGTACTTCAGCAAATATGGAGAAATCACAGATTCTGTGATAATGATGGATAAAGTATCTGGAAGACCGCGGGGATTTGGATTTGTTACCTTTGCTGATCCAGAAGTTGCTAATAAGGTTTTAGAGGAGGAACATATGATGGGTGGTAGAATTGTAGGTTATCTTGTCATTGATTGGTTTGTAGTGGTCACCTTTTTTTGCTGACAACAATTTTTTCGTTGTTCAATAAATTGATCATCTTTATGTAAATCAGGTGGAAGTAAAAAGGACAGTCCCCAGAGAGGACATGCAGAGTAGGGGAGTATCAAAAACAAAGAAAATTTTTGTTGGTGGGATTCCATTGTCCTTAACTGAAGGTAACCTGAATGAATGTATTATTTTTGACTTATAGAAGCAAATGAAAATATTCCCCATGACATGCAACTTCCATTGCAGATGAATTAAGGGAGTATTTTTCATCTTATGGTAATGTTGTGGAGCATCAAATTATGTTAGACCATAAAACTATGCGATCCCGAGGGTTTGGTTTTGTCACTTTTGAGAATGAGGATGCTGTTGAAAAGATTTTTGCTGATGGCCAAATGCACGAACTTGGTGGCAAACAAGTGAGTACCTGTAATTCCCTAAGCTGTTCTATTCTGTCCTGTTCTTACTTAACTTTGGATGCAAAAATAAGCGTGCTCATATCTATGTTTCAGGTTGAAATAAAGAGGGCTGAGCCGAAAAGATCTGGGAATGATCATGCAAGTGACAACCGGATGCGGCGTGGAGGAAGTAATTTGAAGTCATACGGTGGTTACAGTGGTGCTGCTGATGGCTTTGGTGGAGGCTATGGCAAGATGGGTAGAGGATATGGAGGGTATGGAGGATATGGTGGTGGTTATGGTGGTTATGGCAACTATGGGGGAAATTATGGAGGAGGTGCTGGGTTTTATGCTGGCTATGGTGGATATGGCTATGGGTATGGATTTGGGGGGCCCATGTATGGTGGTGCCGCTGGTTATGGAGCCAGCAGTTATGGCACCCCTGGTGGTTATGGTGCTGCTGTTGGGTATGGCAGTGGTGGTAGGGGATATGGAGGTGCCTATGATGGTGCTAAGAGCTATGGAGGCAGTGGCACTGCTGCAGGATATGCTGTTGGCGGCGGTGGTGGTGGCAGTGGTGGTGGTAAAGGATATGGTGCAGGAAGTGGAGGCTATGGTGGCAAAGGATATGGCAATGGCAGTGCTGCCACAGGAAGGTTCCATCCCTACCGTAAGTAAGCCCTACCCAAGTTTCCAAGGGCTGAGGTGTCAGATAAGGGTAAAAGTTAGCCTCCCCAGCAAAGAGCTAATTCCTTGGCATGGAAGCTTTATTTTTCTGTGTTCGTCCCTCTTTTTGGATTCTAGAGTTGAGTTTTATTAGACGTGGTTGGGTATATCTCTTCATGATAGACCTTTCTGTAGCTGCATTGGTAGAGCAACTGATTTCTGTGCATTGATTCTGATTGTTGAGCATTAAAGTGCTTCTCGTCTTGCAAATGGTGATATGCTTTCGGTTTTAAAGATGGCAAGGAGTCGGGGTTACTAGCTTTCAGTTTGGCATCCATTGACAGTGCAGAGGCTGATGTCCTAAGAACGAACTTGTACTTCTCACAGGTTGTGGTGCCTTTACCAGCTACTGTTATGGTGAGGCAGCGCCGCATGTATTATCTTTTAGAGGGGGACAAATGGGCACTTCAGTAAAGGAATGAGGATTTGCATCAATAGGTTGAGTAACCATATTAAAAGACACTACTTATATGAACTCTGATTATTGTAAATTGGAAGTGACAATAGATATTTGCTGGATGGTTTACTGATTTCAATTTGATTATCTTCTCGTTGGAGGGATGATTTTAATTTTACAGTTCCTTGAAATTCCCTGAACCTTGTAGTTATTTCTTGTTGGCTCTTTGCTTTTCTTTCTTTTTTGAAAATAGTTCAATTTTTAGTTAATCTATTAAGACGAGGCTTCGTCCATAATTATATTATAATTAAGTTTGATAGACATTATTTTATTTTTTTAATCATTAATGACATTTTTGTTTTTATTTTTATTAATTTTATTGTTATTTACAGTTGCTATCTAAGTATTTGTTTGTAAGGATTTAGACTCATGTAAAATTGTAAATGGACTCAGGATTCCTAATTGTTTTTTAGTTTTTGTTGATGAAGGTAATTATATTTATTTTAAATAATGTAATACCCAATGTAAAAGGAAAATTGGTAAGTTTACAGTTTTGGTGGTTTTAGTTTAAAAGGGGTTTTTTTTTTTTTTTAAGTTTTCAAAAAATTTTTGAGTTGGGATTTTGATTTTAATATTTTTTTTATACAAATTCCAGCGAGATTTGGGCTAATGGTTGTATTTAAAACTCATTTGAAGTATAGAAAGATTTTATCCTTTCAATTAATTTTATTTCCTAAACCCACCCCCCACCATTTTCCTTTTTCATCTTCATCCTCCACGAGCTCTGTTCTATTTCAAACAAGAAAAACCTAAATCAAGTTTTTGTTTCTCCCTTCATTCTATATTAGGTGTTGTTTTAGAGAAAAAAAAAGTCAATTTCAAAAGTCAATTTCAAAATAAGTGTCGGTTCACATTTTTTCACAAATAAATTTTTAAGTTTTTTTTTTGATTTTATCCCTTATTTAAGTCTTTTGATAATTGTACTAAGGAGGTTGTCATTATCTTAACTTAGGAAAGAGAAAGGACATTTTAGTTTAGCTGTAATTCAAATCTCCTATCCCTAAGAAATTATTAAGCGGTATGCAAAATCTTAATTGCCACTTAATTTGAAATGGAGGGACTACTAACTAGGTAAAATTAAAATAAATCATCCAGAATCCCCCAAGTCCCCCCTCTTACAATAAAACCGCACCTGCAATAGTGCTCCAACCCCAGCCCGATGCAACCATACAAGTCCTCTTTCGAAAACTTCCACCAATTTTCCATTATAAAATATTATATTATTCTATTAACATTTATTGTAACATCTTGATCAATACTTCAAAACAGAGACTCCAGACAAAAAATTTAGAGACTAAAGGTGGTAATTCAATGCAGCATCACGTATAGCTTTTGATGTCTTTGATGATAATGCCCATTAATGATTTATTGAGTGATGGAGCTTGGAGGTAGCTTTCGGGTCACTCCAAATTGTAATGACGTCTGCGATCATAATTGGAGTGAGTTGTTGCCCGGACAAGAGCTCCAATGCCTAAGTTAGTATTCTGAGAGAGTAATTTTATGTAATTAACTCTTAAAAACACTATCTTTGTCTATAAACGGATTATAATTTGATTATATATTAAGATGAAGTACGTTACCTCTTCGATTAGGACTCTTCTATTACATGACAGTAGACAATTAGAATAATAGTGAGATTCATATCATATCCCGCTAATTGCTCCGCTCCTAGAATCATGGAGTTTCCCTCGATTTGGGTATCTTGCCATTCACGTCTCTGTTCGAGAGCTATGAGCTACTAACCGATCTTTAGACTAACTTTGTGACCTGCCTATGGACATCGAAGGTCTCGACTATCTCTTCTAGGAGGTCGCTCTACGTGATCGTAGTCTCATGGGGGATGTTAGGATTCGCACACAGTTGGTCGCGGTGTGGAAGATGTATCAAACGGATTGGAGCTTACCGGGTCAAAGGTTGTGACCCGGTAAGATCTCTCAAAAGCTTTTTTAGGAGGTTGATGGTAGTAGTCGCTGCGACCTTTCCTCGTGAGTCTGACTTTCTGGTATTGAATTTGGGGCCTTGAACCCATTTGGATTGACTTTGTTCGAATCGTGCCCGTTTAAGTTGACTTGTTCGGGTCATGCCCGTTTCTCCCATCATTACCCCCCTTTAATCCTAGCGAGCTCAAAGGTCGTGGTGCCTAAATTACCATCTTTAAGTTGCGACCTTTGAAGGCTAGCACCGTTTTCTCTGTAACGACTAGTTTTTGGGAGGAGACGTGCCTCATCAGTTTTAGTGGTTACCTTGGTTCCAAGCGTACCGAATCCTTTTCACTAACCTTTGAGACTCCTTATCTCATATAAATTAGGAGTCCTTTGAAGATTTTAGGGCTTACCTAAACTCTATTAACTTGTGAATTTTCTGCTCACAAAGCTTTTTGTTTGCGATATTCTACTTCTTTCTTGAGTTTTCATTTTTCTTTCTCTGTCAGGAAAGTGAACCAGAGCCAAGAACAACTCCCTTCATAATTCTTGAAGGAATTTTCAACAAATGAGTTCTTCTTTTCTTTTTATCGCATTTCTGGAAATTTTTCATCTCCCGAGTAAAAAGATGCCTTCTGCCTTTTCTGTGCCTAGCACCCATTAGCTTCGGTCTGGAGAGGTAGAGCATCCCCTGTTGATCTAGAGAATGGGGTATTTTATACTCCCCCAACTTTGGTGAAGGCCCCCCCAGTCAAGAGTAAGGTCTATAGTCCTTCCGAGGTAGAGGTCTTCTCCACCCTTCCTGCTTTAGGTTGTGCTAAGATTTTTGAAATTAGTGGGGAGAGGGGACTAGAAAAAGGTGACATAGTTATTGCTGTGGAGGGTGAGCGCCCTTGTAGTTAGCATCCTGGACACAGTCCTTTATGTGACTAGTCTTCGAGGGGGGATTCTTTTGCCTTATCTGCACCCCCTGTTCATGGACATTGCCTATTTTTGGGGCTTTCCCATTGCCCAGCTTGTCCCAAATTCCATTCGGGCAATAGTCGTGTTCATAGTGACCTGCCATCTTTATCGAGTTCCAGTTTCTCTGGAGCTCTTTAGGAACTTCTTCAGAGTTGGCATTTCTTTAGAGCTAAAGAAAACCTTTTTAGGGTACCGCTAGTTTAATCCTATATATAAGTTATTGGGTCATTTCCAATCCTCCGTAGGGGATTGGAACAATCTTTTCTTCTTTGCTAGACTTTCTCAAAATCTGGTTCGGTTCGATCCGGTCCAAGGCTTATTTGGATTGGAACATGAATCAAAGGTATTTCAACGAGCTCCCTGACCTAACAAGAGAGTAGCTGAGGGACAGGGCCATTTTTATTAAATTAGAAAATTTCGATAATGTTAGGGTCCGATGTAGTTTACCAGCTTGGTCTGTCACTTTCCTTCGCTTTGCTGAACTAGGGAGTCTAGTAGAGCGCGACCTCCCCTTTGCCAGAAAAGCTATGATGATTGCCTCTTATGGTAGGGAGCCTTTCTATATTTTCTTAATGAACTTGTCTTGACTCTTTTGTGTACTAACAACTTTTTCTCTTTTTTTTTGATAACAATGAGGACCACCTCCTTGATTTTGAAGTCCGCTTCTCCACGAGCTTTTGCTGGTGGGGTTGGCAGCACTGCTAGTGCCTCTTTTGTTGCTGCCGCTGCCACTACAACCTCCCCTGCTCCCATTGCTCAAGCCAAGATTCCCATTCCCAACTGAGGGGAAAGCAGCTCACTGTGGCTGATAGGACCCAGACCGCTTTGAAGCAGAGTACTAAGGTCGCTACCTTGGGAGCCTCTGATAGGCTTGTGGAGATTTCAGTCCAGTCTTCCTCCCCTTTTTCTCAGTCTACTGCTTCTAAGATTTGGGTGCCTCCCTCCTCCTCTGGTAAAGGGAAAGCTCTGGCAACCTCAAGGTCGAGGCTGGAGTTCAATGGTTGTGCAATCGAGGAGCTCGCAAGTACTTTGAAAAGGCAAGGGACTATTTCCCCACCCGCCCATATTGATGAACTTATCACCTGATGGGTCCCTGATCTAGCGATGGAGTGCTCAGACTCCTTGTTTCAATGTCCACACTCAGTCTTTCTTGATGGAATGTGTGCCACCAGTTGACTAGGAGATATGTCGGCAACTGAATGATGACGAGTTGGATGCGTTCATAGCTTCCCTCCATACTATAGTAAGTCTCTTCAACCTTTTTTTATTTTTGCAATTAGTTCTATTTTTGACTTGGTTATGTTTCTGACCTCCTTCTTTCTTTGTTGTAGAACCATGTCTTCCTTTGCGAGCAGCTGAGAATTCCAAGAAAGATCAGGAATTTGTCATCTTGATCTCGGAGCTCCAAGATGAAAAAGCTCACATGCAGAAGGAGAAAGCTGACCTTGAGGCCTCTTTTGAAAAGTAATGCTTCTTGTACTGACAAGTTTAACCTTCTACAGGAATGCGAGAAGGAGGTTGAAAAGGCCAGGGTCGGGAACCAGACCAGGTGAACATCTTTGGAGGAAGCTGACAACAAGAATGTGTAGCTGTTCGAGCTCGGCAACCAGCCAAGGGAGCGAGTTCAAGAGCTTGACATTTAGTTGGCTGGCATGCAGGGTATTTGTGATGATGAGGGCAACCATTCTTTGGTCAAGCTTTAGGGAGTTCCAGCTTTCCGGGACTATATGGAATCCAACCTTCACCTTTAACCCTTTGGACTCTACATGGACATGATCTACAAACTTCAGGAGCTAAATGGGGACCCAAAAACTGACCCTGTGGTGCATAAAGAACTATATCACCCAAACTCTGTAGCTCCCCTGCCTTGGGAGAAGGAGGACCTCGTGGTAACCTTGTAGGCTGAGGTAGCCACCGTTGAAGTCTTGGTTGAGGTGGGTCGAGCTGAGGAGTTTCCCTCCAATAAAGGCAAAGAACTTATGGAGGTCCTTTCCAAGGTCAAGGGTGGAAAAAAGATGGGCATGAATGTTCCTGTTGTGGCAAATGCTCGCCCGGAAGGAATGACTGTGCTCAGTTGTGGAGATTTTATTACTCAATACTTCTCTCATTTCTTGCATACTAGTTCTAAAGAGGAACTGGACCTTTTTTTGGATTTCTCACCTATCTTTAGGTCGACTTCCATTCTGACAATGTTTTTGGTTGCCTTGCATGTCTGTCCAACACTACGGGCCCAAAAGTAGCTACTGATGATGAGGATCTAGAAGATGAAGAGCCCACTCATTCACCGTCGGCCAAGGAGGTAGCTGATGAATCCAAAGGATGGAGAAGGAGAAAATTGGATTTTTGTAATAGAATAGGATCTTCCATAGACTTTTTTATACTTGCAATCTTGAATACTCAATTATTTTTGCATTTGTATCAAATATTCTCTCTAAAGGTTTGTTTGTGGCCTCTTTTTTTATATATCAGCTGTCTCTTTTACCCAAGTGTCTTGTCTTTACTTTAACACTTAGAATTTGCACAATAATTTGAACTAGCTTTGGAACTCCAGTAAATAAGATGAAGTAATATCTCAATGAACTCCGAAAAAATTATCTTTTATTTATGCTTGCCCAAACTAAACTGAAGAGGTAGCTGAGGTCATCTCGCTGCTTTCAAATAGTTTCCTGAGCTGTATAACAAGTTTGCGAGGTCTGAGAAGTATTTAGAAGCCTCAAGCCTAGAATTTCTTTAGATGGCAAATGTTCCAAGGTCTTAGGAGCTGTCTTCCTTCGAGATTAGAGAGCTTATAGCTCCCTCCTTCGTGGACCTCTTAGATTATATAAGGTCCTTCCTTCCCAGCTTTCTTGCAGCTTGGTTAGTTGTCCTTGTTTCCCAACATTTGATTTTTTAAGGACCATGTCTCCAACTGTGAAATGCTTTTCTTTCACTTTTTTGTTGAAAAAATTTGTAACTAGCCTTTTGTACCTTTTATCGACCTCCATTGCTTTGTTTCTGACTTCTTCAAGGAGGTTAAGGTCTGCCCTTCTCTCCTCCTCGTTTAAGATTAAATCATATTCGGTCAGTCTTAAGGATTTCATTTCGACATCGACTGGCATTATTGCCTCTGCACCAAAGCATAGATTGAATGATATTTCTCCAGTAGCTTTCGTAGGTATGGTTTTGTATGCCCACAGAATGCTTGGAATTTCATCTGGCCAGGAAGGTTTCTGACCTTTCTTCTTGAGCTCGGTGAGTTTTTTCTTAAGACCTTCCAGGATGGTTCTGTTTGTGACTTTAGCTAGTCCATTTGCTTGGGGATAAGCTATAGAGGTCAGCCTCTGTTCAATATTCAAGTTTTCATAGAAAGTCTTGAATGGTTCACCAATGAATTGTAGTCCATTGTCTAAGATAATAGCTCGGGGAATTCCAAATATGCATACAATGTTTCTCCATACAAAGGACTGGACCTTTGGTGATGAGATTTTTGGCATTGTCTCAGGTTCGACCCATCTGGTGAAATACTTTATGACAACAATTAAGAATTAGATACCCTGCACTCCATTTGGGAATTGTACTAATATGTCGATTCCCTAGATATCAAAAGGTACCGATGCATTGATAGGTTGAAACCTTGTCGGAGGCTCCTGTGATCTGTTTCCGTGCAACTGGAATCTCGTGCATTTCTATATGATCTTCTCAATGTGTGAAATCAGTGAAGGCCAATAATACCAAGTCCTCAGTATTTTCTTAGTGACGGTTTATGTGTGATCTACATATTCCACTATGTACCTCTTCAATGACATACTGTCCCTCTCCCTTGGTTAGGCATTTCATCAATGGCCATGTGTATGACCTTCTTTACACCTCGCTGTCTCCTATCCGGACATAGCGAGGTGCCCATCTCCGCACTTGGCGAGCTTCTTTAGGATCTTGTGGAAGGTTATCATCTTAGAGGAATTTGTAGATTAGATATCTCCAATCTGCCTGATCCTCTATAACCAAGTTCTCTTCTTGATCTATACTAGGAGAGTATAATTGATCTACGAACAGCTCTGTTTTTGTCTCGACTATCTCTCAGTCGACTTTCGATAGTGCGTTTGCCTTTGCATTTTGTTCTCTATGTATTTTCTCGATGAGGAAATGCTCAAGTTTCAATGCAATATTCCTTATTCTTCTGAGGTATTTGATTATGTTCTCCTTCCTAGCTTCATATTCCCTTGCAACTTGGCTAGCAATAACTTGTGAATAAATTTGGACGTTCAATTTTTGCACTTTTAATGCCCTTATAAGTCTTATGCTTGCTAAGAGAGCTTCATATTCGGATTCATTATTTGAGGTTGAGAAGTTGTACTGCATAGAGTAAGGGATTCTCACTCCCTAAGGGCTGATTACAACAATTCCTACACAAGAATTTTCCTTTTCTGTGGAGTCATCCGTGTACATGGTCCAAATATTATTTTCACAAGTGCTTTTGAGCTCCAATGGAGCTCTTGTGCATTCTTCTACGAAGTCTGAGAGAGCTTGAGCTTTGATTGTGTTCCTTGGTTCAAATTCAATTTGATATCCTGAGAGCTTGAGAGACCACTTCATTGTCCTGCTTGATATCTTGGGCTTCGCCAAAGCTTGTTTTAGTGGTAGATTGGTTAACACTCATATGGGGTAAGCTTCAAAATATGGCCTTAGCTTCCTTGAGGTAATAATAATGAGGTACAAAAATTTTTCGATGTCTAAATATCTAATTTCAAGACCTTGGAGCAAATGGTTTACATAATATGGCAAAATCATGAACATGACCTTTCTACTAGTAATACCGAGCTGACTGCCTTGTATGTCGAGGTTAGGTACCTCAAGTTTTCCTCCCCCGACCTTAGAGAGACAAGTTGTGGGATTCAAGTTTTAGGATTCTAGCATCATGGAGAGTTTGGACTTCTCAAGCTGTGACCTAGTTTCGCTCTGGAGCGAAGGTCCTTTTCTTTTGCTTTATTGGCTTGACACCTGCTTTGAGCCCAACCTTGAGTTCTACAATCTTTTGATCGACCTCTTCGAGATCCTTAGGTTGCCAGGCAAAGACCTTCAGGTATTCTTGTAGGGAGTCGACGAGCTTCACTTTGATTTTGGAAGGTAAAAAATCGACTATCTTTATCCTTTTCTCAGGGAATTCTGTGTTGAGGAACAACTTTTCTCCTTTGTTGGCTGCTTGAATTTTGAATTCATCATTCCCATTCGGGAGGTCAATTTAATCTTCTTGCTCGAGCTCCGCCGAGCTTTCCTCATTGCCTTCAGTGAGGTAACATTCCGCAACGAGTTATATGTCCCCTTCCAGGATGACCCAAGCATCTCCAACCAGGAACTTGATGCAATAATTTAGCAAAGAGATTTCTGCTTTTATGTCCATGACTCCTTTTCTGCCTAGGATTACGTTATGGGTTCCAGGGGCATTAACCACCAACCAATCCATGACCTCAGTGACCCTCTGGCCGTTTGCGCAAATTGTAGTTGGAACCCGTAGGATTCAATCCGTGTAGGTCGTGCTACCATTAAAGCTGGTCAGGGAGGAGTCTGTCCTTAATTGCAAGCTCTTGTCAATCCCCATTTGATCAAATGCCTTTTTGTACAAGATATTTACTATACTCTCGGTGTCAACTAGTATCTCGCATACTTGGAAATCCCCAATCTGGAATGACACCATTAGGGGTTTTGAGTCTTCCTCACGAGCTCGTTTCGACCTCCTCTCTTGGGCATTTATCTTGCCAACTGGCGGTCGCTGATTGTGTGGAGTTGCTGGAGGTGGATTTGCTTTGCTTTTGTTCCCTTCTAGGAACTCTTGCAAGTGGCCTTCCATGACCAACCTCTCAATCTCGGGCTTGGGGTTAAAGTAGTCCTCCGTGAAATAGCCATGGTCCTTGTGGTAGTGGTAGAATTTTGCCTAGTCTCTCTTGGTCGAGGGAGTTTTGAGATGTCTTGGAGGCTTTAGTAGACTTTTCTTCTTCATGACCATGAATATTTCCGCTTGTGAGGTCGTGAGGGGAGTGGTCACCTGGTCCAGAATGGATTTTCTCTTCTTGTCTGAGGACCCTCCTTTTGAGTGCGGGTCCTTTCTATATCTTTTCGAGGCTTGAGGCCTTTTTGGATGCCCAATGTTGTCTTTGTCAGTGGCTGAGGCAAAACTGGGAATCTTCTTCTGGACCGCCATTTGTTCAGCCTCTATCAATTTCTCAAGGAGTGTTTGTAGCTCCTTGATGGTTTTCACTAGCTTTTTTGCCAGTCTGACCGCTATGTATCCCCTTGCAATCCTCGCTTGAAAGCAATGATGTAGATGGCATCGTCTTTTGCTCGATTTCTACTGCCTCATCATCGAAGCCTTTGTAGTAGCTTCTTGTGCTTTCTCCAAACTTTTGTTTTCTGTTGAAGAGGTCATCGATGTCTTTCTCACATCTCTTGCTACTGTGATAATTCTTCAGAAACAACTCTTTTAGCTCCTTTAGTTGTGTCCAACTCGAGATACTTGATTCTAGAATGCCCTTGAACCAAGATTGTGTTTTCTTGGTTAGCATGGACCGAAAACCATGACATTTAACATGGTTAGGACACTCAAACATCTCCTTATAGGACACATATTCATCTATGTGCTGCAACAGTTCCCCTGTTCCGTTATACTTGGCCTCCAATTTGGGGGGCTTTGAATCTTAGCGGCATCCGATAAGTCCTGATGCCATGGACAAACGGCGAGGGCTCTGAAAGGTCCACACTAGTCTATATCTCTTGGTTTCCATTTCTCTCCTGATTGGCTAGGGTAGTTGCTCTCCTCCATGGGTTCAGGGCTACCACTCGAGCATCGCTGCCTATCTTTTCGATCAAGTTTCATTAAGGGGGTATCCTTTCCCCAAGAGGAGTTCTTAGCCTGCTCCCCTGCTCTTCAAGACCAGTCTTTTATCTCTGACCTCAAGATATGAAGACTCGGTTGAGCCTACCTCGTAGGTCATAACCCCTTCTATTACTTAAGGGCTCTCAAAGTTTGGTCATAGGCAGGACTCTCCCCCCCATGACCTCTCATGAGCTCGACCTATCTCCCGAACTTCTTCATCAGGCCGGAGGTTGTCCTTACTTCTGAAGGCAGGGGCTGGCCAGGTTATGTGTGACCATCTTGATCTTGATGTAGTTGTGGCTCCCTTTGGAAGGGTATAGGAGTATGTGCTGTTGACATGTAATCTTGCTTGCCTGAGATTCCCTCTAAGGTAGCCACCATGTGTTCTAGAGGTTTGTTGGAACAGACACCTAACTTTTCCCAGATCTCTTAAGTTTGGGATTATCGCCATTGTCGGTCTGGTCAGGATGTCTCTGTTTAGGCCGAGGGCTCACTTGGACCCTCTGGGATGACCTAAACCATGCTGGCTGTGGTTGTTCTTGCTAAATGGCTAGCCCTAGATTGTAATCAGTGTCCTCCATAGGCGACGGGCCTTCCGGCACTGTTTCTCTAGTGCGTAATTGCGTTCTACTGGGTGGTTTGCGTTGGCATGGTGGCTGAATGCGTGTTAGTTGTGATTAAGTCATCACACTTACTTATTTATTTGTGTAAGGAAGAAAGCTAGGCTTTTTAGAATGTGTTCCTTCCCACAGATGATGCCAAAAGTGATGGAGCTCGGAAGTAGCCTCTGGGTCACCCCAAATAACAATGACGTCTGTGATCAAAACCTGAGAAGAAGAAATAGGTCACCATAGTGGGCTGTCACCTAGGGAAGAGCTCTGATGCCTAGGTCAATATTCTGAGAGAGTAGTCATGTGTAATTAACTCCAAAAAAACACTGTCCTTGTCCATAGACTAATTATAATTTGATTATATATTAAGATGAAGTAAGTTACCTCTTTGATTAAGACTCTTCTATTACATGATAGTAGGTAATTAGGATAATTGTGAGATCATCTCATACCCAGCCAATTGTTCCTAGAATTGTGGAGTTTCAATTGGAATGGGTTTTTTGCCATTCACTTCTTTGTTCGAGAGCTACAAGCTTGCTAACCGACCTTTAGACCAACTTTGCAACCCGCTCGTGGACATCAAAGATCTCGACTATTTATTCTGGGAGGTTGAGCCGAGTGATCGTAGGCTCATAGGGGATGTTAGGAGTCATGCATAGTTGGTCACGACATGAAAGATATATGAGACGGATGGAGCTTACCGGGTCAAAGGTCGTGGCCTGGTAAGATCTCTCTTGAGCTCTTTCAGGAGGTCGATGGTAGCGGGTTGCAGCCCACCTTTCCCCATTGACCTTGTGAGTTTGACTTTCAGGTATTTAAGGTTAGGCCTTGAGCTCATTTAGGTTGACTTTGTCCAGGTCATGCTACTTTAAGTTGACTCGCTCGGGTCATGCCTGTTTCTCTCATCACTAATGAAGGCTGGAATCCGAGATCCTTGGGAATTAAAAAAAATTTGTAAAATTAAGATTAATCAAATAAATAATTTATAAAGAAGATAACATTTATATGTGATGGAGCTCGGAAGTAGCTTTCGGGTCACCCTGAACTGCAATAGCCTTTGTGATCACAAGGTCAACGTAGTGCACTGTCGCCCAGGGAAGAACTCCGATGCCTAAGTCAGTATTCAAAGAGAGTAATCTTGTGTAATTGACTCCAAAAACACCATCGTTGTCCATAGATTGATTATAATTTGATTATACATTCAGATAAAGTAAGTTACCTCCTTGATTAGGGTTCTTTGATTACGTGACAGTAGGCAATTAGGAAAATTATGAGATCATATCATATCCCGCCAATTGCTCCTAAAATCGTGGAGTTTCCCTCGGTTTGGATATCTTGCCATTCATGTCTCCATTCGAGAGCTATGAGCTCGCTAATCGACATTTAGACCATTTTCGGGTATCCATGGACATCGAAGGTCCCACTATCTCTAGGAGGTCGCACCGATTCATCGTAGGCGCATGGGGGATGTTATGAATCGTGCATAGTTGGTCGGGGCATGGAAGATGTATGAGACGGATTATAGCTTACCGGATCAAAGGTCGTGGCTCGGTAAGACCTCTCCAGAGCTTATTTAGGAGGTCGGTAGTAGTTGGTCGTTGCCCACCTTTCCTCGTTGACCTCGTTTGTTTGACTTTCAAGTAATTGAGGGTTGGGGCGTTGAGCCCATTTGGGTTGACTTTGTCTGGCTGGTGCCCATTTAAGTTAACTTGTCTGGGTTATTCCTACTTCTCCAATCTCTAATGAAGGCTGGAATCCGAGATCCTTGAGAATTTTAAAAATTTCTAAAACTAAGATTAATCAAATAAATAATTTATAAAGAAGATAACATTTCTACGTGATGGAGTTGGGAAGTAGCCTTTGGTCATCCTGAACCGCAATGGCGTCAGTGATCTCAGCTTGTGAGGAAAACAATAGGTCAATGTGTTGTTCTGTCGCCTAGGGAAGAGCTTTGATGCCTAAGTTAGTATTCTGAGAGAGTAATCTTGTGTAATCAACTCCAAAAACACTGCCATTGTCCATAGACTAATTATAATTTTATTTTATATTAAGTTGAAGTAAGATACCTTTTTGATTTTGGTTCTTTTATTACATGATAGTAGGCAATTAAGAAAATTGTGAGATCATATCATACTCCGCCAATTGCTCCTAAAATCGTGGAGTTTCCCTCAGTTTGGATATCTTGCCATTCACATCTCTGTTTGAGAGCTACGAGCTCACTAACTGACTTTGAGATCAACTTCGTGATCCACATGTGGACATCGAAGGTCTCACTATCTCTTCTGGGAGGTCGAGCCAATTGATCGTAGGCTCATAGGGGATGTTAGGAGTCATGCACAGTTACCGGGTCAAAGGTCGTGGCCTGATAAGAACTTTCTTGAGCTCATTAGGAGTTTAGTGGTAGCAGGTTGCTACCCACTGTTCTTCGTTGACCTTGAGAGTCTGACTTTTAGATGTTGAAGGATGGGGCCTTGAGCCCGTTTGGGTTGACTTTGTCTGGGGTGTGCCCGTTTGAGTTATCTCGTCCGTGTCATGCCTGTTTCTCCCATCATTACGACTGTTTAGGCCCAACGAGCTCAAATGTCGTTGTGCCTAAGTTACCATCTTTAAATCGTGACCTCTGAATGGTCGTGCCGTTTTTTTTATAACGGCTAGTTTTAGGAGGAGATGTGCCTTATTAGTTTTGGAAGTTACCTTGGTTCTCGACATATCGTCTCCTTTTCAGCAACCCAAAGGACTTCTTATCTCATATAAATTAATAGTCTTTTGAAGATTTTTGGACTTACCGAAACTCTTTCTCTTGCTTACGAATTCTCTACTCTTGGTGCTTTTCTCTCTGCAACACCTTCTGTTTTCTTTCTTTTCTGTCTTTATCAAGCAAATGATTCAGAGCCCAAAACAACTCTATTCTGAATTTTCGAAGGAATTTGCAGTGAGTGAGTTTTTTGTTTCCTTTATAGCTTTTTCTAGAAATTATTCATATCCAAAGTCAAAAGATGTCCTTTGAATCTTTTGCATCTCACACCTCTTCTCTCCATTGTGGAGAGGTAGAGCGTCCCCCTGTGGACCTGGAGAACGGGGTATTTGACACTGCCCCAACTTCCGTGAAAGCTCCCCTAATCAAGTGTAATTTCTATATTCCTTTTGAGTTACAGGTATTCTCCACACCCTCTGCTTTGGGCCTCGCTGATATTTTTGAAATCAATGGGGAGAGGGGGCTGGAAAGAGTTGAAATTATCACTACTGAAGAGGGTGAGAGTGCTTGTAGTCGGCGTGTTGGATGCACAGTCCTTTACGTCACCAGCCTCAGAGGGGGTATTCTTCTGCCCTTTTTGCACCCCCTGTTTCTGGATGTAGCTTATTTTTGGGGCTTTCCAATTGCCTTGCTTGTCCCAAACTCCATTAGAGCAGTAGTTGCGTTTATAGTGACTTGCCATTTCTTTGGAGCTATTTAGGAACTTTTTTAGAGTTGGCATCTCTCCTTCCCCAAAGAACACCTCTAAAGGGTACCTCCAGTTTAATCCATAGTATATGCTGGTGGGTCCTTTCCACTCCTCTGTAGGGGATTGGAAAAATCTTTTCTTTTTTGCTAGACTTCGTCACAATCTGGTTTGGTCTGAGCCTTATCTGAACTTGAACATGAATCATACTTTCTTCAATAAGCTCCCTGACCTGACTGGAGAGCAGTTAAGGCATAGAGCCTTGTTGATTACCTAGACTATTCTGACAATTTTTGGGTCAGGTGTAGTTTACCAGCATGGCCCGCCACCTTTTTCTTCGCCCTGCTCGATTAGGGAGTCCAGCAGATTGCAACCACCCCTCTGCCAGGAGAGCTATGGGGGTTCCCCGTTCCTGTAGGGAGCTGTTCTGTTTTACTTTACGAGCTTATCTATAATTCCTTTGTGTGCTAATAGTTTCTATTCTTTTGTTTTGACAGCAACGCGGACCACTTGTTAGCTTCTAAAGTGCACTCCTCCACGAGTCCCTGTTGGTGGAGTTAGGGGCACCGTTGGTGCCTTTTCTATTGCAGCCACTGCTGTTTCCACAGCCACTGTTGCTACTCTAATCAAGATCCCTATTCCCTAATCTCGGGGGAAGAAGGTTGTTGTAGCTGATAGGACCCGGAAAGCTCTGAAGAGGAGCACTGAGGTTGCTGCTCTACGGGCCTCGAAGAGGCCATCAAAGATTACTATCTCCTCTTCCTCCAACTCCTCTCAGTTTGCTATTTCTAAGAAGGGAGCCCCTCCATCCTCCTCAAGTAAGGGGAAAGCTCTGGCGACCTCGAGGTCGAAACTGGAGTTTTATGGCTGTGTGATTGAGGAGATCTCGGATACATTGAAGAGGCTAGGGAATGCTTTGCTGGCTTGATGCAGGGACAACTCGATGGGGTCCCTGACTTGGCAATGGAGTCTTCGAACTCTTTGTTCCAATGGCCACACTCCTAGTTATTCTTTATGGAATGTGATGTGATTTCTTTGAAGTGGGTTTCATCAAAACACACCAACTAGAAGAATTTGTCCTGAAACTCACCTAAAGGTTCAAGTTAGTGCAATGACCTATGAGTTTTTTTAAATCATCAACCATTGTCTTGATGTTGGTAGACAAATCAACACTATAACCAAAGTGAGGAAAAGCCTTGGAGTAGTTGTTTAAGAACCTTAAGAGATCCTATGAAGAACACTCATGAAAGAACAAGTTTTGATCCAAAAGGATTGTTGAATTTTATAAAATCATATTTGTAGGTTGTTTTTGAAAGACTAATGAAGAGAGTATTTATAGTTCTGAAACCATAAAATAACCTATCAATTCTTGCTGGGGGTGTTAATACAAGTACCATGAAACAAGCTTCAAATTACAAAAAGAATGGCAGAAAATGGAAGAAAACTCGGCGATGTCGCATCTTGGCATGGGAGGATTCGGCGCTGGTTTGAGCACCAGATGTAGCACAGAATCATCACTGGAATGAAGGCTGGCTGTGTGTTTATTTGTGTCCGGCGCTAGGTGGGTAGGAGCTGGAGTTGGAGCTGGATGCTTGTTTTTCCAACCTTGCTTCTTCTTTTTTCACCCTTTGTGCCATGCTTTGTCTTGCCTTCAATTTGTACTCTTTTGGGACTTGAACTAGGGTCTTTTAGGCACATTTCTAAGCCCTCCATCTTCCCAAATGCCTCTCCAATTTGGTCTTTATCTACAAGCTTAACTTCATGGAGCATGGCATCATCATCAAGTTGACCTTCCTCGATTTACATCAATGCCAACATTGCTACTTTCATCTTCAAGGCATCATTCTTATTCATCAAGTACAACTCTTTATAGGCATGAACTAACTTCTTCATCTTGTAATTCTTCAATTCATTCTTTGATTTACTTCTTGAATCTCCATATTTAAGCTTGAACTTGAAGAGTAGAAATACATACTTTATGCGAAGTGACTTGAATCCTCCAATATCTCCACTTGGTGGATTCCATGAGTTCTTCAAAGTTAAGGTAGCTCCTTGATCCCTATCAGAAGAGCTTGGAAATCTCAGGCTATGACCTCGCTCGGGAGAAAAGCTTCTTTTCTTTTCTTTCACTTGTTTGACCCCCGGTTTGAGCTCGACCTTATGCTCTGCAATTCTTTGATCTACCCTCTCGAGGTTAGTAGGTAGCCAGGTGAAAACCTTCAGGTATTCTAGTAGGGAATCAACGAGCTTTTCTTTTATTTTGGAAGGCTAAAGCTCGCCTACCTTTATCCCTTTCTCAGGGAATTCTGGATTTAGGAAGATCTTTTCTCCTCTACTGGCTGCTTGGATTCTAAATTCATCATTCTCCTTGGGGAAATCGTTGAATTCTTGTTGCTGGAGCCCTACAGAGCTCTCCATATTTCCTCCAGTAAGGTAACATTCTACAACAAGCTGCTTATCTCCTTGGAGGGTGACCCAGGCTCCTCCGACTTGGATCTTCATGGAATAGTTCAGCAAAGAAATGTCTGCTTTCAGGTCCATAACCCTTTATTTTCCCAAGATTGCATTGTAGCTTGCGGGAGCATCGATTGCCAACTGTTCCATGACCTCAGTGACCCCCCTGCCATCCACGTGGACTGTCATTGGAACCTTTAAAATCCTATCCGTGTAGGTCGTGCTACCGTTCAAGCTGGTCAAGGTAGTGTTTGACCTTATTAGTGAGCTCTTGTCTATCCCCATTCGATCGAATGCCTTTTTGTATAAGACATTTACTGCACTCCTGGTGTCAACCAGTATCTTTCGTATCAATAAATCTCCAATCTGGAATGACACCGTCAAGGGTTCTGAATCTCCCCTCGAGCTCACTTTGACCTCCTCTCTATGGCATTTATCTCACCAACTAGAGGTCGTTGATTGCGTGGAGCTGCCCGTGGTGGATTTGCGAGACCTGTGTTCCTTGCCAGGTACTCTTGCAAGCGGCCCACTTTTACTAACCTCTCAATTTTGCACTTGAGGTAGAAGCAATCATCCATGAGGTGGCCATGATCCTTGTGGCAGTGGCAAAATTTAGCCTGGGAGTTTTGAGAGGTCTTGGTGGCTTGAGGAGACCATTCTTCTCTATGACCACCAGTATTTCTGCTCGTGAGGTCGTGAGGGGAGTGGTCACTAGGTCTGGAATGGTATTTCTCTTCTTGTGTGGAAACCCCCCCTTTCGAGTGAGAGTTCTTCTTGTCTCTTTTCTAGTTTTGAGGGCTTTCTGGATGCCTTTTGTTATCTTTTTTAGCAGTTGAGGAAAAACCAGGAATCTTCTTCTTGACTGCTGTCTCTTCAGCCTTTATCAACTTCTCTTGGAGCGCTTGTAGCTCCTTTATGGTTTTTATTTGCTCTTCCGCCAGTTTGAGGGCTACTTACCCCCCTTTCAATCCTTGCTTGTAGGTAGTGATGTAGATGGCATCATTCTTTTGCTCGATCTCTACTACCACGTCATTGAAGTGATTGTAGTATCTTCTCGTGCTCTCACAAAATAGGACACATACTCGTCTATATGTTGCAGTGGTTCCCCTGTGTCATCATATTTTGCTTCCATTTGTGGTGCTTTAAATCCTGGTGGCATTTGAGCAGTTCTAATGTTGTGGACAAATGGTGAGGGCTTTGTCCACTCTACTCTATATCTCTTAGTTTCCATTTCTCTTAATTGGGTGGGAAAGTCGCTCTCCTCAGTGCAATCAGAGCTACCAGTTGAGCGTTGCTACCTGTCCTTTCGATCAGGCTCATCGAGTGGGTATCCTTTTCCCAAGAGGAGTTCTTAGCGAGCTCTCTTGCCGTTCAGGACCAGTCTCTTGTCTTTGACCATGTAATATGGTGACTCGATTAATTCTATATTGAAGGTCATAAACCCTTCCATTGTTCAAGGTTTCTTTGAGGTCGGTCATAGGAGGGACTCTCCCCCCTTGTGACCTCTTCTATGCTCGGCCTATCTCTTAACCTTCTTCGTCATGCCGGAGGTCGTTCCTTGCTTGTGAAGGTGGGGGCTGGCCGGATTGTGCTCGACCAGTCTGATTTTGAGGTAGCTGTGGCCCCCTCTGAGATGGTATAGGAGTACATCCTGTTGACATATAATCTTGTCTGCCCGAGATTCCCTCTAGGGCAACCACCATGTGTTCCCAAAGGTCTGTTGGAGCAGACATCTGACTCCTTCCTTATCTCTGTGGTCTAGGATTATAACCATTGTTGGTCTGGTCAAGATGCCTCTATTCAGGGCTCTCTTGCTCTTTCAGAGGGTTCATCTGGACCTACTAGGATGGCCCAGACTGTGCTGGTCTTGGCTGTTCTTGTTGATTGGCAGGCCCTAGATTATTGTTTGTATCGTCTACTAGGGGTGGGCCTTCCGGCACTATTTCTTTGGTGCATAGTTTCGTTCTACTGGGCGGTCTGCCCCAACATGGGGTTGTACACGTGTTAGTTGTGATTGAGTCATCATGATTCTTGTTTATTTTGGTGTCCGGAAGAAAGTTAGTTTTTTTAGAAAGTGTTTCTTCCCACAGACGGTGCCAGAAGTGATGGAGCTTGGAAGTAGCCTCTGGGTCACCCTGAACCACAATGGCGTCTGTGATCACATCCTGAGAGGAAAACAGTAGGTCACCAGAGTGGGCTGTCGCCCATGGAAGAGCTGCGATGCTTAAGTCATTATTCTGAGAGAGTAATATTGTGTAATTAACTCCTAAAACCACAGTCTTTGTTCGTAGACTGATTATAATTTGATTATATATTAAGATGGTGTTAGTTACCTATTTGATTAGGGCCCTTTTATTATGTGACAATAGGCCATTATGATAATTGTGAGATCATATCATATCCTGGCAATTCCTCCTAAAATCATGGAGTTTCCCTTGGTTAAGGTATCTTGCCAGTCACGTCTTTGTCCGAGAGATATGAGATCGCCAACTGACCTTTAGACCAACTTCGCAACCTGCTCGTGGACATTGAGTGTCTCAACTATCTCTCCTGAGATTGAGCTGAGTGATCGTAGGCTCATGGGGGATGTTAGGAGTCATGTATAGCTGCTCGTGGCATGGAAGATGTATGAGACAGATTGAAGCTTACCGAGTCGAAGGTCGTGACCCGGTAAGACCTCTTGACGCAGAACAATTAGACGAGCAAGATCAAGATAGTTTAATAATTTTATTTCCTTAATTAGATTGAATTTTATTCAGAAACCTATTTTATTTTTTTATTGTTTTCTTCTTGATTTGTATTTCCTAATCTGCCTAGGAATACTGAACTTAGCTATTAGCAGTTTGCTTGGTTTCTATTTCCTAGTTTGATTAGGAACATAGAGCTTCTAGTGTTATAAATAAGGATGAATGCCTAAGAGCTAGCATTCAATCTGCTATCAATAACATTTTCAGAGTTTTATCTCTTTCCTTGTGAACTAAAGGTTTTGTTCCTTTTTCTTCATCGTTTAGCTACTTTAGATTGAAGTTAGGAGAAGAACCCAATTTTTGTTGTCAAAACCTCTGGCAGATTCAGAATTTAGATTGTCGAAAAACCTCAAACTTCGACGGATTATCAAAAGTTTGAGTTTCCGAAAGTTTTCCAAAACTGTAGCCATCGCACTGTTCATCGGAACTGTTCGAGCATACTGTTCACAGTTAATGTTCATCTGAATTAAAGTTGAGAGTTTTTGAGTTCCAATTATTAGATTTTTTTCCCAGAATTCCTTAATGCACAACCCGCCACGTCCACCTACGTCAGTCGGTATCAGAGCAGATATGCACAATGTTTGGAGGTAACCTCGAACAAAATATTGTCACCTTAATCGAAGCCATTTGTCATGAAAAGGAAGAATATCGGCACGAGAAGTAGCTAAAGCAAGAAATTAGGGACAGGTGGATAGAAACCGTAATGGAGATGTAGATGGTGCTAAGATCGGCTATCCAACAACCAGTCGATCAGCCTGAACTAGCCGGGAGACACAATGGAGAAGATAATGAAGGCAGGGAGGAACAAGAACTGCCACCAAGGGAGCTATTTCTGAGAGTTGTTCCAAGAGACTAGGAATGTGAACCAAGCATTCAACATCAACAAAAATCTACATCACCTCAAGAATTCACGTCACTCTTTCCCCTTTATCGTCAGGCACCTCTACCTGAAAAAAGGGCCATTTTGGAATATTCTATAGCGCTAGAGTATGAGGGTCCTCATGTCACTTATGAGCTTCTAAGAGTCGAACCCCTTGACATGAATTCAGGATCCACTCCAACTGTGTCAGTTGCAGAATTCTTTTGAGAGTCTAGAAGATCTGTTGTTGTTGATGTTTCTCCAGTGATAGAACCTATCCCTTTGCTAGTATCTCGCATAGCTAATGTGACAAGTCCACCTGATCAGAGTCTAAGACTATTAGGAAGTTCAGAGTTTGTAGAGTCTATTTTGCAAGATCCCGATCTTTCTTCTGCTTCCCCTTCAACATCAGCTGTGTCTGAACATAATGCTTCAAATGGTGCTCCAAAACAATGAGAAGGAGAACACAAATGGTTACCTTCAATACCCTTGAAAGATCTGAGAGGAAAACAGTAGAGATAGAAAGGCAGGTTTTCCCTGAGTATGTTGCTGTCTCCAAGGAAAAGAAGAAGAAAAAGAAAGAGTCTGTTATAGTTGTGGAAAAGGATCGTATGCGGCATACATGAAACATGCTGACTCGACTGGACCCGATGATCCGTTTGACGTTGGTGATTTTAATTGGGTGTCTCTTACCAAGGTTCAATTTCCTGCGGGTGACTACCACAAGCTTAGGGATAGGAAATTTGGTCCTTGTCGGATTTTGGAGAAGTGGGACTCCATGCTTACAAGCTCGAGCTTCCAGACGGTTACAGTATCTCTAAAGTGTTCAATGTGCAACATCTTTCTCGTTTCCATGGAGACATGCGAGTTTGAGAACACGCTCTCTTCAAGAGGGTTAGTTTGACGTAGCACAAGTAGACGAGTAAGATCAAGATTGCTTAATAATTTTATTTCCTCAGATAGAATTTTCTTTAGAAACTTGTTTTATTTTTTTATTGTTTTCTTCTTGATTTTTATTTCCTAGTGTGATTAGGAACACAGAACTTAGCTATTAGTAGTTTAGTTGGTTTCTATTTCCTAATCTGATTAGGAACATAGAACTTCTAGTATTATAAATAAGGATGAATGCCTAAGAGCTAGCATTCTATTTGTTATCAATAATATTTTCAGAGTTTTTACTCTTACCTTGTGAACTCAAGGTTTTGTTCTTTCTTTCTTTATCCTTTAACTACTTTAGATTGAAGTTTGGTTAGAGGAGAAAAACCAAATTTTTGTTGTCTAAACATCTGGCAAGTTTAGAAGTTAGATTATCGAAAAGCCTCAAACTTTGACGAATTATCCAAAGTTAGAGTTTCCAAATGTTTTCCGAAATTGAAGTTGTCGCACTGTTCATCGACACTATTTGGGCGTACTGTTCAACGTTGTATTGTTCATCCAAATTAAAGTTGAGAGATTTTGTGTTCCCATTTTTAGATTTTTTTTTCAGAATGCCATAATGTCTAACCCGCCACGTCGACCTACGTCAATTGGTATCAAAGTAGAGATCTACCATGTCTAGAGGTAACCTCGAACAAAATATTGTCGCCTTAATCGAAGCCATTCATCATGAAAAGGAAGAATATCGGAGCGAGATGCAGCTGAAGCAAGAAATCAGGGATTGGCAGATACAAACCCTAATGGAGATGGTGCTACGAACGGCTGTCCAATAACCAGCCAATCAGCCTGAACCAGCAGGTAGACATAATGGAGAAGATGACGATGGCAAGGAGGAACAAGAACTGCCACTAAGGGAGCTGTTTCTGAGGGTTGTTCTAAGAGACCAAGAATGCGAACCAAGCTTTCAACATCAACAAAAGTGTACATCACCTTAAGAATTCACCTCACTCTTTGCCCCCTATCGTCAGGCACCTCTACCTGAAAAAGGGGCCATTTTAGACTATTCTATATCGCTAGAGTATGAGGGTCCTCATGTCACTTATGAGCTTCCAAGAGTGGAACTCCTTGACATGAATTCAGGATCCACTCCAACCGCATCAGTTGCAGAATCCTTTTCAGAGTCTAGAAGATCTGCTGTTATTGTTGTTCCTTGTGTGATAGAACCTATCCCGTTGCTAGTATCTCGTATAGCTAGGGTGACAAGTCCACCTGATCAAAGTCCAAGACTATTAGGGAGTTCAGAGTTTGTAGTGTCTGTTTTGCAAGATCCCGATCTTTCTTCTGCTTCCCCTTCAACATCACCTGTGTCTGTATATAATCCTTCAAATGGTGCTATAAAACAATTAGCTAATGAAGGAAGGAGAACACAAATGGTTACCTTGAATAGCCTTGAAAGATCTGAGAGGAAAACAGCAGAGTCAGAAAAGCAGGTTTTCCCTGAGTATGTTGCTGTCTCTAAGGAAAAGAAAAAGAAAAAGAAAAGAGTCTGTTATGGATGTGGAAAGGGTCGTATGAGGCATACAAGGAAATTGTTGATCAAACTCAACCCGATGTTCCATTTGACGTTAGTGATTTTAATTGGGTGTCACTACCAAGGATCAATTTCCTATAGGTGACTACCACAAGATCAGGGATAGGAAATTTGGTCCTTGTCGGATTTTGGAGAAGTGGGACGCAATGCTTACAAGCTCGAGCTACTAGATGGTTACAGTATCTCTAATGTGTTCAATGTGCATCATCTTTCTCGTTTCCATGGAGACACGCGATTAGTTCAGGATTGTTTAATAATTTTATTTCCTTAATTAGATAGAATTTTATTTAGAAACTTGTTTTATTTTTTTATTGTTTTCTTCCTGATTTATATTTCTTCCTCTGATTAGGAACACAGAGAGCTTGGCTATTAGTAGTTTAGTTGGTTTCTATTTCCTAGTCTGAATAGGAACATAGAACTTCTAGTATTATAAATAAGGATGAATTACTAAGAGCCAGCATTCAATCTGCTATCAATAATATTTTCAGAGTTTTATCTCTTTCCTTGTGGATTCAAGGTTTTGTTCTTTCTTTCTTCATCCTTTAACTACTTTAGATTGAGGTTTGACTAGAGGAGAAGAACCCAATTTTTGTTGTCTAAGCCTCTGGCAAGTTCAAAAGTTAGATTATTGAAAAGCTTCAAACTTTGACGGATTATCGAAAGTTTTCCGAAATTTTCGCCGTTGAACTGTTCATCGGGGTACTGTTCGGGCATACTGTTCATAGTTACTGTTCATCGTTTTACTATTCATCCAAATTAAAGTTGAGAGTTTTTGGATTCCAATTATCAGATTTTTTTTTCCAGAAATCTATAATGTTCAACCCGCCACGTCCCCCTACATCACCTCTCTTGAGCTCTTTTAAGAGGTCGGTGGCAGTGGGTAGCCCGCCTTTCCTTGTTGACCTCGTGAGTCTGACTTTCAGGTATGGAAGGTTGGGGCTTTGAACCTATTTGGGTTGAATTTGTCCTAGTTGTGCCCGTTTAAGTTGAATCATCCAGGTCATGCTTAGTTCTCCTATCAGTATGTTTTCCTCTAGTATCCAAAATGTAGTCCTAATCCAACTCCGGTCTTTTTTTGTTGTAATTTTGGCTAATATTAGCCCATAGGAACTAGAACAACAAAATTTCAAACCAAGAGCTATACCAGTTACATTGTTTTGGCTCTAATATTTTGAAGTCTTGTTTCTAGCATAGATTAGATAGCTTCATGGTGTATAACATACACCTAATTATAAAATTTTTTAAATTAACTCTTTACTTATTTTATTATTGTAATATAGCAACTTGATATAAAGTCAATTAGCAATATAGTTAATTATTACTCTACAAACACAACTATAAAAAGAGGAGTAAGAATGATTTTGCATGGTATACGACATGCAAAATAGACTAAAGAGGAAATTCCTCCTCTTTAGCTCTTTGATGTTGAAGTTAGAGAGGAAAGAATAGAAAGAGAAACTCTAAAAATGTAGAGTGAGAACATACCATGCAAAACCATATGCTGTTTTGAAAAAAGAAAAACGAAGTTCGAATAAACTCTTTAACGTTTGGGCTTAATAAACTTTTATGGTTCAAGCATAAGGACTTTTTTATCTATATATATACTCTTGCCCTTTCAAAAATAGACAAAAAGGAGTTTGTCACCTCACCAAAGGATTGATGCCACTTGATGTGACATATATGCCAGGATAATGAATGGACGCGATGTATTCTCTTCATTTAATAGTGTAGATTTAATCCTACCTTTTCAAATAATATATTTGAGTATAAATAGGAAAATTTGACCTAGACAGTCATTTTTCCTTCTTCTTTCAATTTATCCTCTTCGTGATTTTCAAGTATTATGTTGTGGTATATAACTTAAATTGTTGGGCTCACAAAATCGCTGACAAAGAACTGTTTCTTGTTGCAGAAAACAAAGCAATCTTGGTAAAGTTTGAATCTTTTCAAGTTTATGTTGCAAAAGTATTTTTTGAGTGTTCTTGAAGAAAAAAATTACTCATGGCTCCTATTTCAAGTATTTGATCTTTCATCCTGCCATCATTTTGTTTTCAGTTGTTTTAATTTTTGAAATATGTCTTCGGATAGTTTATATGACATTGAGACTAGGAAGATGTTTGATGATGAAGATGTTGGAGATGAAATAGCCAATAGTTCGGCTATTACGGTTAATTGAATTGCTAAGATAGCATAGATGTACAGAAAGATATTAGGAGAATGGGTGAAGTAGATGAATCAAGTACCTGAAGGCTAAATTGCATGGTATTAGGGTTGTTTATTATCCCTTTTTTGATGAAAAGAATAACTGAAGGATATCCACAGACCTCTAAGACAAAGAGTCGTTGAGGATTTAGGAGATAGTAAACAAGCTGGTTGTGATGAAGGTCCAAATAAAATCAAGCCGCAATATTTGACTACAATGGTTGTTGTTCAAAAGCAAGAACCTTGAATAATTTAAATCTGGCTTTAACATACCAGCAAGTTGTGAAATAGAAATTCTTGAAGAGTTAGGCAAGATACCTTCGGGATTTGTGACTACATATGTAGCACATATTAAAGCTGGGCTTAGATTTTCCTTGCATCCAATTTTTGTTGATATCTTGAGATTCTTTAAGATTCAATTAGGACAACTGAATCCTAATTTTATTAGATACACTATAGCATTCATTTTGACTTGCCGAGCATATGGGATAACCATAAATTTGGAATATTTAGAAAGTTATTTATGGTTTATCAAAGAATCAAATTTGAAGAAGGGAGAGGATTCTTTTACTAGAAAAAGTTGTCAAATCATACCAATATCTATAAAGGATTGAGTTCTATTCATGATTTTTCATATTTGGGATCCCAGTGTTGATGAATTAAGGTATTTCTGGAATTTTAGAAAATAGCTGCACAATAGTACTCTTGTGGAATATGAGCAACTAAATAGAGAGTATTCCAAATTAGACCTGTTCGAATGGAAATTGAAAGGTGGAGAGTCTTGGATTATTATCTTGCTTTGGGTAGGAGGAATTAGACTATGTCGAATTGAGTATGTATCATTTCATATATTTTTATTATAAATTAAGTATGTTTTCCTGAAAAGTAGTCTACTAAATTTTGTTATTGATGCAGGAAAACAATTTTCTATTGATGTTATTGCAAAAAAATCATCAAAGAAAGTAAACTTCGATGATTTAGAAGAGATAAATGAACAAGCCTTTGAACCGAATTCAAATATTCTTGTTGGTGATCCGATAAGCCATGATGCTAGCTTTGCAGAAGAGTTTATGGTACATTGTTTACCCATTGGTGAGCTGGAATCCAGGAAGGACACTAATATAGCTCAGTTGAAAGAAGAATTCCATCTGAGGAATGTTCAGGTAAATACAATTATTATGTTACTTATATTGTTATGACATATGAGTCTTCTGGACAACATTTTTCTTTTTAAGTTTTCTTTTCTGCAAATTGACCAGGTACATAAAATATATTATGCATACCCGTAACAAAACTATAACTTTTGTTCCGTGGTACTTCATGCAAAATAATGTAAGTGATAGAGCTCAAGAGTGGACTCCGGGTCACTTGAAACAGTAATAATGTCAACGACAGTAAGCTGAGGAGAAAGTAAGCAGGTTATCGGAGTGGGCTGTTGCCCGGGGATGAGCTTCGATGCCTAAGTTAGTATTTTGAGAGTAATCTTGTGTAATTAACTCCAAAAGACTGTTCTTGTCCATAGTCTAATTATAATTTGATTATATATCGAGAAGAAATTAGTTACATCTTAGATTGGGGCTTTTCTATTATGTGACAGTAGGCATTCAGGATAATCGTGAGATCATATTGAATCCCTTCAATTGCTCCTAAAATCATGGAATTTCACTTAGTAGGGATGTCTTGAAATTCAGATCTCTATCAAGAGATATGAGCTCACTAATCGACCTCTAGACCAACTTCGCGACATGCTCGTGGACTGTGAGGGTCTTGATTATCTCTTTTGGAAGGTCGGGCTGAGTAATCATAGGCTCATGGGAGATGTTAGGAGTGGCTCACCATTGGCAGCAGCATGGAAGACATATGAGACGGATTGGACCTTACCAGGTCGAAGGTTGTGGTTTAGTAAGACCGCTCTCAAGCTTATTTGGTAGGTTGATGACTTGGGAGATCGGTGGTAGCAAGTCGCTGCCCACCTGTTCTTGTCGACCCTTGCGGGTCTGACTTTCAAGTATTGAAGGTTTGGGCCTTGAGACCATTTGGGTTGACTTTTGTCTGGAACATGCCCATTTAAGTTGACTTATTCGGGTCGTAGCCATTTCTCCTATTATTAGCCCCATTTAGGCACAGTGAGCTCAGAGGTCATGGTGCCTAAATTACCATTTTAAAGTAGTGACTGCTTAGGGGTCGCGTTGTTTCTTTTTGCAATGGCTATTTTTGGACGAAGCATGCCTCTTCAGTTTTGGAAAGCTGACTTGTCTAGTTTTGGAAAAACTGACCTATTTCAGATTTGGAAAGTCTGCCCGTTTTAGTAGTGGATGATTGCTCCATTCAGTTTTTGATAAGTTGCCCATTTCGATTTTGGGAAATTGACCCGTTCTCAATTTGGAAGGTTGCTGCGTTTCAGTTTTTACAAGGTCGCTCCATTTAGTAGCTCAAGAGACTCCTTCTCTCATATAAATTAGAAGTCTTCAAATTTTAAGACTTACCTAAGCTATCTCACAGCTTGCAAGAGCTTCAAATTTATAGAGCCTTTTGCTTTGAACTTCTTCATTTCCTTATGCTTGAGCAACCATTAACCCAGGACAGCTTCCCTTCTCATCTTCAAGGATTTTACTAAGTGAGTATTTTGTCTGCTAAAGAATTTTATCTTTCCTCTTTCACCTTAGAGATGTCTTCTGTGTCTAACCCAATTTCCTTCCCATCTAACTCACCTTCCTTTCATTCGGGAGAGGTAGCTCTCTCCTCTTTTCTTGTTGATTTGGAGAATGGGGTTTTTTACTCCTCCTCGGTTTCTGTCAAAGCAAATTCTGTCAAAAGACAAACATACGGGCTTTCTGAAATAGAGGCTTATTCCATGTTTTCTTCTCTTGACTCCATTGATATTTTTGAAATAAGTGCGGAAAAAGGGTTGGAAAAGGGAGATATTGTTGCCGCTGTGGAGGGCAAGTGCCCTTATGGCAAACGTAATGGGCGTATTTTCCTTTATGTTTCTAGCCTTAGGGGAGGTGTCCTTCTGCCTTTTCCTCAGCCACTGTTCCTTGACATTGCCTATTTCTAGGGTTCTCCATTTACCCAGCTAGTTAAAACTCCCTCCGGACCGTGGTCGCTTTCATAGTGACCTGCCATCTCTTTAGAGTTCCAGTTTCCTTGGAGCTTTTTAGGAGCTAGCTAATCATTTCTTTAGCCGCTAAGGGTGCCTCTAAAGGGTACCTTCAATTTAACCCTCGTTATAAGCTAGTTGGTCCCTTCCAATCCTCAGTAGGGGAGTGGAAGCCTCTTTTCCTCTTTGCCTGTCTCCCAAACCACCTAATTTGGTCCGAGTCTTACCCGGATTGGAACTTGAACCATTCCTTCTTCAATGAGCTTCCCATCCTATTCATTGAGCAATTGAAGCATGGGGACCTTCTGATCAACCTGGCCAATTCTGATAGCATCAAGGTCGAGTATACTTCCCCAGTCTAGCTTGAAACCTTTCTTCATCCTGTTGGACTAGGGAGCCCAGCAAAGCTCGACCTCTCTTTTGTCACTGGAGCTATGGGGATATCCTGTTTCGGTAGGGAGCTTCACGGCCTCTAGTCAATTCCCCCCCC
>JAOXNR010000028.1:936372-962980 GCA_028571225.1 Parsonsia alboflavescens | reverse complement strand
GTGATTTCGTTGTGATAATTATGTCTCATCTTTTGACTTGAGGTCATTAGAGATTCCTGCATGAAAGATTGCATACTCTAATATTGTCAAACGTCACTCTTAATTGAGTGGACAATAAAGGCATGTATTGGGTATGTCCTAATTTGTGTTATGGAATGTTGAATGATCAAGATAGGATTTGTTCATCTTATATAACAAGAGAGTGATGTCTAGCATTCTTGGTTGAGTGAGATTAAGTAGATATGAGATATTTATCTTATTCGGGTTAATTAATCCACTCAGGGCTATGAATTCAGATATTGAACTTTACAAGTATAACACGTTCCATGACTCGTGTTGAATTATAACTTCATGGACAAAGAGATTAAGACATGTTATTTTTATCATAGAAGGTTTTGTCTTGTCACTAACATTTTCATTAATAGGATAGCAATAATATGTTGCTAGATACCACTTATTGCACATGATATTAAATATCGTTTCTGTTAAATGCCAATTTTAAGAGGACCTATTGGGTCACACATTGAGAACGTATTGCTTAATGAGTAGAATCTCGTTTGGGACCTAAACGTAATTAGCTAAAGTTGTTTAGGCTACTTCTCGAACAGGAATTAACCAAAATATAATTAAGAGTTAGTTATATGACCGAATTGTATTTTTCCAAGTTCATTGAAGCTGGACAAATTTTTCTCAGTTACATTCTGATAGGCCTCTCATTTTGAATTCAAATCAGAATTCGAAAAACAAGATTGATTTATCCAGAAGACTTCTTATCACGAAGTCTTCTACGGTTTTTCAAAGATTACGCCTCTCTCTTTCTGTAGAGTTTTTTTTTTTCTGTTAGAGTGTCTACATAGAAAAAAAACAGAGAGTTCAGAGAAACCGAAAAATGAGAAAAACAATATTCACAATTGAATCTAATAGTTCAATCGTGTTTATCCTGTTGCTATGTTCATGAGACGTACACTGGAAGCAGACGTTCGTGTGACGAAGTACAGGCAAAAGGTCAGAGACTTTTGCTGGTGGTCGTAAACCAAGTCCGAAGTTCATCTTCTATCTGAAAATTGAAAAAAGGTAATGTTTTACCCTCTCTAGACTAACTCTGATCAATGCCTGGAGGAGGTTTGTTTGTAGCCTTCCCTTCACTTAAATCCAAACACAACAATCTTCAATGTAGACTAGCTAATTAGACTAACTAACTTAACATTCTAACAGACTAAACTAACTAAATTAGCTACATTACCCTCCTAATGGAAAAGGACTAACATAAAAATTCTTCAAAAACCACTTGTAAAGCCTACTGCAATATCACTTTTACATCATCTTCTCAAATGGACAACCCACACACATAACCAAGGCGTTTTAATTCTTGTTCAACAACAAAACCAAAAAAAAATTATCCAAGATAAACAACTTACAATGATCAATTTCTTCATATTATTTTTGAGAAATGATTCTTTCTCCATCTGCCTAATTTTTCTTGAAAGATTGGGCATAACAGTCGCTGCTCTCTCACAAATCGGAGGATCTATCTATGAAAAAAAATCGCATCTCTCATTCACTTGTGAATAAACAATCAAATTCAATGGATTAGTAAATTACAATTGTTGCTTATAAAAACCCATATCTCACAACCAATAATATATGAACTCACCTAGTTCTTTTCAAATGCCAAGAAAATATCTGGAATTTGTCACAGTGACATGTTATCGATGTGAAAGGACCAACATTGAGTGTCTAATAGCTAGCTAAATCTTCTTTCTTATTTTGCATTTGATCAGATTTCATCATGATGATTCAATCTCAAATGAGAAAAAAAAAAAAGAGAGAAATAAGGAATTGAGATGCAAAAGTCCTAGCAATTGGAGAAAGATTCAATCTAGGTGGGTTTTTGCAATTGGGGTTCTTGCTTTCGAAATTAAGCAGAATTAGGAAATCCTGGTCGTTGGTTTATTTAGTTGAAGAAATTTCTAATAGTAATGCCAGAAATACCCTTGAATATATGTGAATTTTTTTAAAAAAATTTAGAGAGGTGGTTCCGATGATTTTTTTGCCCAAAAATGGAAAAAAAGGACCAAACAATCAATCCAACTTTTATTGAGTTATCTAAAAAAAAAAAGGGAAAACCAAAGTTATCAATAGTAATTTATTTGGAGACCAAATGCTCCAATTTTTCAATTGAATATATATAATATTTACACTGTCCGATAGTAGGAGGACTATGCTTATATATTCTATCCGCTTTGTCACTTATACATTTTAATGCAAAAGGTCTAAGTGAATTAACCCTTTGTTTGTCAAACTTTTTTTTAACCTTTTTCAAAGACACTTATTACATTTACACATCCCAATTTTAAAACTGACTAATCATATTTAATTCAGGAAAGAGGATTTAGGGTAAAATTCAAGGTGAGATAAAATCAAAGGGCTGGAATCATCCAAAATGGATAATATGGTAATTACTTTAATTTGGATGAAAAAACTTGGGGAGATTTTATAATAGTGTCAAATGGGATAAAGATTTTAAATTTTGGCCATTGTTTTAGGTTGCACAATTTTTAGCCAAGAGGATTTTTTTTGGACTAGTTTACCCTTGAGCTATAAAACAACCCGCATAAGAAACGAAGGTACTAGTTGTTCGTCTACAATGAAACATCCCCAATATCTTCACAGTGAATTTTAGTAAAAGATTCAATGTTTCCTTAAATCTATAACATATAATGCAGTTTGGGTTGTTTTGTGTCTTGTATGAGTTTTGTATATCATCCATGATAATTATATATTATCTAGGTTGTTTCTTGTCTTGAACGGATTGTCTATATCTTTTCAATTAGTTATGTATCATACATGTTATGTTTCCTACTTGTAGGGTTGTATATGCCATCTCAGTTAGTTATGTACGAGTTGTGTTCCTACTTGTATTAGTTGTTTTTCCTACATATACTTGTTATTTTCTCTCAATGTATAGATTGTTTTGATACTGTGTACAAGTTGTGTATACCATTTCAGTTAATTATGTATCACACTAGTTGTGTTCCTACTAATTTTATCACCTCTAATAGATTGTTTTATATATTAAATTTGAGTATTTTATACATTATATTTGATCTAAAGTTTTATTTTATAATTACATGAAAAGAATAAAATTAAATGTACCAAATGAGTTAAGAGACAATTAATACCACTTTAAAAATATTACTTTATACATCAAAGTCAAGTATTTTATACATGTGTTTGATCTAAAGTTCTATTTTATAATTACATGAAGTGGATAAAAATATATGAAGGAAGAATTTTTGTTCAATCATGGTAAAGATATTATACACTTGGCTAGGATATTACAACTGTCCTTTTAAGTACCATCATTCCATTTGCTATCAAACTTTGAATATAGTTGAACCACTTTTGATAACCTGAAATTAAAATAAGATTAAAACTAACAAATATTGAACTAAACAATCCATATAACTTTGCAACAACTCATAAGGCTTTTAAAAAATCCATTCATGCAGCTTTAAAACATCCTATACAACTTGATTTATACATAAATTGCACAAAAACAATCTAGTAGTACAATCCATAAGACTTACAAACAACTCATATCAACTTTTAAATAATTCGTAACACTTATAAGTTATAACCTGTACAATAGGCAAAACAACCCATATAGATTTAAAATTATATGAAAATGCCCCTAACATGAACAAAAACAAATTGACAGTATAATGTGTAAAACTTACAAACAATTTATACCACCTTTCAAATAACTCATAACACTTACAATCAACAACTCATACCACCTTTGCAAACAACCCGTATTACTTCAAAACAATCCACCTTTGCAAATAACTGTTTAATACAGTATACTTCAAAAGATAAAGAAGCTATATTGAAAACAACAAATAACGACTACAAACAACTCATATAACTTTCCAAGTACATAGATAAATCACAAACAACTCATACATAGTCATTTCCTCTATAAAGATTCAATCTTTATAAAGAGAAATGAAGAAAAATCATATCCTTACTAAAAAAAAATATATAAAACAAACATGAATAGAGACTAAATCAAAGGATTGAGAGGGCTATACAACCAAGAAAAACAAAATTGGTGAAATTTTTTCAGACAACTCATACCATCTTTCAAACAACCCTTAACACTTACAAATAACAATTTGCACCACCTTTGTAAACCACCCATACAGTAATAAATAAAGGTTTAATACAATATACTTTAGAAAATAAAGAAAATTCATCGAAAACAATCCATAATAACTTCAAACAACCCACATCACCTTCCAAGTACATAGATAACTTATAAATATTAAATATTTGTAAAGAAAAGAGAAGAAAAATTAGATTTTTTTTTATAAAAAAAATGTAAAACAATCATGAATAAAGGCCAAAATAAAGGATTGAGAAGGCCATGCAATAAAGAAAAACCAAAAAGATGAAATCTTTCCGAACCCCTATATTGATAACTTATCTCAAAATATAAAAATAAAGATATTTATTTATTTTTTAAGATGAAAACGAATCTTTGTTCCACGAAGCTTCAACCCTTCAAAAGATTAGAGGTGGAAAAAATAGTTTTTTTTTGAAGCTTCTAGTAGCGTTGCGTTGCGTAGGAGGAGGAGAGTTTGGCATGGGGAGAGGGAGAATTTTCAGCAAAGCAGGTTTTAAACAAAAAAAAAAAAGGAAATTTGCTTTCTTAGTCAAATAAGGATATTAAAGTAATTTCAATTTTAAAAGTAATTATATTTGTGAAGATTAAAAATATAGTTAAAAATTAAATTGATTATCCAAAAATGACTATTTTATGTAATTTTTTTTTAAAAAATTAAGTGATAAATATTTTGAAACGGAGGAAATTAAATTGATTATTAAAAATGACTATTTTATATAATTTTTTTTAAACAATTAAGTAATAAATATTTGGAAATGGAGGAAGTCGGACTTTATCCTTGGGTGTTGGCACATGAGATGACCGTATCTCAAAGGCAGAGCACTGTTCTTCAAGTGTACTGCCAGTAGTGGTTGCTGTATTCATCGGTAGTCCATATCCAATAATATCCAGTAAACTTCATGTTGCTCATTTCACCACGAAACACCATTTCAAAGACCATGGCACTGTGCTCAAACTTTTCACCCCGTTTACCTTCTCAGTCTGAGCACAGTACCCGGTCCATATCATATTTCAACGCCAAATCGAGACTCTGTATATGCTTCAAGGTCTTCTCTGCTCAGGCCAATACTTCCATCAGCAAAGGTACACCATTTAATTGGTTCTGCTCTAAGTATGTTTTGGCATTGCTGAATAAATATAAGAGAGGAATTTACAATCCATTAAACTCATAAGAATAAGAAGGAGGAGTTCATAATCACCGGGAGCAATATTATGTAATTTCTATATTGTATCGTATTACATTCTGGATTTTGAGAGAGCACGTGAGAGTCTCTTATCTTTCCTTCCATATATCTCAATCTGATGGAGAAATGAAAATAGTTCAGTATACAAAATTGTTATAATCCACAGTTTTGAGGAATTGACAATTGCAGAAGGTAAATGCTTGATCCCCAAGGACTACAGCACTGTACTATCACTTGTTGAGGTCTAATTTAACTTCCTATGTGCCCCTTTTCTCAATGGGGTCTTTGTATTGGAAATGTTCTGCTGTTAGATGATAAGCCAGCTTCTGTGGGTATTTGATAATATATTACTGATATCAACTTCAAAAGAAAAGGGGAAACACAAGAGGAGAAATGTAATTCTAGTTCATTAAGTCGAAATCTTATTTCCTATTTCAATTATTTACTTCACTCTATCCGTGTAATGTTTGCAAGCTCTACCTGTTTTTCTATTTATCTGCATGCTAGATGATATTCCTACTCGGGTTGGCTTTCTTGGTCTTGGAATTATGGGTTCTCCAATGGCCCAAAATCTCATGAAAGCAGGGTGAGTTGAACCATTTGCCGTAGTGCATGTTTTTTCCTTAATGTATTAACTTTATGTTTTCAGAATTTTTTAGTTCCAACATTACTTGTTGATTTAGGAATTACAAGACATATATCTGCAGCCCCTTTTGTCCAAACATCATGCCTTATTTTGTTGTAAAAAATAGTCACCATGGCCCCAGTTGGTTGCATTGCTTTTGGGAATACATTACTTGTCATTAGGGTTATTTTCTAAATTTTCTTGCGTTCTACCGTTCTGCCTTGAACACAAATAACATTTTAAAAGCTTTTGATGCTGCAGAATCAGTAGCACATTCTATATTTCTTTCTAAATCAAACTTTCCCTTCATATTCCCACCAATATTAGCATTAGGTTTAGCTTCATTAACAGTACTTGATAATAGTATTTAGTGCAATATGATCTTTTCATTCTGTTAACATTCCTTGCAACTGATATTCTTGTAGATGTCATGTAACTGTCTGGAATAGGACTAAGAGCAAATGTGACCCCCTTGTTTCCATGGGTGCAAAGTAAGTAATATGATACACTTGTTCTTGTCCTGATTGGAATTTTGTGCATATTTCCTTGTTCATTTGATCTTAACTGGGAGCTTTGGAATGCATAGCTGGTGCAGCTTATCCTTCCTGTTCTCCTTAGTCCTATTCTCTTGTATTTTTATTTTTACCTATTTCATCTTTGACAGTTCATTCACTTTTTAAATTGTGATTGAGCTAAGTATGCTGCAAGTTAATGCTGTCATTACTGCATGAAAAAGCTTTGCAATTCATGTTTCATCTAATTTTCACTTTCTTTTGGATAATTCTCAGTTTGCTGAGGACGGAATAGAATAAACCTCTATGTCCTTGCTGCTTATTTTATGTTCATTCTGCAGATATAAAGAATCTCCTGAAGAAGTTGCGGCATCTTGCGATGTGACATTTGCCATGCTTGCTGATCCCGAAAGTGCAGTGAGTATGCTTCATTGTTGTGTGCCTAATTTTTCTTTTCTTTTTCTCCATGCTCCCTCGCTTTTTCCTTTTGTTCCTGGTTGTTGTTTATCTTGCATGGTAATGGCTAGTTACTATTACCTTCTATCAGCTGGATGTTGCCTATGGGAAGCATGGAGCTGCAAGTGGAATGGGTCCAGGAAAGGGGTATTCTTCTACTCCTTCTATGAAGATTCCTGACATTTTTAGTTGCTGGAAGTCACTCAGGCTTACCATAGTGAATGCACTCACCAGTGATCATCTGTACCATTAAAGGCATGAAAGTCTTGAGTGTGTACTTTCAGTATCCATTTCCTTCTGTTGTTATCTGTATGACCATTGAAAAGAGTTGTTGGTGCTGCGGCTCATCTCTGACTGGATGGATCTATGTAGAATCTGACAGAAGAACTTTCATTTTGTAACATGGGCAGAATTTCATTAGGAAAAGGGTTTATGGATTTGAAGAAGAACAGGGTCTTATTATGTCATAATTGATTTAAAATCAAGAACCTAATTCTTAATTGGCAGTTTAAACATAGTCATTATGATGTCACTGATGAACTTTTTGTTCTGTTATTGCTACTTGCTTATTTTCTCTTTGTTTAAGTATACAATTTTTTGATACTTATGTCAAGCATACTAGAGTACTTACCAATGAATATCAAACAAATTTGCAATATAAGCCTTCAGCATTGGCATCAAATGCTTCAGTGGAGGTCCTATTTCATCAACTAGTTGAGCAAATAATCATCACAAGCTCATTGAAAACATAATTAATATACATCAGCAACATGCCAAAACTTACCTGAGACATGGAATCTAAACTGTCTTATTTGACTAGGCAAATTGACCTCTTTTTGAAGGTAAACTTCCACCAGATTTCATAGGTATCTTTCTTGCAGTTATGTTGATGTCTCCACTGTTGATGGTGCCACTTCAAAATTAATCAGTGAACAAATTAAAGCGACAGGAGCCCTGTTTTTGGAGGTAAATCCATAATAGCTTTAGTCGATGAAGAAGTTAAATATATACGTAGTGTGTCTATTAGTTCTTGTTTGTTTACTATCTGCATCGTTCATTTTCAAAACATTGCATCATACATTCGTGCTTTCCATATTCATGAAGGTTCCCATTGGCCTCCTGACTTTTATCTTAGGCTCCAGTTTCAGGATCCAAAAAGCCTGCAGAAGATGGACAGCTGATATTTCTCACTGCAGGTAGGCAATGCCAATTGGACAATGGGTTGTCTGTTTTGCATGTAATAATAGCTCTTGCTTCTTTTTAACTTTGCTAAATGTGATTTCAACTTTTATTGTGTTCCCAAATTGGGTAAAAGCTTATCTAAAAAGATGCAACACTGTTCTTCAGGTGACCGATCTTTATATGCTATAGTTGCTCCGCTTCTTGACATTATGGGAAAGGTATTTGCTTTGGCCTAGAATCGTTGACTCTGTGCTTCTCTTCACCTTTTTATGTAATATGTCCTTCTTTCAGTCAAGGTTTTACCTTGGAGATGTTGGTAATGGGGCTGCGATGAAACTCGTGGTTAATATGATCATGGGAAGGTGATGTGATGTGACCTTACTATCACTGCATTTGTTTATGCTTAATTTTGGAAGTTACAATCCATTTACCAATGTAATCTTCTGAAACTATGCAGTATGATGGCATCATTTTCTGAAGGCTTACTTCTTAGTGAAAAAGTAGGACTGGATCCAAGTGTATTGGTGGAGGTAATTTCCAATGCAAGGATTTAGATTATAATATGACTTATATCAATACTTCTTCCCCCTTGCTTCGTTATATCCCCTTGAGTCAGGTTCAAATAATAGCTAAGAGAACAGGCTTAATCTCTGTTTCAATGATAAATTTGAAACCCTCGTCGTGAATGAGCATCCTTTGTACCTGGGAGAAAATCCAATTCAGTTATTTTTGACTTAGAATAACTTAGGTCCATAGCTGTTTCAAGTTTCAACAACTTCACAGGTAATATCAAAGGGAGCTATTAGTTCACCCATGTACTCAATGAAAGGCCCCTCAATGGTGAAATCTAGATATCCTACTGCTTTTCCCTTAAAGCATCAACAGAAGGTCAGTTTGTCTTTTTCATTATTATGTTTCAAGTATCCATCAATCAAAGTGGACTCTGATGTGCATGTCGCAGGACCTTCGGCTTGCTTTGGCATTAGGAGAATCAGTTTCACAACCGACTCCGATTGCAGCAGCTGCAAATGAGCTTTATAAGATTGCAAAATCTCGAGGTCTAAGCGATGATGACTTCTCAGCAGTTATTGAATCACTGAAAGCGAAAGGGCAGCACTAGCACTCTTTACATGGGACTGATTTCTGAATTTGGCTTCTTTTGTGTGTGAACTGTGGCACCCAAATGTAAACCCCCTCTTCATCCAACCTTGTATGATGTCTTTACTTCATTGAGATCTGTCTTTTTCAGATCTGTGTACGGACCAGTTTGTTCCGTCAACACAGCGAGTAAATAAAATAAAATGCATTTTAGTTGAGAAGTTGAAATGATTCTTGATGCAGTGCAGCAGGTCCACTAAATTGATGGATTTATCTGCTCTTTTTAGGTTGGAGCTGGATGGACAACATTGTTGGTTGCTCCTCAAAATTTACTCAAACATCACCCTATTTCCCTTTATTCATGGGGACTATGTGATCTGGCATAGAGTTGTACATTTGGCGCTTGTTCAAAGATCGGACTTGTATTTATTTACCTATTTTTAGAATGAAACCAATCCTACCTCCTTTTTTCGTTTTATTTTTCCTTTCGTTTCTCCAATAGCTAGAATTCACCCATACATAGGAAAATTGAGTCAAATTCACAACTTTTATTATGCAGGCTTTACTTCCAAATCATTCAGTCACACCCTTAGTGCAACCGGTCCTCATCCTTAGTAAAACAATGACTTAACTGGCAATGTGACCATTGAAGTTATCCTTTTTTTTTCTTTTTCTTTTTTTCATTTTGAGTATTAAATTACAATATCAGTTAATTTAACAATTATATTTTGGATTGTCAAATAATTTAGTTATTATACCTTGCATTTTTGGAAAATTTAACCACTTTATGATGATTTTGTTAAATAATAATCACGAATGTAATCATTTACCAGAGATAATGTCAGATGGTTTTTCATATTACTAGATTTTCATATTAGCTAATGAAATCTTCTTCATTTTCGTCAATTTCTTCATTTATCTAAATTTTTATTTACATATTATTTGAATGAAAAGAAGTAAAATTTTACATTTAATTTAGTCGATAAGAAAATTTTTAGTGACATGTCAAATCGCATAATTTTTTTAATGAAGATTGATTACATTTGTGACTAGTTTACGATTGAACAACTATAATGGAATTAAAATATCTTAAAATATAAAGTATAATGATTAAATTGATTAGTTTTGTAGTTTAATGGTTAAATTGAAAAAAATAACAACTTTAGTGGGTCATTGTCAGTTAAATCATAAGACAGTTAAAAGGGCTATGTCAAATTAATATTCTAAGGCTGAAGATTGCACATGTCCGGCTTCCTTGGTATACTTACCTATCCTTCCATTCCTTTCTTGCCTTGCGTATAAGATCTTAACATTATTTGGAATATATTATATAGGATGATGTCTATGAAAGTGTTATGGAACTCAAATTATAATATTTTAGTTAAATCTCTAATGGTCAAAGTTAATGGTCAACTGTCTTTTTTTATATAAAAAAATATCCTATAAAAGGTTATTTATTGTCGATATATTTTATAAACTAAACCCTAAAAGGATAAACCAAACTCAAGGGATACTGAACCAAATTTTATTATTTTTTTCTAAAAATAAAAAAAAGTTGATCGTTAATTTTGATCATTAAAGACTGACACAGGTGGTAGTGGTGAGCCAAGGTTTGAGAGGATCGATTGAATAACTCAAGTTTTGGTTAACCTGTCAAAACTCGAGAATCTTGATTCTTCTTCTGTTTTAACAAAATTAAGAAACGAGTTTCTTCTCCTTTAGACGAATTTCAGTCCAAAGTAGCTAAAGGAAGAAGAGAAGAGAACTGAACACAAAATCGGAAAAAAAATTTCGTTCTTAAAAAAAATTCTGCTGCTTGCATCATAAGAAAATGAAACTTAAATACCAAAGGTTACTAATAAGAAAATTATTGAACTGCCCTTCTAAACTATCCACAATTAAACATAAAAGAAGTAGTGATTCGAAAATAACTCAAAAATAAGAATTCAGTATGAATAAAGAAAACAATGTATAAATAAACCCTAGGTTACTATCTGGCAGCTTGCTCTTCAAGTCTTCTACTTCTTAAAACATTCAGACCGGTGAGGAGTAGATGACTGAACCAACTGACCTCCAGGCTGACCTTCAGCTCTCGTTATTCTACCTCGACCTCCAGCTCCGCGTGTTCAACCTCAACCTCCACTCTACATCAGACTGTCCCTCCTGAAAAGAGCTTGTCCTCAAGGACGCTTGTCTCCATGGAAGCGAGAAAGATGTTTCATATTGAATACATTGGAGATATTGTAGCCATCTGGTAGTTTGAGCTTGTAAGCATTGCATACATCAGACAAGGAACAAATTCCTCCAATGCGATCGGGTACCTCAAATGGCAATTACTGATCTTCAAAGTAAATCGAAACTCCAACTGCCATGCCATAGTCGCACCAGAAAGAATCAAACTTTGTTTCCCATCGGTCGAAAGATGTGGCCTTTGAAGCACCCCATTTCAGAGGAAGCATATAGATCATAATTCCAGGTTTCGTTCCTCTTTATATTGGCAGAATTCCATTCGTCTGTGTTCTCTTGTAATAATCCCCATACGAAACATCCTTCATCCATGTGAACAGTTTTTGAGCAACCTTCAACATGTTAAAAACTATGCAGCCTTCTTTGGTCTTTGATGTGAGAGTAGAAGCCAGTTGACTTGGATCGCTCCAGTGCTCGGGAATAGATTGACCTTTGGTTGCATAAGTGTGAGAACAGTTGATAATATCCATGAAGAATGTTGACATTCCTTATAAAGGGTATCTCCAGTGAGTTTGTACCTCATATGAGCTTCAATAACAATTGGAAAATGTGTATTGGCATGAAAACCAGAGAGTTCATCAACCTTAAGAGCAAGCCCTCCAAGGAAACATGGCTTGTCAAAAAGGTTAGCTAAAATTAAGTGCTTCTTGTCTTTTGTTAAGGCGTATAACTGATAAAATACATCATTCATGCCACCAATTTCTTTATTCAGTGATGCCCAATGTCCCTCTATGGTGTATTTTCTTATCACATTTTGTACAAGATCATAGAAGTATTCAACCATCCAAGTCAACATTTTAGAAGCTTTCTTGCTTCCAGCAAATGTGTATTGATCCAGCAGACCATGCATTATCATTTGAATGGTGTAATACGGTGCTCATACATCTTTTAAGGCTTCCACTTTATCAAATTCCTCAGAGGGAAAGGCAGAGAGATATCCATTCCCCAATTTCTTTTGACATTGGTATAGACCCTCAACTAATTCTATCATTCTCTCTTTGATTGTCTCATTGTGAGTGCTATCCCACAACTTGGTTGTGCCACTCAAATTATGACCTCGGAGCTCGCAAGTGGGACAGTCCTAACCTCCATATGAAGTGCCTGGGATGGGTAAACCAGCAGTCTTCCTGAAATTCCATAGTAAATTGTCAACCTCTAAGAGTAACAGATATTCCAATTTGGTTTGCTAGCCTTGCCAATGAAGGGAACGAGGCAGCAACCTCACATCTTCTAAAGGTACTTCCTTTAGAAAATTACCTCCATCCCTTCCTCCTCCGTTATGATTAAGATTCTTGATTTTACTATACATCATTGCCAAATTAGGATTGCCTTCCTCCTTGTTCTCCAATTTCTCACCAACAAACTATTTGTTTCAATCGCTGAATTTTACTATCTCATGAGAAGCTACAGATTTTTTAAAGCTTTTCTTCTGATATAGGTTGAGTTGATGTAGATTTTTGTTGATGCTGGATGCTTTGATAAGCAGAATTTGTTTATGAGGTCATTTGAATATGCTGTTCTGTAGACTTTGGATATTGATTCGGGAAACTTTCATCCCAAGTTTCTAGTACTCATCATGGACACCACCACTCACTGTACCAGACTGGCTTGATGACAACTTAGATGAACTGGACTCCATACCAGGAAGAGGACAACTTAGGGGAGGCACACCAGAAACAGAAACATTTTCTATGCCAGGAGCATAGCCTACTTCTGTTTGTGCTTGATTGTAGTTGTTTGTTCGTTACTTGTAGTGTTGGTCGTATTGTGATGTTGCAGGAGCACTGGTGAAACTATATGCTGTACTTGACCAATCTAGGAACTCCTCGGGCGCCAAACTTCCAAAAAATTATGGGATCTCTAGTTTGAACCCCATGTCCCACCGTGGGTTTTGAGGATCTCATTCATGTTCTCTTAGATGGTAGTATCCCCCTCTTGCACCCCTTGGGAATAACCTTTGCGGTGGCCCACCTGGAGGCAACTCATGGTCTTCCTCACCATTAACAGCTTATCCATCTTGTCTTCGGATGGGTTCTGGTTGAATCGGTGGTCGATGGACTACCCATTGTTGCACCATCTGCATCAAATTTTGCAACTGTCTATCTCGACTTTCTCGTTCCAGCCGCATCTCTCGCCGCACTTCTTCCCTTCCTTGACATGACTCCTATTTGTTTTGTCGCATTCCTTCTACTCGGGCAGTTATGCTTTGTTCAAGGTTACTTCCTGACATTGTGGATCTCTCCTCTGATACTGATTGATGCAAGCGGCAGTGGTGAGCCAAGGTTTGAGCCTCATTTGAAAGGATCGATTGGATAACTCAAGTTTTGGTTAACCCATCAAAACTCGAGGATCTTGATTCTTTCTTTTGTTTTAACAAAATTAAGAAACACGTTTCTTCCCCTTTAGATGAACTTCAGTCCAAAGTAGCTAAATTAAGAAGAGAAGAAATCCAAACACAATATTGGAAAAAAAATTCTGCTGCTTGCATCACAAGAAAATGAAACTTAAATACTTAGGGGTACTAATAAGAAAATTATTGAACTGCCCTTCTAAACTTATCGGCAATTAAACATAAAACAAGGAGCAATTCGAAAACAAGTCAAAAATAAGAATTCAACATGAATAAAGAAAACAATGTATAAATAACCCCAGCCTGCTATCTGGCAGCTAGCTCTTCATGTCTTCTTCTTCTTCAAACGTTCAGACCAGCGAGGAGCGGATGACTGAACCAACTGACCTCCAGCCTGACCTTCATCTCTTGTCATTTGACCTCGAGCTTCTCGTTCAACCTTGACCTCTAGTTTTGCTTTGACCTCAACCTCAAGCTCTGTGTGTTCAACCTCAACCTCGAGCTCTACACTAGAAACCTAACAAGAGCACTTCATAATTTGAACTCCGTAACACTCCATAGCGTTTTTGTTAGGATGAGAGCAAATGCAAATATTTTCAAATAAATAATCCTTTTTATTTCGACTGTCGTTGCTTTTATTATCAATAATATTTTCAAGAGAAAAGATTTTAAGTGCCAGAGTAGGGCTCATCTGCACTTCATTCCCCTTTTGATGATAGGGACGAAAATGCAAATTCTTTCTATAAAATAAATAAATAAATTATCAGTAATTAGTAAAAGATCATTACTTAATATCTTCTCCATTTAAACTTAAGCCTCTTTTTTTTTAGCACAAACCTCACTCCCCACACCCCCCACACCCAAAAAATAATAATAAAATAAAGTCTACAAATTGTCTGGCTTTAAAACAGATCATTTCAATAATTCTTATGTAAACACATTCACAAATTGTTTGATTCACAAATGAAAGAGGGAGAGGGGAAAGGTAAAGGTATTTCTCTTGGGATAAATAATTATATTTACCTAAATATTTATTTGATAAGACTGGACAAATTGGAAGGGGTGGTGTGGGGGGGAGGGGTGCAGGTTGGGTTGTCAATAATTCGGGTATATCTGAACCCAAATTTGTGACCGATCCGTTTTTCCTGAAGCCAGTATATGATTTTTAGACTCAAACCAGTTTAGAATTTAATAAATAGGTCAGAAACCGGGATTAACTATCTCGCGCCCGTTTATGACCCGACCCGGATAGTATATTAATTGAAAGAAGAAGAAGAGTTTTTATATACCATTAGATTTATCCCAAGTTATATCTAACAGTTGTGATTAACTCATAGATGAAATCGTATCTTATATTGTTACAAAGTTTGAGTGTCGTCTTCACTCTCTTCATTTGGACATCACTCTCACTCTTCACTCACCTTCCTCCTCCTTTCTTTAGACATCGTTCTTGAAACTCAGACAAAAGAAAACACGAGAACACTCTGAATAGAGCACCAGGCCTGTAGTCGATAGTCCGGTACTCCTTTCTTACTCGGAGTTGTCATTCAATTTAGCCCCACTAGCCAGTAGTTCGATATTCTCTTAGGTTAGTCTTTGCCTCTTCACTTCTCCTGACAATCAGATTAATGCTCTCACCCTATTCATCTCTAGTTCACCATTAGGATCAATTAGGTCCACACTAAAAAAACATGTACAACACACACTCACAACAATGGAGAGAAGAAAAGTAGAGAAGAGAGATATTTCATCTTTACCACTGAAATTGCAGCTAAAAAAGGGGGCCTTGGAAAATTTTGGTTCTGTTATGAATTTTAGAATTGATCAATGTTCGTCAATCCCAAATAGAGTTTCCATTTCTTGCTTCTTTTGTTTTTTCATTAAGTTCATTGGTCGTGGTAGATCCTGAATTCTGGAATTTATTTACCATTTTTTTTTTTGTGTTCTTGTAACTTGGATTCTCCTAATTTTTCATTCAGTTCATTGGTCTTAATTTTTCTTCTGCTTGTAACAACAAATTACCAAGCATTTTTTTCCGAGTTGCTAATTTCTATGGTGTAAAATTCTGCAAGCATTGTTGTGCAATTAATAGATTATTATTGGTTATATATATATATATATACGGTTTTGCAAATGCGCGCTCCAATCGTTACCGTAACGGAATTCTTGCTATAGTGCTCATGCAACCAAGCAAAGCAAAGCAAGAATTCTGTTACGGTAACGGTTGGAGCGCACATTAAGGCGTGCTCCAAAGCAAGAATTCCGTTACCGTAACAGTTGGAGCGCAGTGCGCCTTAGCAAATCCGTATATATATATATATATAAATATAAAAATATATATATATTTATATTTATATATTTATTTATATATATATCCACAGATACACTGTTTTCTTGATTACTTAATATAATACTTTTAGGAAAATACAAATAATTAATATAATATTTTTTTTTGGGATGCCAAGTACACCTACAAATCCATTTCAAACATCTAATTCTAGAGCATCCACAAAGGCCTATCAAGTAGTACATTTGGATACTATGGGTATTTCATATAACATTGAAGATGAAAAGGTGAAATCAAAATTTTTAGGAAAATTAACTTCAAAGGTATGGGAGGAAGTGACTAGGTTTTATTCATCTTCTGAAGTTATTGTTGTTCAGTGTCAATAGTGTAAAAAATAACTTTCTGATTCAAGTTCTTCAAGAACTACGCATCTGAAAAAATATTTAGATAATTGTGTATAGAAAAAACAAGAAATCTAAGCAGTTGACTCTTCAATTGGAAAATGATGCATCTATTGGAACCGTTGAAGTAAAAAAGTATAAATTTGATCAAGAAAAGGGTAGGAAAGATTTGGCAAGGGATATAATTAAAGACAATTATGCTTTTAATATTTGTGAGCATGAATGGTTTGAGGAGTTTTGTGATGGGTTAAATCTAAATTTCAAATTTGTTTCTTGAAACACGATTAGATCGGATGTGATTGCTTTATATAAAGAGGAGAAGGATAAATTGTTTAAGTTTTTGGATGATCATATTTGTAAAGTCACACTCACTACGGATCTTTAGACTTCTTATCATTCTAATATTGCATATGCATGTTTGACGGCTCATTTTATTGATGACAATTAGGTGTTGAAGAAGATTACTTCATACAAATCTATTCCTTATCCTAATGATGGTGAAACTTTATGGAGATTTATCAAAGAACTTGTGATGGAATGAATTTGGATAGAAAAATATTTTTTATGGTTGTGGATAATGCATCTTCAAATGATTCAATGATTAAGAATTTAAAATTTTGGTTGCTTGATAAATCTCTCCTTCCTTTGAATAGAGATTTGTTTCTTGTTAGTTGTAGTGCCCATATTCTTAACTTGATTGTGCAAGATGGTTTGAATCAATTTGGAGACATACTTTGTAAAATTTGGGAAACTTGTAACAATAATGTAAGCTAAAAAATAAGAAGAAAGTGTCCTTGGATGTGCCAACTAGATGGAATTCTACTTTTTTAAATACTTGAGTTTGCATTACCTTTAAAGGAAGGATTCAATAGTCTTGAACAAATTAATAAAAACTACAAGTTTAATCCAACCAAGGAGGAATGGAAAGTTACTTCATTGGTTCATGGTTGCTTGAAAGCATTTTTTGATGCCAAAATTCATTTTCCTACTTCAAATGTCTTTTTTCCTGATGTATGTCGAATTCAAGTTAAGTTGAAGGAATGAGAAAATAGTAAACATGTTTGTATACGAAGCATGGCCGGTCTAATGCATATTAAATTTGAAAAATATTGGGATGAGTGTTGTTTGGTGTTGGCAATTGCTGTGGTTCTTGATCCCAAATTCAAAATGGATTTAGTTCAATTCTATTATAATGCAATAAGTGGTTTTGAGGCTGATCTCTATGTTGAGAGAGTTAGAAGTGCTTTTAGGGATTCGAATCTTGAATATGGGGATCATTTGGGTCTTCGAAATTCTGATGAAAATGATGTTGCTAGAAATACAAATCAAGCATGTGTAGATGAGTTAAATGCCATTGATAAATGGTATAAGGAATCTCATTCTTCTTCACTCCATGCATACCATAAGTCTGACATTGATCAATATGTGCAAGAACCAGTGTTTCCTAGGAACAAGAACTTTAATATTTTGGAATGGTGGAAAGCTAATTCTCCGAAGTATCCGATAATAGGAAAAATGGCAAGAGATATTTTACCTGTTCTAGCTACTATTGTTGCGTCTGAATTTGCATTCAGTGTTGGGGGAAGGGTAATTGATGAATCACGTACTTCTTTACTTCATGATACAGTAGAAGCATTGATAATTATAGGTGATTGGATTGAATCAATGCAAAAGAGAAGTAAAGACTATACTCATTTGATTTATATATTTTTTGTGTATATTATTATTTTTGGTTGATTGACTTAGTTTGTTTCAGAGTTACTTGATTTTGTCAAGGACAATTCTTCATTGGCTAAAATAGCAAAGATAAATTGAAGTCTTGTTTCATTAAAAAAATGTTCTTTCTGGTTTCTACTTTAAGTGTTTAGATTGAAAATCAAACTATAATATTATGTTCATTTCATTTTTTATTTTATTTTATTTTTGTGTATAAATCTCATAATCATTACTAATGAAATCAATTTGTTGTCTTAACTGGTAGATATTCATTATCCATGGTCATGAGATATCACTGAAGTTTTGGGGAAGAGATTAAAAGAAGATATGCTTGGATTTTAACATAGATGTAATGGAATGTTTGAATATTGATTTGGAGTCATGGACTTGTAACAACTAACAAAAAGGCTCAAGTATTTTGTTTTTGATATTGTTATAACTTTATTTTGAATATTTTTTTATTTATGTTGGCTAATTATTTTACTTGTTTGAATTTATGGATTTAATTCTATGGTATGTTTCTAATATGTATTTTGTATATGTAAGTTAATAGATTTGGTTTGCATATGTATCGTATTTAATTTATAGTAAGTAAGTTTTTCAATCTCTTCAGGGATATCCCAGTGGGTGGAGTGACAAGCTCCCATCAACACCCTCCAAGCGGAATAGCTTTTCAGATTTTTAGAAGTAAACTGATGGGTCTAGTACATGATTTTTTTCATCTGATTTGGATCCGAAATATTAGATTTTGGATCCATTTAGTCAAGTTTACAGCCCCCCTAGGTGCGAGAGAGAAAGCCCATAATTAATCGTGGGTTTTTTTTTTTTTTATTCTCTATTCTTTACTTATTTATTTATTTTTATATTGAAAGTAAGACTAATAATATCATTATTAAGCCAGATTATTTTTCTATCCCCATTTAGAAAGATAAAAAATGCTTTAAAATCTTTTAGTACAATATTTGTATTACATACCCTATTACACCAATAAAAATTATTTAACATGTTTTCCTAAAAGAGTAAGTATCCCTAGGGTGCCTTGTAGATTACAAATATGTTGGATGCAAATTTCTGCACTAACCTTGACTGCCACCTTCTTAGAACCAAACCTGATGACACACATTTCACAATTTACCTGTTCTAGGATACGATGGGATCGCTTGCAAGGAAAAATAACTCCAAATATCTTAGGATTGAGCTTATCTTTTATGCAACATATGATGATATGAATATGAAATGGTTTTGGATATACACATTCGTGTGTAACTTCCTATTACACTAATAAATTAAACCCTAAAAAAATAATCTAAACCCTAGACATACCTGATCTTTTACATACAAGTGTCAAATTTTTATCGATATATTTTTGTGTGCCGCACAAATACGAATTAGAAAATCTAGAGTGATGCAATTTGCGTCCATATTTATTTCTCTCTTCTACTTCTTTCACAAACCACCATTAATTTGGTTTTAAGAAAAAAAGGTGTATGAATATCTAATCTAAACAAACTATTAGTACATTTTAATATTAAATTAAATTATTTTATTTCATTTTCTTTATTAAGTCCAAATAGGATAAGAAGTTTTAATTCATTTAAACTATCTTAAAATTTTTATAACACTTTAATTAATTCACCTCGTTAACTTTTAGTTAATTGAAGATGTCTTCCTACAACGATAAAAGGAGACATTGTTCATTTGTCTAGGGCAAGAAGAAAAGGCTGCATAGAGAGTTTGTAAGAAAAGAATTTTATATGATGAGAGATTTAGTTGTAGTTGAAGAAAGATGTTATACTTTAACTCAATATCTTGTTCAGAAATTATTGAGTTATATGCCAATGAACAGTCAGAATATTTTTCGGCAATGAACTTGAATCTCTGTAAGGAGGGCAAGATATTCGCATCTTGGCCTGAAGTTTTTCTTCAAATATTGTCTATCAAAATTGCAATATCTCCAACAAAAACTCCAACCACCATCAACCCCTAATCTAAAAGAATGAAATAGAGAGAAAAATTGTTGAGTTTCGTCCATATTTCATTTTGGTATATATAATCCCTAAAGGTTTTTTAAAGCTTTTTTTATCCTTAAAATATTTATAGATGGTGGTTATGGTCCCTAAAGGTTTTCCTTAAGTGTTTCGGTCCTCTAGATATTTATGGATTGTAGTTCTTCCGAATACTTATGGATTGTGGTTATGGTCCTTTTTTCCTAAATTCTTCCATGAATCCACTCATTAAAATAATATTTCATTGGGGTTATTTTGGTCTATTCACTTAATTTACACGCCATTAATCCACACACTAAAAAGAGAAGAATGTCTCAAGGGGTCGATCATCTTACCAGTTCTAGTCAGAACTTTGATTTTTTTTCTTTTTTTCTTTTGGTAGTCAGCTATATCACCCCCGTATAGTGAGAGAACCACAAAATTCCTCTGACTTTTCTGGATATACACACAATGGTCTTCTTTGATCATCATGAAAACATGTGAGACGATGGCTCGATGAAGTCGACGGTACCAATGATTGAATGATTATTCCAGGCCATGGATAGAACGGTTTAAGTGTCACATTTTGTGCTCATGCCTTTGTAGCTAAAAACCTTTAGGTTGATCCTTATCGATCTCTTCATTCAGTTCTCTATTGAGAAAGGCATTCTTCACATCCATTGGGAACAATTCCAAGTTAAGATGTGCCACTATGGCAAGAATAAGGTGAATAGAAGCAAATCTTACCACAGGGGAGAATGTTTCTTCATAATCTATGCCCTCTTTTTGGGTAAAACCCTTTACTACTAATCAAACTTTGTATTTGTCAATTGATCCATTTGCCTAGCTCTTGATCTTGAGAATCCATTTGTTCCCAATAGTCTTGCACCTAGATGGAAGATCAACCAACTAGACTTGGTTCTTAGCCACAGAAGCCTCCTATTGACTTCAAGAGTACTATCATTGTTCTCTGCAATTGCTGAAAGAGGTTGTGGAGTCTTTTCCTAGCGAGAACTTGATGTATTTGTAGAGGATTATGGTAACAAATCGCATAACTGTAGACCCCCTTTGACTTCACCAATATTTGAAAATTCTTCAAAAAAATCCAATCAATTTCAGTCATTTCATTATCAGGGTGTTTTCCATAAATAAAATAACCCTTTAAGCCTTCACAATACCTCACATAGATGCATTTATTTTGCTCTTAAGGCCTAATTTCCCATGCTTATAAGAATTGTTGTACGAACCCTACCAATCCCCAAGCACGGAAGCCATTCAAATTCAGGTTTCCATCCATTCCAAAGTTCGTAAGGGGTTGAAGGAATAGACTTTGAAGGCACTCGATTTAAAATGCAGGCTACAATTATGATTCCATCTCCCTGAAAAGGTATGGGAAGATTTTTGCACCATCATTGATCTAGACATATCCAGAAGTGCTAGATTTCTCCTTTGTACAACACGATTTTGTTACAAAGTGTAAAGAATCATTAAATGACTTATATTCCCTTTACCTCACAATATTGTATGAACTAATAAGATAAATACTCTCTTCCTCTATAAGTTCTAAGAACTTCATGTTTTGTTCTCAGCTTTTGTCAAGAATTGGTTGAAAGAGCTTAACTTTTCTGAATTATGAGATATGAGGTAAACTGAACCATAGTTAGAATATTCATCAATGAACGTGAGAAAGTAGGAAGCACGATGATATGCTTTTACGTTCATTGGGCCGCATGTGTCTGAGTTTATCCACTCTAAAGGATGAGTAGCACTTTTGGCCTTACCAAAAGGCTTTCGATAGGACTTACCTATGAGGCATGCTTCACATAAGAAGGTTGACTCTAGCGAGTGGGCCTAATTAGCCCTCTTTAGTGAATCTATTCATCTTATCTTGTCCTTTGTGCCCTAATCTCTCATGTCATTTCTTTAATTCACAACTTATATCAACAGAAGATGTAATAAAAAGTAGAAATAATGTCATTATCCACTCAAGTGTGTATATATATATATACACACACATGACACTGTTGGAGCACGCTCCACCACATAGCTTAATGCACACTCCACCACATAGCTTAATGCATGCCCCAACCGTTTCCATAAAGGAATTGTTGAAACACGTGTTTGGGAACCAAATGACGATGATGCCATTTTGCTGCATCAAACAAAAGAGAAAAGCAGCGACTAAATCTTTCAAGCTCCGCTAAAAATCTTACACACTTACTGCCAGTCTTCTCTCTCACCTTCGAGCTTAAAAACTCAGCCCGTTGCAAGTCAGAGTTCACTCGGTGCCCTTCAAAGATTTTGAGTTGCTTGCAGAAGATTTTCAAAAATAAGATTGGTCTAGGGCTTGAAAGAATTAGCTTTCAAAGTTTTCTCCCAAATCACTTCAGATACGTTTTTCATTGTTCACCTCAAGGATATTGCAGAGCTCTCTCTGTTGTCCGCAATTCAAATTTCGAGACTCAAAACCATTTCACTGTGTCGCAGAAGAGACTTGATGACAAACTCACCAAAAAAAAGCTGTTTCCTTCACTTACGGTCTAGCCCTGAAGTTACAGACTTTGACGTGGCTTCTCCTAGGTTCGACTGTGAAGTTGATGACCGTTCTAGGGTTCGAAACGTGGGATCGAAAGGCTTCAATTTCTCCAGCGAATTGATTATAGGCCTCAGTTTGTGGACCTCTAATAAAGAACATCAAAACGATGATAGTGCTGACCTTCGGTGGTTTGCTAGTAATTATTGATGGCTGTTCTCTTTCTTTTTTTTTTTTGTTTTTTGAAATGCTAGTAATTATTCTGGAAATTTTATAGTCTTTAATCATTTAGATTGTTTTCTTTGTATTGATTGATTTTTCCTGTTTTTGTTAAGACCCACCATTAGTTATAGTAGAAATATACAGCAATTGGCTATATGAGTTTCTTCTTTGCTATTGTTGGTATTTCCTCGTACTTTAGTCGAGTTTAGTCTGTCTATCATTCTGAATAAAGCTTCTTTGTTTCGTTAATTTGTTTTTGTTTCTTCATTTGAACATTCCCCTTTACTTTAGTATGACTAATTGAGTTCCTCTACTCTTGCTTCTGCATATGTGAAAGGATGTATCTGGTTTAGTCTAGTTTTGTATCTGGTTGCAGTGGTGAGTACATTTTTTTTTTTTTTTTTTTGCTTTTTTCTGGTTCTTGAACTTTTCAAAAAGCATCTTTCTTTGTTCTGGTTCCATCCTCTATACTAATGTATATGGATTTGGGCTTTAAAATGACATAGATTTGCTTAGGATGAGGTTGCTAATTATTTGGTGGAGATGATGGACCTGAACTTGTTACCAATGCCAAGAAACTTTGACATGGTTACTGATGGACTAAAAAACTGTGGAAAGTATGATTTGGCTAAAAGTAAAAACTGAGTGCTATCTTGTTCTGTTGTCTAACAATTGGAAATTAATTTCTTTCTTCATTCTTTTAATTAGAATTTACCTTTGGACTTAGGTTCATTTTAAGCATAAAGCGGTTCTTCTGTTGTCTATCCTGAATGTAGGATGTAATGCTTTTGACATTTCATGGTACCACTTGGTTTTGGTTCTCTTTTCCACTTTGGTTTGCTAAATGGCATGATTGGCATGATCCTACTGGTTCCCTTTTCCTTGTTGGATACCCTCTCTGGCAGGGAGGGAAAAGGTGATGGCTTTCTGGCTGAGAAGGTTCACCAATTGAAGCATGCCATGAGGGATGCGATGAAGCGCCGAGCTCTAAGGAAGAGAGAAGAATTGCTTCAGGTAATTCAAATACAAGACTCTGTTACTCTCAAACTGCTTTATCTCCATATTTTTTCTAATCAAGAACTGTGCCATAGATGCCATTTTCCATCTTATTGAAATTGGAATACCAAAATATTTTGATTCTCACTTATATAGATTAGACGTCTCAGTTTTGTCACCATGTCAAATTTCAAGTGTCCAATATATTCTTTTAAAATCTAATTGCATCATAGATGTAGAACATATTAGTTGGCGATACCATGCACATTGATTCATGCCACTCTCTCTCACCTTTATTTTTCTTCCTTATTTTCCATGTTTTAAGTTCAGTTCCCGATTCTTATGATGAGTTGTTGTAATCCATCCAACCAGTGCTTGTTTATAATTTTTAGATTGATTGAGCAATTGCAGCAGTTTTTTAAGCTTAAGAAGTCGTCAGCTGTTGCTACTCCAGAAACTCAATTGCTGCGAAGGCTTCTGAAGTTGAAGATGAAAACAAGGGGCTGGAGAACTATTAGGTGCTCATGAAACAGAGGCAATTAAATGCAAAGGATATGGTAGGTTTCTCCAAGGAATTGTTGTCACGGCTTGAGGGCGTGACTTCTATTGTAGATTCGCAGGAGGCTTTTGACATAATGGGCATGTTGGCCGATGTACTCACGGGAGGTTTTACTTGATGTCAAGATTTTGTTAATGCTGCAATTAAAAGTTAATCCATGCATACAGCTGCGAGTAGGTGCTTTTTGCCAGAACCATTTCCTTGCAGGTTAGTAGAGGGATATAATTTTGCATTCTTCTAAATAAGCTTTGTAATAGTGAATTCTTCTCAATGGTTTTTTACTTGAAATGCAATTCAAATGTCAATGATAATTTTCTCAGTTGAAGTCTTTCTTGTTTGCTCATATGACCACCGATCCGCCATTCTTGGTGAAACATAATTTTTTAAAAAATAAAAACATTAATTAAATTTCAAACTAATTAATAAAATAAAAATAGTGACATTTAGGAGGAAGTAATTAGTAAATCTTGATATTTTACACATTTCGTAGTAGCAGTACAATGTCAAATTCGAGGGAAAAATTGAAAAATGATACTGCAAGACTAGCTATTGCTAGTTTTCAGCTTCTTTCTAATGTGATTGCAATTTTGAATGCCCCAACTGTGACTAGCCATTCGTTGGATGCTAGATGAATCATACAAAACAGAAACTGTTGCACATTAGATATCCCTTTGACTATCAGAAACAGAACAGCTAAACATGCATATTGCAGTTTTGGACATGCGAGGGGAGGTCTGGCTGTGGATACATGAGCCAATCAGATACCAATTACACGAAGGTCGATCAAATCGTTATGCCATAATTCACAGCCCTCAAAATCCAACATAAGACAAAAAAAATTTAAAAACAAAATTCAGCATTTTCCATAGAGATCTCATCAAACAATTAGAGCACCAAGTGAGAGAATATTTCCCAACCTTCAACTTTGATTCATTATATTTTCCCTTAAAATTCACTTTTTAAAAATATTCTTAAACAAAGTGCAACATTAGAGAAAGATATACAAACATTTTTATCGAGGTTTGTTGTGGACCGACCATTCATCTGCTTGCTTTGTCTAGTTGCACCGAGATGCTGGCTTGTGACAAATCCACTCCTGAGGATTGCAGTGCACGAGATAGGGTACTCAACAACCTGTTAAACAAAATAAACGGTAGAACCATAAAATTCAAAATTTTGGAAGTTTATTATATACCATAGCCAAGTGACCAAATGAAAATTGGTTCTCCATCCAACAACACTTTAAGCATAAAAGTCATGCAGACAACCATGCAGAAAATACTTAAGAATTTCTAGTTTTGAACTGTCTACTTTTAGTGACTATAGGCACTTTTCACGAACTGAGGTTGTTCAATAAAGTTCTTAGCTAGCCCTGAATTGCCTCTCTACGGATTAAAAAAGGAGGTTTTAGAATAAAAAACATATATTCATGTTAGGTGAGTTTCTTTCTTCATCCATTTACTATCTCAAAGATTAATTAAGTTCAAGAACCAAAAAAAATAATGATGTTAAAATGAAAAATTTACTTTGAAAAAATAAACATCACGGTGCACAAAAATTATTAATCTCTTTTTAATCCAACTCCAATCTAATATGAAGGGTAACGTTAGCTCTATCAACCCACCCACCCCATCCAAGCGCACAGTCCCTTACTCATCCACTTTTCATTTCCCCTTTGCATTTTGTCCTCCCAAAAAGGAAATTGTAAGATAAAGATACGCCTGCAGTCAACGTGCCTCATCAAGAGTCCTTAGCAATTCAAAGAGAACCATGACATGATTATACTCTTTCCTCGAATATCAATTTTTTTCATTTAACAACAATAATTAAATAAAACAAAGACCAAAAGCAAAAGAAGATTGAGTGAACTCACAAAAGAGAAGAAGGAACACAAGATATGAGAATATCTTCTCAACCTAACACTAAGAGGCAAGCATGTAACTAAATATCTGTCAGTCTGACAGCAAACAAAAGCATGGCACATTTAGATTTGAAGTTTGTCAGATTCATTAACCTCACTAAAAGTCCTCACATTTTACAAGAAATTGAAAATAAGCTAAAACCAG
>JAOXNR010000028.1:921400-936272 GCA_028571225.1 Parsonsia alboflavescens | reverse complement strand
TTGTGGGTTCGACCCTACTTGCCCTAACTGCATTAGTTTTGGTAGATAGGTTTAATTTGTTCGTGTTACGACGCACGATCAAAGAGTGACATTTCAACCCTTCATATGTACGGAAACCTTTCTTGAAGCATCCTTCTAGTCCTTGGAGTACAATTATGATTCCAATGGTTCTTCTGTAATGGACATCTTCATCATCGTATTTGATAAAATCTTTCTTCACATTTGATGCTTTAATTGAAAAGGTTTCTACTTTTCCCAACTGAATATAATGATAGGAATTATAGACTCCATCCTGGTAGAAGCCTGGGTTTGCATATAAGAATTTGAGTACCAAAACATCTTGCGGTGATATCGTGGGATTGTTCAAATAGCAATCTTTAACCCCTTCCTTAATTCAGAATGGTAGAGAGCTAATATCCGGAAAATTGGGAGACATCAAGAATATCGAATTTATGTTTCATTTATCTCATGTATTTCTTCATTAAAATTGGTATATTGATGTGCATCTTACAATCTAAATTTGTGTAATTTATCACATAATGTATGACTGATATAATTTCCATTAGCTCCAGTATCAATTAGTATATTTACAGAAGTAAATCCTAATCCATCAAAATATTCTCCTTTTATTTAATAATTTTTTAAACCAGCTTCTTTCGATTGTATCACATCTTCCAAATATCTTGATGAATTTTGTCTACCTATGACTTTTGATTCTGTAAAAGATAGTCTAGGTGTATATCGATTAGAAGTTATTATCGATTTATTCCTTCAATCAAGTTTTAGAGGTATATTTTCTATTTCTTCAATCTTTGGTAAACTAGGCATTTGTATCTGACAAAACTCATTAAACAAAAAAGGAAAATCTATTGTGTCTATTATGACAAAGCATTCAGAATGATGCGTATTAGAAATACCATATAATGTTAGAGATTATAACATCACTATAGAAATATTATCACTGATACATGAAAAATTAGAAGATCATAATATTATAGAGATAAGACTAAAACACAAAAAGATAAAGAGGCATAAAAAATTAACTAAGCATTATAGAAAACACCATTTAAATGGATAAATATCGAAAATTAGAAGAACAAGATTATCCACTAAGGATAGAAAAAGATTTAACAGAAATACAAAAAACCAATAATAACATAGCAAATCTTATATCAAGGGTTGGTGAAGCAATAAAATTAGAGTTTTCTGGAGAAGGAAACTTTCTAAAAGACCTTGGAACAATTAATAAATATATGATTGCATTGTTGAGATTACAATTATGTGATATTTGTGAAATAGATAAATACATACGTGTTTTTCTATATTATTACTATCACATATACAATAGAGTTGCTGATATACATACATATTTACCTTTGTTTTTTACAAAGATTCCAAACCCTTGGGGTAAAAAATTGATAGATACCTATACTCCAGGAACTGCTGATACATTAGGTAAAAGGATAACTCATTTAAAAGATAAATTAAGTGAATGGTGTGGTGATGCGATGTTGGCAAAAATGAAAAGAGGATTAAAAAAGAAAGTATCTTTATGTTGTGATAATCAAAAGATGCCTATAATGATAGGATGTGATTCGTCTTATTTTTATAGTAAAATTAAAATGGGTTATAAAAAGAGATACTTTAAAAAATGAAAAGTTAGATATTATAAAAAGAAAAGATATTACAAGCCCAAATAACCTACATATGTTAGGAAAAGAGATAACAAAAACCCAAAAGATTGTAAATGTTATTATTGCTATGAGATTGAACATTATACAAATAGATGCCCTAAGAAATTTGAGAGAAATGAAAAGAAAATTGAAATAGATGAGGACATTGAAGATATGATTGCACAAGGAGAATTTGTACAAATTGATAATTATGAAAACTTAGAATCTGATTATAGTATTTTTATCTATACAGATACAGAGTATGAATCTACTTCTAAAGACGAATGAACAAGATATAATTGGAACGAGTTCATCCCAAGAAAATATAGATAATTCTGTAGAATATACTAGTGAATAAAATCAAGATATACTGGTAGATAAGAGAAAGTTAAAACAAATACAAAAAGAAAACTTCTCTTTGTCTAATTACTTGGGATTTAAAGTTAAAATACTAGATAAACTAGGAATTAAACCTAAAAAACATCATCTATTTTATGGATTGAATATTCTAGAAAGAGCTTTAAAAGTTTCTCTTACTTCTAATAAATTAATGATACCTTTACCTTTTAAGAAAGATATTCAAGAAAAACTACAAAAGATAAAATCTAAAATCAGGAATACTTTAGGATGGATACATATTGGAGCGATATAGATAATTATAAAATCAACTTTTAAAGAAGGATTAGGTACACTAATTGATTTGGCCATAATGGATAATAGAATTCAGGGTAGAAAAGAAGCCTATTTAGGTATTTTAAGGGAGTAATTTGCAATATGGAAAATTAAAGTTCAATATATACCCTATGATTTCATATCATCTGCATGATAAAGATTTTGATAAGACTTTAAGTCTTTTACAAGATTTTAAAAGAAAAGAGTCCTTCAAAGATAATAATAGACCTTATTCGATTACATACATAGTTTCATAAGGTATTTCTAATACGCATCATTCTGTATGCTTTGTCATAAAAGACACACTAGATTTTCCTAATTTGTTTAATGAGGTTGGTCATATACAAATGCCTAGTTTACCAAAGATTGAAGAAATAGAAAATATACCTTTTGAACTTGATTTAAGGAATAAACCGATAACAACTTCTAATCGATATACACTTAAACTATCTTTTACAAAATCAAAATTCATCTAGATATCTAGAAGATGTGATAGAATCAAAAGAAGATGGTTTAAAAAATTATGAGGTAAAAGGAGAATATTTTGATGGATTAGGATTTACTTCTGTAAATATACTAATTGATAATGGTGCTAATGGAAATTATATCAGTCATAAATTACAAAAATTTAGATTGCAAGATTCACATGAATATACCAATTTTAATGGAGAAATACATAAGATAAATGAAACAATAGAAATGATATTGAGATTCGGGAATGAAACTATTCCGTTGAAATTATTAATAGAAAATGAATGATTTAATGATACCTTAGAAATCATGTTAGGAATAACCTTTTTGGATAGAGTAAAACCTTACTAGATAACTGCTTATAGATTGAAGATTACATATAGAGAAAAAATTATTTATATTTCAAGATGACAAGTCCTTATAGTATTTACATACCTATGGGAATAACATATAAGGATTATTAAGCAGAATACTTTGCTGCATGTATACATTGCGGTGCAGAATCATGTTTATGTAAATCAGATTGCTTTCCTAAAGAATATCAACAAGATTTAAAACCTATTAAAGGTAGAGATATTTCAAATAATATCATAAGCCTAGATAAAGGGATAGAAAGACCGATAATATTATTAAGATCATTTTTGATAAAGTGTTCGCCATTTTATTTCTATAATGTTGGAACAGATATCCTATTTGGAAACAATTTCTTACAGTTATTTCATAAGATTACATTTGATACTACTTTATATCAAGTGATATTTAAAACACCATGCAAACATTTGATAGCATTAAAAAGATTAAGAAATGCTTATCAAAAGAGTTTTTCTATTAAATTTCAACCCCGCACAGCGAAACGTGGTGATAAAGGATACAAAGAAAAATCGATTTTACCTAAAGAAATACCTTTATTGCAATATCAAGTTAGATTTAAAAAACTTGAGATGAGATAGAACGAACAAATTCAACGTTAAACTAAACTTCATATAATTCTCTCTTCTAATATTTTAAAAATTAATTTATTAATAATTATTACTAATAATAAAAGAAAAACATAATCATCACACTTTGTGCGAGCTTCTCATCTATTTTAAAATTAAAAACTTCACTAAAAATTACACAAAAGCCTAATGTTTAAAATTTAAAAATTGAGCCCTGTCCAAATAGGCATTCTCCGTGTTTTCAAGCGCGGGGAAAGCGGTTTGCTATGAACTTATTTACGATCAGAGTTACAAAGCCACATAAACCGTTCAAAACTGTTAGTGTTGCTTCATCACTTGACAGATGGAACGGCACCCGTTTCCCCGTTGATTTGGACAACGTCGAATAAATAAACAAAACAAGACAATCCCATTGTTCTTTCTCTCTCAGAACCTCTTAACAAATATGGTAATAACGCCGTTGGAATCGGTCTATCCATTTCCAGTCCATTTTTTCCAGCTCTTTATTACCCTTCTTTTCCTTCTCTACGTAACTCCCCCTTTTTTTTTCCCTTCTCTCTCTTTTTAATTATTTTTCTCTCTCTCTAGGGTTTTGAATTCTCTTTGTTCATCATCATCGTCATCATAATCAAGACCCCCTTCCTTTTCTTCTATCATTCTGTATATTTCCTGGAAATGACGACCTCGGCGGTGAAGAATAACCTTTTGCCACCTGGGTTGGTGTCCAACTTGCAGGATGTTCTTCGTGCCCGAAAGGGTAGCAGTGAAAATGAAGACCAGCAATCTGAGTCTTCGGCCGAACCCAATCACCGTGACACTGAATCGGCGGAGCCTTCTTCCACTTCCAATTCTGATGCTGTCCCAGAGCCTGATAGCTCCAAGCCGCTTTTATTGGTTAGCAATAGCGACGGGATTGAGTCTCCTGGCCTCAAATACTTGGTTGAGGCTCTTGTGCATCAAGGCCAATACAATGTTAACGTCTGCGCTCCTCAATCGTGAGTCTTCTTTTCTTCTTTTCCTGAACTTTTGATGTTCCAATAAAGTTTCTTCATTAAGTTCTTATATAGTAGCTCATATTGTTTCTTTCATTTATGATTGGTTCGCTTATTTATGATGAGTGGCTATAAGTTTGTGATTGACTTTGACATGTGTGGGATTGAATATCCATTCATTCTCATTCAACTTGCAGGAAGAAAATTGACAACTTTTTTTTTTTTTTTTTTTGAAAAAAAAAATTTTTCACTGCTGATTATCGAATTATTGTGGTTTTATAGGGATCAATCGGCTTCTGGTCATTCTATAACTTTGAGAGAGTCTGTTGCTGTGACTTCAACTGAAATTGAATGTGGCATAGCTTATGAAGTATCTGGTATGATCATTTGGTTGCTAATGTTTTATTTAGAGGTCGATGTTGATTTCTAGGTTTTAATTTTATCTTTTTAAGCCTTGATTTGATTTGGTCTTTTTAGAGTTTATGATTATTATATATTATTTGATGCACATTACCTTGATATATCTACATTAAGTTCCTTTCTGTTTTAGGGACCCCTGTGGACTGTGTCTCTCTAGCTTTATCTGGTGCTCTTTTTGCTTGGTCCAAGCCTCTCCTGGTATGCTGTTTCAGGCATTCAATAAATTTCTCATCTTATGGTCAGGATGAGTTCTCTTTTGAAGTTGGTTTTTGATTTTTCTATGTTTAGGTAATAAGTGGAATCAATAGAGGTTCAAGTTGTGGCCATCGCATGTAAGTTGGTTGTATAATGTTTTGCATGTAGTTTTCAGCTACCTCTCATTTGTTTCAATTAACTTCTTTTTGATGTGGATTTTCCATTCTCTCCACTAAGTCATAAGTTTTCATTGTTCTCGTCAAAGATTATTATGATAATGTATTTTATTGTATAAATTCCTAGGTTTTACTCAGGTGTTGTAGCTGGAGCTCGAGAGGCATTAATGAGTGGTGTGCCATCTATATCTATATCACTAAATTGGTGTGTGAAAGCAATGCTTATAACCTAGTTTTATGTTAATGTTTTTGGCTGTTGTTCATTTTAGTCTCACTTTACCTATTTTGTTCTAGGAGGAAGGATGAAAGCCAGGATCGTGATTTCAAGGATGCTGTGACTGTCTGTTTACCACTTCTAGATGCAGCTATCAGAGACATTGAGAAGGGAGTTTTCCCTACAAATTGCTCACTGAGCATTGAAGTTCCAACATCTCCTATTACAAACAAGGTTTGCTGTGTAAACTTATTTTGATCTTGATTTCCATGGATTGAAAACTTCAGCAGTTGCATCAAGTTTGTTTTAAGTTTTAGCCCTTGGGCATGTGTCTCTGTACTTTCCCAGATAAGGATGTGGGTATCCTGCAATATGATATAACCACACAGAAATTAATTGTATGGTTTTGCAAAAGATCTTTTTTTTCTTTACTTCTCTCTGATAAGCCGAAGAAATGTACGTTCATACTGTGGGAAATGTTCCTTTTCCACTCTATTTGGATATTCCCATGTGCTTCATGCGGTCACTTGCTATATGGTCCTTGATGGATCTTTTCATTCAAAGTGCCATTTTGTGAGCATGTAGCTTATCTCAAGCTTTTTGGATTTCTTCTTGAGTTGTTGCGGCTACAACATGCCCAAATCAATATGTTAAGATTCGAATTCTTGCTTGCCTTTTTCCTTGTTACCTTTTTCTGTTTCTTCTTATTATTTGCCAAAAAAGGGTCTATGTTTATGCTATATGTTAATCCTGCTGATGGCTGCCTTACAGGGATTCAAATTGACAAAACAGAGCCTTAGGAAGTCTACACTGAACTGGCAAGCTATTTCCTCTACTAGGCATCCGTCCTCGGGACGTTTTATGTCCAATCAACAAATTCTCGGTATGCAGCTTGCGCAGCTAAGTCGTGATGCTTCTGCTGCGGTGAGTAGGCTCGTAAATTTATGTTAGTCCCTTTTGCTGCAATCTAAAGGTTGTGGCCATTTGTGCATCTAATCATTGATCTTTCTCTTTTCAATTTTTAACAGGGTGCTGCTCGCCGTTTGGGCACTCAAAAAAAGAATGTTGAAGTGATTGAATCAGTTGGTGTTTCGGGGAAGTCTGATCCCAATCGAAAAGTGAAATATTTTCGTCTTGAGGTAATCTTGTTACTCTTTTGAGTTTAAGTGAAACAGTGGAGTTATCTTATATTGCAACTTATAATGAGGAGAATAATCTCGTGCCATTTTGAGCTTCTGTTTGGGAAAGTTGGAAGCATAATTCGATACATGATAACTCAAAGGGAAAAAAATAAAAAGGAAAAGAAGAATGACATGCAATGCATTGTGCATGTTTATTGTCTGTAACTGTAATACGTATTTGTTGGCAATAAACTATTTTGTTTTATGTTTCTTTCCATAATCAAAACTTCAATATAAATTTGTCAGCCTCCTTGATTTTTTCTAGCAATGCAAGAAACCAAAAATTCTGTAGTTTATTATTGTGTTTATGATGAACCTTTTAAAAAAAATTTTGGTTTGCTGTTCTTCCCTCGAACTTTTGATACTCTGTTCAGTTCCACAATTGTCCTATCTACATTTGATTCTTTACATGTTCTCTGGTAGAATGTTTTTACTATTTTAATTTTGATTGATCTGTTTAACCATATCTGCCACAGTTGCTTGATAAGGATCAGGGAGAAGAAGATGGGGAACTAGATTTTAGAGCCCTTGAAAACGGTTTTGTAAGTAACACTTCCCCTTGCTTTGTGCTAGCAGTATGGGTGTATGAAGTTAGTTTTCAATTTACATTATTGGCCTCTATGTGGAACACAAAACTTATGCTGTTTTTCAGCTCTTCTCTATTTTCATGCTTATATTTCCTTGAAAAAAGGCTTTGTGGTTATTGGCATTTAGTTATGTTACTTCTAATTTGATGAGGGATCATGCAATTTTGGAACAGGTAGCAATCACCCCAATATCTGTTTCAATGGACGTAGAGACAGAGACCCGATTAGCTGCTTCAGAATGGATTTCCAGAGTAAAAGTTGAACCATGAAGATAATTCTTGGGGACAGGATGCACATTTTCTGTATATTTGAAGATGATGTGATCTTCTTTGTGGTCTTGAACTGTGACAATTTATTTATTATTCTTGATTGCTTTTTTTTTGCACGGAACTAAGTTCCTGAAATTATTTATTTTTCTTGAGAGGAGCAAATGGCTTCCTGTGTCTATTTATAAAGCTGGTGCGATCTTTACTGCCTCGTTTTCTTGTGTTTGTTGATCACTGACCGAGTTGTTTGGTTAGGTTTTTGTTGTTTCCTTTAGAGTGAGGTGGGATATCATATTTTGCCATGTAACTCAAAACAGCATTGTTTATACTAATATGAATTATGCTCTGTTCTGATTTGGCAGCCCCTCCCTAATTTCCGAAAAGGTGAAAAATGGTAGAATAAGGGGAGATCATTTTCCAGCTTACAGCTGTAGTTCAAGGTTGAAGCGAGGAGGAAGTTTTCTGGTCCTCCATGAAATAAATAAATGCATTGAGTTGCAGTTGTGAAATGCAATTGAATGCATAATGGTAGCATCTTTCTATGGCTACTGTGGATCTTTCTTTACTTGGTATGCACATAAACTCTTGGAAATTTAGGTTGCTTTCGGACCAAGAGTTAAATTCAAGTGCCATTGTGCTTCATCATGCGCATTCATTCCAAAAGCGAGAGTCCGGGAGTGTCTTTTTAGCCTTAGTTGAATTGTTTCTTCCCTGTCTTGCATGTAAAAAAAAAAGGGGGTCGGCTGGTCTTCCCTTTTAACAGTTAGTTTGGGAGGGAGGATTTGGGGAGAATAGAAGGGGTTTGGAAAGAAGAAGGAACCATCTTGTTTGAGAGTTTTTGGGAGAAAGAAAAGAAGAGAAGTGGAGAGAAATAGAAAGAGCATCAGTTGTAGGAGTGATTCTCCATCCATCCATCCAAGACGGGAGAGAGGCTGAGGGTGGTTGTTGTATTTTAAAATTTCTGATATTCTCCTTACAATTTTATCCTCTATTCAAATAAATTCATATCTCTTGAGCATTTTGAAAATTTATTCTTCCATTTCTTCCCGAACTCCCAAATAAAAAATTACATATCTCATTTTTTTCCTTTCTAAAACTTCCAGATAACTTTAAATATAATTTTTCGTTCTCTCCTGACTTACACTTTCTTTTTTTTTTCTTCTCACCTCCCTTTAAAACTCCAAAGCTAGCTATAAATGTCGATTGATGTGCTCAATACTTCCTTAGTCATCCAATCCACGAAACTTTACGAATGGACAGTAAATGCTCAGAGCCCGAAGGATATCAATCACTTGGGAAATGACTCAATAGAGTTGGCTTAAAGTGAAAATGGGAAAAGAAATTTGAACTCTTCTTTCGAATTTTCAATAAATACAGTATCTATGTTTGAAATAATTTTAGCCTCTTCCTTCTACCAGTATGATCGAGAAGCAAAGGTAACGTAGTCAATGGTAACATTTTTTATATCTGGTCAACCAATAAAGATGTATTGTTTTTAAGAAATGTTATTGTGAATTATATATATACTTTCTCTCTATTCCTGTCTATCAATATGAAACAAGCTCTCCCAATGCTTTTGCATAAAAATTAAGAATAAAAATATTATATATTGATTTAGTCAAAATATCTAAAAAGGTCTTTAATTAAAATCATCTAAGAAATTGAAGTATGTAATACCCTAACAGATAAAATTAGAAAAATAGTAATATATAATCATTAAATTTGTCTAACTATCTATATATTATGAAATAAAATTGTGAGGTTAAAACAACCTACATCGTGAACTCGAAAGAGTGCTTATGATCTTTGTGAGATTAAATTGAATTTTTTGTTCTTAAAATTTTATTAATAAAATAATATTACAATATTAAAAATGAACTAAGTAAAACTTATTTTTTAAAAACTTTTGTACAATTCAAATTAAGGGATGGCAGCTCCGAAATATTTTTTTCCTTCAAAATTGAATTACTACATTTTTTTTGAGATATTATAATAAGAATATTTGTTTTAGATACAATGAATATATTTTTAGAAATTGCCCTATTAAAATTTTTATTTCAAAAAATTTATAAAAGTCCCCATATTGATTTTAATCAAAATTAGAAGTGGGTAGACATTGAGGGTCCGTTAGGATAGGGTTAAAAAAATTTTTTTTTTTTTTAAAGTTCCTTTTATAGTGGTGTTTTTCTTTTTAAAATTAGGTAGTTTTGTATTTGGATACTTTTTTCAAAATGTTTGGATAAAAAAACCACTTATGAATTTTTTTATATAATTTTTTTAAAACTTTATGACAATTTTTAAGATATAAAAGGTATCATATATTTACCATCAATTATTAATATATTTAATTAAAAAATAGGTAGAGAAAATAATAAATAACATTTCAATTTAATCTCTAAATATCTATAAGAATTATTAATTTTGTTCTATTTTTGACATATTTTTATTCCATATAAGTTATAAAGATAATATTTGAATTAAAAAAATACAGTAATAGAAAAATAAGAAAACAAAACTCAAAAAAAATAAAAGAGGGGAAAAAAAATGGAAGGTACAACTAAAAGCTGAAATTTGGGAGTAGTAGGGGCAAATTAATGAATGAAGACATAAAAAAAAAAAATCTTAAATAGAATTTTGATTTATTTTTGAACTTGTACCTTTTTTACATAAGTTTAAATAAATAATAATTTTTTTTCATTTAAGTGTTTTTCTTTTTTTAAAAGAGAAATCCAAACATACATGGGCCTGAATGTCATTGCTCATACAGAAGTGTCATTGCTTTGTACAAGTCTCACGAGTCAAGTAGTGTAGCATTTCCCCACTAGGGTTTAGTGCAAACATCAATTCACCAACTACGAGCCAGAATAACAATGTCGTCGACGTCATCGGCCAGAACGCTGATTCGAACCGGGATTTCTTTGGCGCCCCGTTTTGTGAAGCCGATCACCTCAAGTTCCTGCCAGCCGATTGCATCTCGAAAGTTGGACATCTCATCGAAGCTTTTACCCTTTCTCTACGGCCACTGGCAGTCCAATATGTATTTGCCTCAAAACGATTCCCTCTCTTTGAAGAAGCTTTCTTCTGAACCCTTTTTGTATCCTTGTGGTCTACCTTCTCTTCGTTTCTTCCTCCCTGATGGTAATCCCCTCCTTCCTCTTGGAATTTTTAATTTTTAAGTTTTTTTTTTGTTCTGAAATTGAACTCATTGAATAACTCTGTTGAGATATTATTATCATTTGAATGTTTGATCACTCGAAATGTTCTTCTGTGCTTGGTTTTTTTGAGAACACTGATGTGAATTCTTGTCTCTGTTGGGTTAAAAATTGAAATTGGTGACTGCGAGGTTGCACTACTTTGGTACTAGAATATGCTCACACATAATTGAAACCCTGGGTGGATGGCGTGCTATGTTCTCAAGTGCAATTTGGCGAATGTATCCTAAACTTTTCTAATGTTATGGTGCCACCATTCAGGTCAACTCATTTGGTTGTATGGAAAGTCAATCTATAATTGAGATGCATCTGATGATGCAAGGCAAAGTTATCAATTCTGGAAATATATGATCCCAAAGAAGTCCCATGTTAGTTAGGGAGACTTGCATTTGTTGATTTTGTTGTTCTTTGTCATTATAACAGTACTTTATTGGAACCTAGTACATTTAGATAGACCAGTCCTGGAATTCATTCAAAACAACTGAATGTGAGCGGCCTTTTATGCTGCAGTCTTTCCATGTTGAAGCAAGTAGACTTTTTGGTTCACCATTATGCTGCATCAGTTTTAATCAGTATGGCAACAAAGTCCATATTAGTGTTCTGTGATCTTGATATTCTTATAATTTGATTGTTGACAAGTGTCTCTCTCTAGGAAATGATTCTACATCAAGTGTACCAATGCTATTATTTCCTAAAAGAACCTATCAACCAAGCAACATCAGGCGAAAAAGGACACATGGATATTTAGCTCGGTATCTCTTGTTACTCTATAGTTGCTCTCTTCTCTGATTGAGTTAAATTCTTAAAATATTCATGCTTTTAAGAATTTCCTCATAAAATTATTATTTCCTAGTTTATGGATGGTAACATCATTCATCAACTTTAGGAGGACTTTCTAGTCTTTGAAATGTCCTATCCTCAAGTATACTCTTTCTATTTGTGTCTGAAATTATATTGCAAATTCCTTTGATATGATGTTGCTGATTTTCCATTCCACTCTTGGAAAAAGAGGCCAAGTTTATAAGAAACCAATGCTTGCATTTACTAAGCATTTTTTTTTTTTTTATTTAAAACTATTTTTTATTTTATTGTTTTTGACCAGCAAAGCAACCAAGGGTGGTCGGAGAGTCATTGCTCGGCGAATTGCCAAGGGCCGGTCAAGGATCACTGCTTAGGAATATTTTCATCTTTCAATCTTTTGATTGTCTCACATTCTGGTTTGCAGATTGTGTTACTGTATCTTAATGCAAATGAATAGGAACAGTTGGTTTATTATGTTTAGTCTCGACTCATTTGATGCCCGTTGTGTTGTTCATGATGTGATATAAACTGCTTGGCAAGAAGCAGCCATTGATCTGCAACATATTCCTAGTATTTCTAGAAAGCTTATATGGTAGGATGTTGATTTAAAGAGGATCAAATGGAAAACCTAACTTCCTTGGGCTTTATCTAATAAGTTAGGGTGCGCACTTTTAATCATGGACAATGAATTTCATCGAGGCCCTCTATTTTCCATTTTGTAAATTCTTTCTGTGCTTGGCAGTATATGGATAATTGAATTATTCATAGAAGCATGTGAAGCTTCCTGTCATCCTGTAAAACAGTTACAGTTCGACAAGAGGTTGGATGTCTTGTTTATAGCTTTGCTGAATGCCTGGTATGAACATTACTGGGAGATGCCTCTTTACAAGTCTATCTACGTGCTAGAATTGTCTTTGATATGTTTGGGGTGACAGTGATTGAAAGACTTGGCTGCCACTTGACAAAACATCCGTCCAGCTGTGCATAAATGGAGTTTAGCACCTGACTTGTGTAATGTTTTGCTCTAGATAGTCGGACAATCTTTGGAAGTTCACTTGGAAGGCAACGTTTCCCACTTTACCAGAATGCAGAGTCCTTCGGGAAGGTTGGGTTTTATTAACTCTGTTTTTTTGGGGAGGTGGGAAGCTTTCTTCCTGAGTATGACTAATAAAGAATGAGAGCTTGTCTCAAGTACCTATGATGAAGTGAAATGAAAGTTCCTTAGCTTGCAATGGTCTTGGCATGTTTAACTTCTCAACTATTCTTGGCTCCTGCAAATTGTGCCAATGTCCAAGCTTTTGTTTGCTACTTTTTCTGATTCTTGTCAAGTTGATCCTTTGAAACGAAACTGGAAAAATTCGAAGATAACAATTAAGTACATCCGCATCCACTTCTGGTGTTCTATGTGGATTTGTATCTGTTGTAGGCTGGTGGTCCAAAGCGTTTGGTTGATTCAATCTTGATCCGGCACACTATGCAGAAGAGCACTAAAAGACGGTTCCCTGAACCATCGTATTGTTGTATTTGATTCTTGTCACAGTACAGTAGCTCAGCAATAGTTTGGAATCAGGCCATGATGATCCAACTAGAATCTGTATTTGTTTGGTACATTTTCCACCTGGTCAACTTCTGGACCATCTTATGGCTTCTTGTGAGATTTTAAGGGGTTGTAAGAGTGTACTCGCACGTCTGAACCAGTTCGTATTTCCTCTTAAGTATAAAAAATTATGGAATGCTTTTTACTCATACTCTTATATGGAGTTTTATGGTATCGAACTTGGGTTGTTCCATGGTGGCTTCTACTTCCCACTCATTGATTTTGGTTTTCCTTTACTACGTTTTTCTTTTCTGCCAAGAGTCCAAACATCTCAGTCTCTACTTTTGTTGAATTAACTAAGAAAATAGTCGACACATTCAAGCATGGAAGAGAAAGGAGCTAAAACTTGGGATGGGTTGGGTGCGTTATCATTACTATTATCAAAGAATAATGCATCACTTAAAGCGGGATGGACTTAGTCGTCGGTATTTTGTTTCTAAGTGACCGGGACCTTACGCTGGTTTTACACCCTTGTTGTGGGCCTCAGTGAAATATTTTCTCACGGCTGAACGTTGTCAATTTTTTTTCCAATCGTATAAAATTAGTTAATCTAATTATTATATTTTATGTTTTTTAATAATTTAACCATTACATTTTAATTCTTTAAAAAATTAAACCATTCTACCATAATCTAATTAAAATATTTGTCAATGAATGTAATAAATCTTTAATAATAATACCACATGACTTTCTATATAATTAAAATTTTTTATGTTGGCTGAAAGAATATTTTTCAATTTGTAAATTTCTTCTTTTATCTAATTTTTTTTATTAACACGTAATCTGAATGATACAGAGTAAAATTTTACATTTAATTAAGTCAAGAAGAAAAAATTTTAGTGAAGATTGATTATATTTATAACTTTTATTCTATCAAACAATTATAAGTGGTTAAAATACCTTAAAATGTAAAGTATAATAATTAAATTGACTACTTTTATAATTTAATCGTTCAACAGAAAGAAAAAAAAAAAAATAATAAAACAACTTTGATGGGCACCTCTTTAATTAAGGCATTTGGGTCTACTGGAAGTCACCATCGAAAGATAAAGCGATATATATATCTAAACACATCCCACCGATTGGAAAAAAAAATTTCTGAATGACAAATGAAGAACTTAATGAAATTAAGGAGATAATAATGGGCAATTTCCATTTATAAATGAGACAGAATAGTTTGAATTTTGTTGGAACACAACACTGATTCAAGCTACGTGACAAGAAAATTAATTAGCTGACAATATCCATTTATAACATAAATCCGGTTGATGTTCCTAAGCATAATGCATGCTCCAAATATATTCACCTACTTTGCTAGGTAGCTAGAGTAACAACATTTAGATACAAATTAATGCCAAATCAGAAATTATATAAAGAAGCCAAGAAATCAAAAGTTTATACTTAGGATTTCAATATATATATATATATATATATATATATATATATATATATATAAAAAAAAAATCACAAAAAAAAA
>JAOXNR010000028.1:895686-907565 GCA_028571225.1 Parsonsia alboflavescens | reverse complement strand
GAACCTCTTAGACTATGGTTTTTTTTTTTTTCCTGTTCCTGTGATTGGCTTTTTTATCCACTTATCAGCTGTTGCTGACTTTGGATACTCTCTTTCCCCCTTGATAGGCTTTGTGTCGGGGCTATCCTACAGAGTTCGCATCTTATTTCCATTATTGCCGTTCACTTAGGTTTGAAGATAAACCAGATTATGCTTATCTCAAAAGAATTTTTCGAGACCTTTTCATACGTGAAGGTTTGGCTTAGTTCCTTCAATTTACTACTAGATGTGTATAATTTTCTGCAAGATTTTTGGATTTGTAAATTGCTGTATATAAGGCATCTATTTGAATTAATTTCTAATGTTTTTCTATACTTTTGTGCCTCTCGGCCTGTATTTTTCTTTTTATTGTTTTGTTTTTTTTGGGTACCAATCCTTTCCAGGTTTTCAGTTTGATTATGTGTTTGACTGGACCATTTTAAAGTATCAGCAGTCACAGCTCGCCAACCCTGCTCGTGCTCTTGTAAGCAATATAACTATTTAGGTTTACTTTTGTTACACTGAAGGGCATTTTTTTCCCTGACAACCTTGGGTATTGCAACAGGGTGGAGCAGCAGGGACTAGTTCAGGGATGCAGCTAGCTGTTGCAAATATTGATAGGCAACAAGGTGTGGTTCTTTTGCAGTTTCCTTATGCAATTTCATTTTCTCACCCTTGTTTTCCGTAAACTCATTGTTTGTGATCTAGGTGGTGAAGAAGGTAGGCCAACAGGCTGGTCAACTGGAAATCCTGTTCGTAATAGAAGCACCGGGCTGGCTTTAAATGGTGGAAGTCTATCAAAACAAAAAAATCTTGCTGCAAATGATGCAGCTATTGCTAAAGAGGTTCTTCTTGCTAGTTAAAACCTATTCTGCCTCTTAGTGGTTTTTCTTTCTAATGCTATTTTGGCTCATGGCATGTGGATTTGCAGGTTAGTTCTGATTTTTTCCGGTCAAGTGGTTCTTCAAGACGACCTGCTGTTTCTAGTAGTCGTGACCCTGTTATGATTGGATCTGAGTCTGACCCATCCCGTTCTCGTACAACAGATGCAAGCCCAGGAGTACTTCGTAAAATTTCTAGTGGTGCACAGAGAAGCTCCCCAGTAGTATCATCTGATCACAAACGTAGCTCATCTGCCATCAAGAATTTTGAATCCACCCTCAAGGGTATGGAGGGCCTGAATTTTGGCAATGAGGAGAGGGCGCACTATTAGCCACTCCGGAATCACTGTTCTCAATGCAAACCAGGGCAAGGTACAATAGAATAGCATGTCGGGTCCTCTAAATGGTTCCTAGTGGAAGAGGTCTAGGAATGTGGTGATGAAATGAAGAACAAGAAGCCATGGAGTGGGGTTTTTCAAGGGCAGACCTACCCATTTGGCCCTTGGTTTCTTGGTCATATTTCCATCCGTGTAGTGATGTTTCTACATGAACCTTTTTGTTGATATAATTAGCTACATTATGGCTTCATGCACTCTTTTGAGGAAGGACGCTTTTAATATTTTTTTTTACTTTCTTTCTGTACGAAGTTGTTGCTTTAAATGTTCCAGTTGTGTTTATCTTCTGCCTACTCTGAGATACTTGTAGTTGTTACTAGTACTATATTAGTATAGAAACTTGCACAATGCATGAAAAATCATTAATAATAGTTGTAAAGTATATCGTCTATTTAAAAAAGAATCTCTATTAACCGATTTTGTTTGAAAATAATCGTCGTTTACTTGATTTTAGATAAAACATGTGATTAAATTATCTATTTTATCTATTTTTTTTTTTTGCCAAACTTTCATTTTATATTGTCCAATGTAATTAATTAAACTATACAACTTTATTTTTAAACTAAATCAAATAAAAGAGAGAGAAGATAAAGAAAGAGGAAATAAAAAAGGAAAGGGGAAAGAATTTAGGGGTGCAATTTAAGGTAAATTAAAGAAGTGCAAATTTGTCTCAAATGAGTATGTTATGATAATCTTAATTATGATAAAAAATCATTAAATGACATTCTTTTTTAAATCGGTTGAGTATGAAACAATAAAATTAAAAATAAAAATATATTTAAGGAAAAGTAATTTAATATGTTATCAATCCACCGTTCAAAAAAAAATTTGTCAAAAATTAAAAAATGAGAAATATCCATGTAGAATTTTCAATTACTTTTTATAAAAATTTAATTAATTTAATTCATACTTTCTTCACCATTATTCATAATTCATTAGAGCTAACTTTTAATATCACTAATTATAAGTCATTATTGTTAGTTTATTAGATAGTTGACTAAGTTTTTCCCTTATTATCTTTGTCTGAGCTATCAATCTCTCTTTCCAAAACTCTTTGCTCCATTCAAATCTTGCATAAAGAGCATTTTATGAAATTTTTTTTTTAATTTTATAAAATGATGATTGATGACTTATAAATAATAATTGAGGGAGTATTAAATAATATATTGATGGAGTTTGGTAATGATCTTTGGGTTACCCTGAATCATGATGACACTTTGAAATCACAAATAAAAGGGAAAATTAGATCATCGAAGTGAACTGTTGCCATGACGATTACTCCGATGCCTAAGTAGTATTCCGTAGAGTTTAGATTGAATGAGAACAACTTGTTTGAAGCTATGTGTGATTCGATAATGTATACCAAATAATGAGTTACTTTGTTAAGTGAATCTCAATTACGTAGAAATATTCTTTTAGGATAATTGTGAGATTATATCCCACCAACTGTTTCTAGAATCGTGGAGTTTCCATAATTTTGGGTGCCTTACCATGTACGTCTCTGGTGTGAGATCTATGAGCACATTAACGACTCACAAACCAACTTTGCGACCTTCTAGTGAGTCTCAAGGTCTCGATGAGTTTCTTTGGAAGGTCATGATGAGTGATTTTAAGGCTTATAGTATGTATAAGGAGCCATAGGTATGCAATCATGGCATGGAAGTTGAATGAGATGGATCGGAGCTCACCTGGTCGAAAGTCATGGTCCGGTGAGACTCTCCTAAGCTCATTGAAAGTCGGTGACTTGAGAGGTCGATAGGAAGGAGGTTTCCCCAGTAATAGCAATTCGGATCTTTAGGTATCCGGGTTGGTATTTGAATCCAATTGGATCGAGTCATTTGGGTCATGCTCGTTTTACCCATTATTACCACCCTTTTCCTGCAAGCTCTCAGGTCATGATGCCTAAAATTTTCGTTGCTGAATCTCAACAATTGAAGAGTCTGGCCATTTTTTATAACGGCTAGTTTTGAGGTGTTGTGCCTTATCAGTTTTGGACGTGACCTTGATTCACCATTAACGTATCTTTCCAAAACTCAGGAGTCTCCTTTCTCATATAAATTCGGGGACTTTGAAATGGACTAAATTTCTTCCGAGTATCTCGAGTTCTCCTTTGCAATTAAACTGAGATCTTCCTAGTGATTTCCAGCCCAAAAATCTCAAGCTCCCTAATTTTCTGGTGATCAACTGGTATTAGTCAGCCTTAGCATTCTTTGTGAAGGACTGTTCCCAACATCAAAGAGTGAGTTCTCTCTTTCCTCTTTCTTTCATTCTGGAAGTTTTTTTTTTCTTTCGTGAAAACATGTCTCCTCGTCAGCTTCGTAGTAGATCTCTTTCCGCTGATCTCTCCCCATCATGAGACTTACACACTCAGCTAGTCTTCTTCTTTGAGCACCCCTTCTCTGCATACTGAAGAATCTCCTAGGCTCTCCCATATTTTGATATTGACAATGAGGTGTACTGCATGCCTCCCTTACTGCTAGGGCTCCACGAATTAAGAGTAAGGTGTATAGTCCTTCTGAGCTAGAAGTTTTCTCCCTTGAATCCTCCAAAGGTGATGCAGGTAGACGTGGCGGGTTGAGGAAAAAGAAATTCAAGAAGAAATCTAATCACAGGAACTCAAAAAAAAAAAAAAATCACAACTTTTAGTTCGGATGAACAGTAAATGCGATGAATAGTAAAATGGTGAATAGTATGATGAACTGTAAATCGATGACCAGTGCGATGAACAGTATGCCAGAACAGTGATGGTGAACAGTACTCTCGATGAACAGTGCGACGACAACAATGTCAGAAAACTTTCGGAAACTCAAACTTTGGATAACCCGTCATAGTTTGAGGCTTTTCGTCAATCTAACTTCTAAACTTGTCAAAGGTCAAGACAACAGAAAAAAAATTGGGTTCTGCTATAATCAAACTTCAATCTAAAGTAGTTAAAAGACGAAGAAAGAAAGAACAAAAACCTTGAGTTCACAAGGAAAGACATAAAACTCTGAAAACATTATTGATAGCAGATTGAATTCCTGGCTCTTATTTATAATCCTAGAAGTTTTAGGTTCCTAATCGGACTTGGAAATAGAAACCAAGAAAAGCACTAATAGCTAAGTTCTGTGTTCCTAATCAGGTTAGGAAATAAAAATTAGGAAGAAAACAATAAAAAAATAAAACAAGTTTCTAAATAAAATTCTATCTAATTAAGGAAATAAAATTATTAAACAATCTTGATCTTGCTCGTCTACTTGTTCTGCTTCAATAGGTCCCTTTGAATTTTTCATAGTAGTGGAGAGAAGGGTTTGAACAGAGACGATGTAGTGGCTGCTTGGGAATCCAAGCACCCCAAGACTAGGAGTGTCGGGCACATAGTTCTTCACTTAAACAACCTTAGGGGAGGAATTCTCTTACTTTATCTCCTTCCTCTATTTCTAGATATATCTTACTTCTATTGGTTTCCCATTTCCCAACTCGTTCCTAATGCCATTAGGTCCATTATAGGTTTCATTGCAACCTGTCATCTTTACAAGATCCTTGTTTCCCTAGACCTCTTTAGATGCTTTTTCATGGTTGACATCTTTACTGCCCCTGGTAAAACTAGCTTAGGGTGTATTCAGTTCAATAACAGGTATAGATTGTTAGGGGCTTTCCAGTCTTGTGGTGGACCTTGGAAAGATTCTTTTCTTTTTGCTAGACTTCCAGTAAATCAGGTTCTAGCCGAACCGTACTCCTAACTAGAATCTCCATAAAACATTTTATAAAGGCCTCCCCACTTTAACCGAGGAGCAAGAGAGAGATAGAACTTTAGTTGTCGGCCTTGCCAACTCTGACGTTGAACAGGTCCGCTCTACTCAGCTAGTCTGGCCTATTCCTTTTCTTCGTTCTGTTGGATTTAGAAGTCCTACTGATAGCGACCTTCCATCCCCTAGGAAAACTATGGGAATTCTTCCCCATGGTAGGAAATTTCCAGACTTTTAGTTCTTAGAAATTTCATTTTGCTTCATTGTTCACCCCTGATCACTAACACCTTTTTCTTTCAATTTGTTTTGACAGCAATGAGGACAGCCTGGCTGTTGAATTCTCCCACTCGATCTCAACAGGGACAACAAAGTAGGTCACTGTCTCTCTGAGCTGCTTCAAGTGGGACTAGTGGTGCTGTTGGTGCTCCGACCATTGCTCCGTCTTCTAGGGATTCATCCTTTAGGATTCCCATCCCCTAGTCAAGGACCATAAGGGTTACAATGGAAAAAAACCGGACTTGGAATGCCTTGAACAGAAATGCAGTAAAAGCTGCTTTGTGTGCGTTTGAGCATCCGACAAAGATCACCATCTTTGATTCTCCTTCCCCGAGGTAATTTCAGCAAGCACCGGACATTTTTGCGGTTTCTTTTGGGAAAGGTAATTCTCTAGCGACCTCCATTCAAGAGGTGGACTTTAGTGGTTGTGCCACTGAGGAGGTTGCTGAAACAATTAAGAGGTTAGGAAAGTTATCCTTGATCTCTCATTCTATTGAGGGACACACAAGGTGAAGGGAAGGTGATGCGGGACAATTTTTTATTTCCTGCAGCTCTTGAATGATCAGCTCGGTTGGAAACAGAACTCATCAAGTTGGTTTTGAAAACTTGATGAGAAAGAAGATAGGATGTTTTCCATGATCACTCACAAATTAAGAGTAGTTGAATTTTCAATTCAAGGCAATACGAAAATAGAAGAAAACAAGGAAGCAAATTTTCATTCTATTTCGGAAATCAAAGAAGCAATTTGAAAATAACAAAGTCTGATTATAACGAGACCCTAAAATAACCTATATAGGGTGTTAACTCTAAACCTAATAGCAATAGGAAACACAAAGGGTGTTAGCCAAAAACCTAATAGCAATAGTTAACCCTAAATCTAATAGCAATAGGAAACGAAAAATTAATAAACCCTAATTTGACTGCTGGGCTTGAAGTTGTTTGGATCAGTGGACTGCTGTAGCGTTCACTGGAGTAGACCTGACTGGTGTGGTCTATTGATCTGAACTGGTCTGGACCAGAGCAACCTGCATCTGAACCGCTTTTGTCTGCACATCACCATCGTTGTTTGATCGGTCCGCAACATCCTTGAGTTGGATCGGTTCGCTGATGTCCTCATCACTCTCCCTTTCCTCTAAAAAGCTTGTCCTCAAGTTTGAGTACCCATCATGAAGAACGAAGTTTGTCGAAGTTCCTGCCTCAACATCAGCAGTAATGTTTCAGAAGGTCTCATTCTTGTGAACATTGTCTTTCACACTCTCAAAACCGAGAGTACACACCTGCATAGCACCAATTAGTAAACTTCTTCTACTTAGAGCATCGGCTACCCTGTTCAAAGTACTCGACTTGTGCTTGATGCTGAATGTGTATTCTTGCAAAGCACTGACCCACTTCACACACCTTGAACTTAACTTGTGCTGTCCTTGCAAGTATTTCAGCCCCTGATGATCCGAGTATAGAACAAACTCCAGCTATATCAAGTAATGCCTCCAATGCTGCAGAGATCTCACAATGGCGAAGAGCTCTAAGTCATATACTAAATAAGTCAGCTTTGCTCCTCCAAGTTTCTCACTTAAGAATGTAATTGGTTTTCATCTTGGCTAAGCACTGCCCCAATCCCTGTCTTTAAAGCATCACAATGAACTTCGAAAACTTTGTCGAAGACCTAGTAACGGTGCATGCGTCAATTTGTTCTTCAGTTCATCAAATGCTTCCTGTGCGACATCACTCCATCCGAACTTTTCCATCTTCAACAGATCTGTCAAAGGCCCGACTATCTCACTGTACCTCTTCACGAATCTTAGAGAGGATCCAACAAGACCCAGCAAGGATCTAAGTTTAGTTATGGATGTAGGGGCTGGCCACTCCGCAATTCCTCGCACCTTGCTCTCATCAGTCACAACATACCCCAGAAATATGAGTCTGTCGACCCTCCAAGTGCCCTTGTTCGGGTTAGCGAACAGCTTGTTCTTACGCCAAATGGTCAAGACTTGAGCAACATAATCAACATGCTCCTCTGCTATCTTGCTATAAATCAAAATGTCATCAAAATACATAACAACAAAAGTGTTGAGGAATGGTTGCAATACCTGGTTCATCACTCACATAAAAGTGCTCTGTGCATTTGACAACTCGAATGGCATCACCATCTGTTTGTACAGCCCTTCCATCATTTTGGAAGCGGTTTTCCATTCGTCTCCCGACTTTATTCGGATCTGATGATATGCATTTTTCCAATTGATCTTTGTGAATACCCTAGCTCCACTCAATTGGTCGAGCATACCGTCCAGCCATGGAATGGGAAACCTGTACATCATAGAAATTCTATTCACTGCTTGGCTATTGATTCGCATAATCCACGACCCATTCTTTTTCGCACCAAAAGAGCGGGCAGCACACATGGGCTAATACTCTCTCGTACGAAGCCTTAGTCCAAAAGATCTCGGATTTGCTTCTACAACTCCTCATGCTGTTACGACGTCATCCGATAATGAGCCTTATTTGGCAACACGGCTCCGGGAATATAGTCAATACCATGCTGGATGTCTTGAAGGGGCTGTAATCCAGTAGGAAGCTCATTCGGCATGACATCCTGAAAGCTTTCCAAGATTGATGCTAACTCATGTGGAACTTTCGGCTTCTATTCCTCATCCTGGCCGAAAATCTCAACCTTGCTTATCAACGCAAAATGAACTTCTTCCCCTTCTAGGCTAGCCTCAAATTCCTTGCTTGGCAAGCAGATCATGGCTTTTTGTCCCGATGCATCCTGAAGTGGCTTCTGAATCACTTTTCTTCAATCCGACAACAACATATTCAAATAGGTGTACCCGTTGTATACTACCTAATTGTCAAACTGCTAAGGCTTTCCCCGGATTATGTGCATCGCATCCATAGGAGCAATTTCCGCCATGGTTGTCTCCTCATACTGTGGTCTGAAGGACAAATTAACTCTACAGTGATGATTGACTTGGATATTTGAATCTTTGTTGACCCAATCGAGCTTGAAAGGATGATTGTGGGGTTCGGTTACCAATCCCAACTTCCTCACAGCTTCTTTGGCAATCACGTTCTCCCAACTCCTGGAGTCGATGATCACCCTACAAGTTTTTCAAACCACAAAGCACTTTGTCATAAAGATATCATGACGAAGCCAATCTTCTTCTGACTTGGGCTCTAGGAACATCCTTCACATGACTAGACTCTTTCACAGGATGCAATCGGGGTCTATCATGGACATATCATCTTCCGCGTACTCCTTGTCTTCTGGAAATTGCTCCCCATACTCCTCCGGATACTCATCCATGTACAACTGGGCTTGGGCCGTAGGGCACTCATTGGCATAATGCCCTAGGTTGTGATACCAGTGACAACGAATGTTGGCTTGGTTATTGCTTGTTCTCGGCTGGGAACCTGACGTAACATTCGGCGTTGGAGCTCTTGGTGGAGGTGTGATATTCGGTTGCTTCCTTGCTAGCGGCACAATCCTACTACTGCCACTGGGTTGATTTGGCGCAAAACCCGCTCATGTCGGAAATCCCTAATTTTGCATCAAGCTTTTCTCCACAGCTTGTGCCTTCATGTGAGCATCTTTGACGCTATCAATTCGGTGAATAGACAAAGCTTAATGAATCGGTAGCCTCAAAATCGTGCAAGTATATGGAGACCAACCTCGGCCCTACCTCTATCAATTGATTTCTTTCCACTAGTTGGTAGAACTTCGTCATATACTCCTCGACGTTGAGGCTACCTTGTGTCAATCCATGCAATTTCGCATATAATTCCTACTCATGGTTTAGTGGTAGGAACTCTCCATTCATCTCTTACTTCAAGGCTGCCCACGACGCAACTGGCGGCCTCCCATCCATGTATTGCTAGTAGTGCTACGCATGCCCTATCTTTGAGCCGAATGGTGACAAGTGGGACTTGCTTGTAAAAAGGTACCTCCTTTTGGCGAAAAACATCATCCACTTGTAGGGTCCAGTCTATATACTCATCTGGATTCAATCTTCCCTTGAATTCTGGAATTTCAACCTGAAATCCAGCCTCCCATCTGTTTAGATTTACCTTATGATTCAGCAGGTGTTCATGCTCTCTTGGAGGAATCAAGTCAGGTGATGCTGTTGCCCTCTTTGGATCGGTAGATCATAAACATTGCTGACTTGCCCTTCTCCATTACTGTTGACACCTCCACGTTTTTGTCGAGGTTGAACATTATTTGGAGCTTCTAATTGCGCCATCATGGCCTGTAGCACCTCCATCATCTGCTGTTGTGCTGCTGTAACATCATGAAGAGAAGGTTCTTCATTATTTCGTTCCATTCTGAAAAAATTTTTTGAAATAGGGTTTTTTTCATTAGGTAAAAATTTTCGGTTTTTGTGATGGTGGCGAAAATTTTTAGTTTTGGTGTTTTCGGTTTGGTGGTGGTGGTGGCAAAAATAAGTGGAAGTGGATCAAAGTTCTTATACTAGTTGATGTAGAAAAATTTTCGATTTCCTGTAGGATCGACTTGGTCGGAAACCGAATTCGTCCAAGTAGGTTTTCGAAAACCTGACGAGAAAGAAGATTAGATGATCACTCGCGAATTAAGCGTAGTTGAATTTTCAATTCAAGGCAATATGAAAATAGAAGAAAACAAGGAAGCAAATTTTCATTCTATTTTGGAAATCAAAGAAGGAATTCGAAAATAACAAAGTCTGATTATAACGAGACCCTAAAACAACTTATATACGGTGTTAACCCTAAACCTAACAGCAATAGGAAATGTATACAGAATGGGAAACAAAAAGGGTCTTTTCAATAAGCCTAATAGCAATAGTTAACCCTAAATCTAATAGCACTAGGAAACGAAAAATTAATAAACCCTGATTCGGTTGTTGGGCTTGAAGCTGTTTGGATCGACGGACTATTGTCGCCTTTGCTAGAGTGGGCTTGACTGTAGTGGCCTATTGATCCGAACTGGTTTGGATTGGAGCAACCTGCATCTGAACTGCCTTAGTCTGCACATCATCGTCTTGGTTTGATTGGTCCGCAACATCCTTGAGCTGGATCAGTTCACTGATGTCCTCATCAGAAGGCCACAAGTAGACCTTCTCCAGGTATCGATCGGAGGGAGCCTAGAGAGGGTACTGACATTACCTTTTTCGATGTCAGACAGAAGATGTATGTCAGAATCTATTTTCTGCAGTCACCAGCAAAGATCTCCAAACATTGCCTCTACTTCGTCACACGAACAATCACTTGCAATGTGCGTCGCATGAACAAAGCGAATGGGAATAAACACGATTGAATTGCTAGATGCAATTGTGAATATGGTTTTCTCGATTTTATTTTTCTGAACTCTGCGGCTATATTTGTTTCTAAAGCTCTTTCTACACAGACGCAGTGAGAGAATCATCAATCGTTCAATAGAATGACACTAGAAGACTTCGTGATAAGAAATCTTCTAGATAATTCTATCGTAACTACCGATAGGATTCAAAATCGAAATTGAGCGACTCAATAGAAATCCTGTGGAAAATAAAATTTTCCAGATTCAACGAACCTGGATAATTACAATTTAACACATAACACCTAATTACGTTTAGGTCCAAAACGAGATAATACCCATTAAGCGATACGTTTTGAATGTGTGACCCAATAGGTCCTCGTAAAATTGGTGTTTGACATAAACGATATTTAATGTCATGTACAATAAGCAGTGTCTCACAACATATTATTGCAATCCAATTAACGAGCATGTCGGTGACAAGACATAACTTTCTGTGATAGAAATAGCATGTCCTAATCTCTTTGTCCAGGAAGTCATAAATGAACATGAGTCATGGAACATGTCATACTCGTAAAGTTCCATATCTCAATTCTCAGCCCTGAGTAGGTTAACTAAACCGAATAAGATAAATATGTCACATCTACTTATTCGAGCATGGCCATGCATTTCATAATCTTACTCAATCAAGAATGCTAGACATCACTCGCTTGTTATAAAAGAGGGACAATTCCTATCTTGGTCATTCAACATTTAGTTGGATATGCCCTAAGAACATATGGTGATTTTACTTAATTGGCATAACTTTGTATCATAATGCTATTTATATCATTATATAATTTACTTTTATGTTTGCGTTTCACTAAATAAATTTTGTAATGTCCTTAGAATAGTTTATTTCTATTCTTAAAATGTATCTAGTCAAGTGTTAATGAGATTAGGATATAACAAGTTAAGACTAGTATGTGTTGGTTGATGACAGCCGTCATGGATATGAGATATCAAATCATCACATCGGTACACGTAGAGTATCGTGTACTGGATTGACCCGCCATGAAATCACTTCATGGATTGTTATATGAGTATCGTTTGTGATTTCATTCCTATAATTATGTCTCATCTTTTAACTTGAGGTCCTCAGAGATTCCTACATGAAAGATTGCATACTTTGATATTGTCAAACGTCACTCTTCACTGAGTGGACAATAAAGGCATGTATTGAGTATTTCCTATTTTGTGCAATGGAATGTTGAATGATCAAGATAGGATTTGTCCCTCTTATATAACAAGAGAGTGATGTCTAGCATTCTTGGTTGAG
>JAOXNR010000028.1:852521-880429 GCA_028571225.1 Parsonsia alboflavescens | reverse complement strand
TGTGTTATGACCATTATTCAATGGAACGCCCAATTCCATTAAATGGTCAAGAACAATTTCCTTATGATTTAAACTTCTGGTGATCCATACCTTACTATGCTGAACATCCCAACACATAGATCACCTATTTAAATCAAGTTGGACCTTATTGTATGAAAAATATATACACAGAAATAATTCAAACAATACCTTAATTTTATTAAATAAAAAATTAGCGAAAAGAGGTAGTCTTTTTGGGCATAAATCCGAACATTAATAACCTATGAACCAACTTCACGACCTTCTAGTGAGCTTCGAAGGTCTCGATGAGTTTCTTTAGAGGTCGTGATGAGTGATTTTAAAGGTTTATAACTTGTGTTAAGAGTCATAGATATTTAATCATAACATGGAAGATCTACAAGATAGTTTGGAGCTCATTAGGTCGTAGCTCATGGCCCAATGAGATCTTTCTTAAGCTCGCAGAAGGTCATTGACCTAGAAGGTCAACTACTCAGGAGTCCAAGGTCCGAAATCCCCCATTTCGAGACTTGGATTGGGGATTTTGTTTCTTAGAAATTGAATATAAAAATAAGAAACTGTTTAAAACATTTCAATCCGCCGTGAGGATTTCAAACCTTGGCGTGCTGACCTCTTCTTTGTAATGTTGGATCAGATCCTCTGTATTCGGGTTGGTATCTAAGGTATTCTGGTTGGATCTATTTTAATCGTCATTGAGAATCTTGGAGAGTTTTTTTTTTTTTCCGAATTTTGGAAAAGAGCCAAGTTCATGTCTTTCCTGTAGTAGTTTGCCACATAAATTGGCAGTGGATATGATGTAATGTTGAGAAAATTTGGTCGTGACAATTTACTTGATGTGTGAATCGTTGATGCTGCTAAAGGTTGGGTTCTACTTCCAGATACGGTATTCATGGGAAATCCTTTTAGGGCTGTTTCATATTAGAAGTAGTGGTGCCGTTTGTTTTTATTTTGTTTTGGAATATAAAATAATGCTAATTAGTATTTATAAACAATTAAAATTTATCTAATATTTCATAATAAATTATATGGAATAAATAAGAGGAGAAAATATTTTTGACCAATAAAAAAGGTGAGATATGGTTCTAGAAGGAAAGTTTTCATCAAGATCTTTCATTTTCAAAACTCTCTCTAATGGGTAAAATGGGCATGCCCTGAGCAACTCGACTTGAATACTCTTCAGATCTAACCCTAATATCAAGAAACTGACCTGACTTTACAAAGACGACCTCCCTAGTCAACAAACAAAGCCATTTAAAAAGCATAGAGAAGGTCTCCTAAGTCGTGACCTTTGACCTAGAGACCTCCGACCTATCTCTCCGATACCTATCATGCCACTATTCACCATCTACGACTTGATCCAAGCCTTAGTGACCTCAATCTTACTGTCCACGACCTCTGAACAGATTACCCGAGATACTTAAAGTCTATTAGAAGGCCGGGGACATGACTTGTAGGTCGCCAGCAAGCAAGTAAGACTCTCGCTAGAGACGTGCATGATGGAGAAACTCCTTAATTTAATGAGCAATTGGCAAGATCCTATCGCATGATTGATACGATATGCCTAATTTTCAATAATTTATATCTACTCAAATAAGGTAACTTCGCCTAAAACGATGGAGGATTGATTCAATATACACAATCTGATCACATAGATCAACACAAGTAAATTCAATCTATCTTTTCTTTCGACATTAACTAAGTTAGGCATTGAAGTTTTCCTCAAGGAGACAGCCCACTCCAATGATCTAATTTGGTTGTTCTTGTAGGTGCCATTAACAGTCGAGGTGACTCGAAAATCGTTTTTTATGGGTTTATGAGAACATAAAGTAGATTTATGTTTTTATATGAGATATTCTTTTTTGTTAAAGATTCAATCTTTTGATGACAATTTATGCAATTTTTGTTTTCATCTTATTAATTTTTTTTATTGATTTAGCTTGATCACCTTGATTAATTGCATGATTATATTGTCGGGATTTAAATATTATCGGTAAGATTGATAAATCCACAAGTAGCAACTATTGTTTAAATTTGAGTTGGCCAACAACTTTATTTGACAATAGAGAAATGTATGAATCAAATTGCATGAATTAAAGTTACTTTCCTTATGTAATTAGACATTGGTGATGCATTCATGTTTTATGCAATTTAATTGATTAAATTTATTATTCACTACGATGTATGTTTAATTGATTAAATTAGGGATTTTATTTCTTGATACGAGAAGTAGATCTATTTAAAGGATAAGAAATTTGAGTGCTAGGATAAATTCTAAAATCAACTACTCAATTATATTATCAATGATTTTCTCCATAAAACGTAATCTATGAATTGTTCTTGTTAACTACTTTCCTAATTGATAACTCCTATCTTTGGATTGTTTTCTTTTAATGTTCTCTTTTTAAGTTGTAGATTTTTAATACTTCAATTCTATTCCCCAAACCTTGTCAATTAGTAGGTTTGTACTTATAACCAATTCCCTGTGGGATTGACCCTTACTTGCCCTTGCCATATGTTAGGAAAAGTTAGGTATTAATTTGTTTGTGTTACGACTCACGACCAAGCGCTGTCTGTGGGAAAGAACATTCTGATCAAAGTTTTCTTCCAAAAGCAAACAAAAACAAATATATACTGTCATGGCACAAGAACAACCAACACGAGAACTACCACCTCGTCGAGGACTGCCACCACATAGAACACAATTGTGCACCGGTGAACTTGTGCCTGAAGATCCTACCAACAGGGAAATTCATAAAAACACTGCAAATCCTACCAATCAAATAGCTCCATTGAGACTGACATGCTCGGGGCCATCTCAAAGAAATCCTGTGACCATTCCCCCAGAGCAAGGAGAAATAGAGCAAGGCTGCCACAATCTGAGAAACAATGACAACCATGTGCCCGGGCCACAGGGGTCCAGGGGCAGTCATGTTTATGTACATGCCAACCTCCTGGAACACATGGTTGTAGCCTTAGATTGTTGAGTAGAAGAGATTATGCTTCGACTGGGAGAAGTCATGTACTATCTTTAGAGAGAAGATCGGGGACTTGAAGCACGTGGACAGCAGAATGGAGTGCCTCAAGATCCACTACCACCTCCAGGTCTGAGAGAAGATTATCAATGTGATCATCTAGAAAATAGTGAAGCTCGTTGAAAGGAGCTCCCAAATGAAGTAGATCATAGGCAAGACCCTTCAAATGAAGTAGCTTGTTTAGTTTAAATTCAAGAAGAAGGCAATACAGAAGAGGACCACCTATCATAGATCTCAGAGATACACTTTGAAATAGTCATCACTACAACCTTTTAGATATGCTCAACCGGGCAACAATGTCCAAAACTCAACAATAGGATGCAGGACAGTAGGAGTATGGAATCTTGCTGAGAACTCCTTCTAAGGGATAATCCTAGACCTAGCCTGATTGAAAAGAACAGATAGTGGGAATCAAGGAGCAAACCCTAACCCACCAAAGAGAAAATCTCCTCATACAAATTATAATGGTGAAGGTAGTGTGAGATTCATAGCAATGTTGACCTGTCCGAGCCACCACCTTTTGTGCACAGCATAAGGACTGCTCGAATGCCTCCTAGATTCAAAGCACCACAGATCAAGATCAAATATGATGGGACTAGAGAGCCTCAACTACACATAGATGATTATGTCTCATATATGGAGATGTTTGAGTACCCCAATCCTATCAAATGCATTGCTTTCAGATCAACATTAACGAAGAAGGAATAGTCTTGGTTCAAAGGCTTGCCAAAAGCAAGTATTTTGAGCTGCGAAAGCTAAAAGAGTTATTTCTAAAGAATTATCAAAGCAGTAAGAAGTGCGAGAAAGATAATAACAACCTTTTCAACATCAAGCAGAAGGTTAGGGAGAGCACTAAGAGCTAGCAGATTTAATGATGAAGCCATAGAAATTGAGCAGAACAACAAAGTCATCTACATCAGAATCTTCAAGCAGGGATTGCTAAGGGGTATGTAGGTTTCTTGTTAGCAGAGGAAGTAGTAAAGATTGTCAAGGAGCTCCAAACACTCCTTGAAAAACTCAATAAGGTAGAAGAGACTGCCATGTAGAAGAATATTCAATGTTTTACCCCAGCCACAGGGAAGGAGTTAAAAGGCCTTTCGAAAAGCCCTCAAGCGAGCAAGAGAGACAAGCAAAATTCCCACAAGAAGGGAGGACCTAATGAGAAGAAAAGAAAGTGAATTATTGACCTCGTAACCACCCCTCTAACAGCTTCACGAGTTGAAATTCTAGTTGTTATGGAGAAGAAATGAATTCTGAGACCTCAGAGACCACTTAAGTCCCCAATGGAGAAGAGAGACATGACCAAGTTCTGTCATTATATCGAAGACTATGGTCGTTTGACAGAAGACTGTTTTGATCTCAAATTGAAAGATTGATCAAGGAAGGTCACTTACAAGAATTCCTAGTGAGAGTTGCGGGTCCAGTCAATCTCCCACTTAATGGAAACAATCAAAGACCTCTAGTAGGTGAAATAAATGCAATTGAGAGATGATCCAAGCCAGCTCGCAGCACCGGCATGGATCCCTCAACAGTGTCATTTCAGATAAGAGATTTTTCTTGTTTGCAAAATTCTAGTGGACACAGGCATCGTTGTGAATGTCCTATACAAAAAGGTATTCAACAAGACAGGAATTGACAAGAGCACGCTATTGAAAACAGATATTGCGCTTACCAGTTTTAGTAGGATCACAACTTATGCAAAGGGAATTTTGAGAGTACCTACAACAGTCTATGTGAATGGACAAGGTATCATCGAGACCATGGATTGACTGGTAGTTGATGCCCTTGGAACCTGTAATACAATCTTAGGAAGGAAAGGGATGATGGACCTGAGAGCAGCGATATCTCTCATAAATTACAACATGAGGATCTGAGAAGAGGAAGCCTGGGTCACATTAGAAGGAGATAGAAAGATAGCCTCTGAGTGTTATCTTGAAGAAGGAGAGGCAGAAGCATCCTGAAAGAAAACCGCGCAAGTTGACTTCATTAACCTACCTTTGGAAGATGACAAATCCGAGCAGCAGGAAAAAGGAAAAAAGTTAATCTCAATCCAGAGCTTCCAGATAAAGGAATAAAGATTGGAGAGCCTTTACTAACCCAAATCAAAGGGAAGTTGGTCGATTCCCTCCAAGAATACCCCAAGGTCTTTGCATGGTGACTTATCGACCTTGAGGGAGTTGACAGGAACATTGTTGAGCACAAAGTTGGACCAGGACTTGGTGTCAAGCCAGTCAAGCAAAAGAAGAGGACCATTGCTCCGGAAAAGAATGAAGTTATACCTCGAGCAGTCCAAGCTCTTCTCGATGCAGGGATTTTGAATGAAGTCTTGTATCCGAAATGGTTGGCAAATTCAATTATTGTGCCAAAGAAAGAAGGGTCATAGAGAATGTATGTTGCCAAAAGGACTCATACCCACTCCCGAGCATTGATTAGATGATAGACTTGACAGTAGGATATCAATGGTTATGCTTTTTGGATGCTTAAAAAGGATACCATCAAATCCTGATGGCATTAGAAAACATGGAGAAGATTTCATTCATAACCATGGTCAAGACCAACTGCTCTACAAAAATGCCATTCGTTCTAAAGAATGCAAAAGCAGAATTTCAACGAGTAATGCATAAAGTCTTCAAACAACAGTTGGGAAGAAACATTGAAGTTTATGTGGATGACATAGCCATCAAATCTAAAACCTTGGAAGACTTTATTGATGACATAAGAGAAACTTTTCAGACATTGAAAGCTTCTCATATGAAGCTGAATCTTAGGGATGGCAAAATGACCTAGCCCGATGGATACCCGACCTGACTTAACCTGTTTGGGACAAGTTTTACCTAGCCTGTTTAAGGATGGGGCAAGTATGGATTTTATAGAGGGGACCTGTGCACAAGTCAAGTCGGGCTTGGGGTTGGCCAGTGACCTAGCCTGACCTATAGCAAGTTTGGAACCCAACCCGCCCTGTCCCGCAATGGTTTGACCTGGCCCGCCCTAATTCCTATGCACATTTTCTAATTATATTTTATACAAAAATACCCTAACTCATTCAGACATTTACCACATTTCATTTCCCTCTCAATCTCTCATCTCTCTTTCTCTCTCATTTCATTAAATCCATTCCCGCTTGGTGCCATCGCAGTCTCGACACTGTCGCTACTATTCTTCGAGTCCATCATCGTCCTTCCTCCCAGCTTCCCATTTCCTCCAGCATTGTCCTCCATTGAAGTCGTCGGTGGTCGCTACTGTCCTCCATCGTCGGTGCTGTGCTATGGGTTGCTGTCAGTCAGTGTGGTGCTGTGCTGTCTGTCGATGCCAAGTTAGCCACTCAAATTTGGTCGCTGGTGTAACTCAGATCCAGTCGCCACTCAGATCTGAAGCAATGGAAATGGTCACAAAAATGCCCAGTGACTAAAAGGTTTCCGCTTCAACTCTTTACTAGTATTTGTTTTGAACCAAGGCCTTGGTAGCCCTCTATCTTGGTTTCTGTTTTTTGTTTTTATTTTATTTTATTTCATCCCAACCTCTTCTTCAATTTGTTAAATTCCTGCAATCTGAAAAGTTTATAGATGTACCAGCCTATGAGGCTATTTATTTAAATGGAATATCCTTAATTCTTTAGTCCGGTAGATTATACTTTTTCTACTTTCAGTTATTCTTCTTTGCTATGTTAATATTTTCTTGAATTTGCACTTGTCTCTCCCTCACTCCATTTATGAAGTCCTTTAAGAAGAGACAAAATATGTTATTATTTTTCCACCTGATTTTTTTTTTTCCCCCCTTCCATTCTTGAACAGGTCAAATGGGTCAGTTCGACCCAGACCCATCCAAAAAAATTCGGAAAAGGTCAAAATGAGAACAGGTCAAGTCTTATAGGAATAAGGCAGGGTAGATCATGGGTCTGAATTAAGAAAACTGTGGCAGGTCACGGGCCAGGGCGGGCCTAGCTCCAGGAAAGGCATTGCAGGTCTGGGTTTTCAAAAACCTGCCTTGACGTGCTCCATTGCCATCCCTACTTGTTTGAAATAGGACTAGGAAGTCCATATAACATCTAAAAGTTTCAAATCTCGAAAATGGAGAAATATATGATAAAATTTTCCTTGGAGTTGGATTCATAACTTTGAAATTTTCCTTGTAAGGAAAGGTTTAACAATGATTCGAAAGGACATTGTTTTAAATCGAGATTATTTTAAAAGCTAGAGGAGCTTAAGTTTGGCATTTAAATTCATGCCTTTAACGGATTTAGAATATCCCTGAGAATGTTTTGCACAAGATCTTTACGAATATAAAGATTCTTTCATATAAATTGAAGGTTTCTAGTTAATTAAGAAGGAAATTGGATTTTATGGAAATTCCTTCATAAAATTTAAAGTTTACATATAAATAATCCTTAAGAATGTATATATACATAAACATATACGAAAGGTCCCAGAATTTAACTTTAAGAGTTATTGTATATTTCTGTCCTTAAACTATAACCTATTGGAAGTTTTGGTCCTTAAAATTTATTTTTTATTTTTTATTTTTTTTGGCATTTATAATCTCTAAACAATTTACGGTTGATCTTTTTGACCAGATTCATGAAAAAAATGGTCGAAATTTGTGATCAACGGCCATCTGACCAATTTCTGAGGGATAATATTGAAATACCACTATTGACTATCAATTTAAAAATTTAAAAAAAAAAAAATAGAGAAAGAGTAAGTAAAACGGCGGAGGGGAATGGTAGAAAGAGCTCGAGGATGGCATCGGGAATGGGTGGAATGGAAAGAGTTTTACCTTCTTTTACTCTTTCGTATTCCTCCCATTCCTGTTGATTCTTTGAGATCCCTCCCCTTTTGAATATCTTCCAAACTAAATCGTTCCTTCCAGTTCTGTTTGTTCTTTTGAAGAAGTAAGAAGGAACGAGAGCTTAGATCTAGTAGAAGTTGTCAGTATGGGATGCTTGGAGAAATCCATATTCTGATTGGAAAAAAGAAAAGAAGTGGGATCCTTTCCAATGCCACCCATACTCATGATTTCTGCTGTTTCCTCTCTTTCCTTATCTTGCTATTGTTGGATGGTTTGCTTACCAGGTTATGTCTATTGTTTATTTTGTTCAGATTTAGTTTGATGAAAGATTTGTCTTATAGTTTTAAGTGGTCAAAGATCTGAAATAAATTAAGATACTTTGGATGAAGGAGTCTTCCAAGCCAACAAATTACCCCTCATAAGTTGATAGTCAACAATAGTGTTCCATATTATCCCTCATAAGTTGATCAGATGGTCGTTAATCGCAAATTCCAGTCTTTTTTTGCAAGAATCTGGTAAAAGATCAAAATAACCAACCGTAAATTATTTAGGGATTATAAAGGCCAGAAAAAAAAAATTTAAGAATCAAAGCTTCCAATGGATTATAATTTGAGAAATGAAATATACAATAACTCTTAACTTTAAATATTCAAACTCCTATAAATATATATATTTATTTATTTATTTATAAGTTATAAAAACTTAAGAAATTTGTCTTAATACTTTCATATATGAAATATTATTAAATTTGAAGTTTGATAACATAAATTAAGTCTAAAAAACTATTTTTATAACTTTAAGTTAAAGTTGACAGCTTTGATCCAAAATTCATTTCCAATGATCAAATAAAATTATCTAAGGATATACTTATGTCATAAAGGCTTATTAGAACATAATATATAATAAAATTTTAAATTTAGGATTGAATAAAAATTTGGACAGCTTTGAACCTTCTCTTAAAATTTGATACTTTTAATTTGGTATTTTTGATCTAAACAAAGAAAATCATGCAGATTCATAATTATAACTATACTAATCATTTTCCTAAAGCTCAATCAAGGTTGCAAAATCCTTAAATTCAAATTTGCAATATCGAAACATAGCATTTATATAAACTCTAATTAAAATCATAAAAGCAATTCATGAATCACAAAAATAAATCGATTTTAACAACATAGTTAATAATTAACATGAGCCTTTCATATAACATCAAGGCATAATTTAATCAAGATTCAAACCAAATTAACCAAACTTCTCTCCTCCATTCTATAAGATATTTCATTCAACCAACTCCACAATTCATCAAACAAACTCCATTTTAACGATTCAAACTCAACCTCCTCAACCAACAAACAAAATTAAATGAAATTTGCATTATAACTCTAACATGGAAGAATTACTCACCAAAATGAGGAAGTTAATCAAGGTATTAGAAGATGGAATGAAGATAGAATGCAAGACCCTAAGCTGCTTTGCGACAAAATGCTTCACAATTCTCTTCTTCTTCACAAAGACTCCTTTCGGCAAGCTCCCTCTCTTTGCCTCTGTTTTCTCTGTTTTTAGGGCTGAAAAGAAAATGGTTTTGGCCTAGAAGGAGCTAAGATATATGAGGGAAGGAGTGGTTTGCATAATGGTTATTTATGGAGGCTTGAACTCTTCCTTTTTCCTCCTATTTCTTCATCTCAGGAAAATGGTTTCTTGGTCCGGAGTGTGGGCCGAATGTTAGATGGGATTATGGCTGCATGGTGGCTGATGTGATGGTGAAGTATGGTCTTGACAAACTGGCATAGGGGTTGCAAGGCGTCATGACACCTTTTATTTCTGAGTATTGAAAATAGATGGTGGAATAAAAAAAACAAAAGGGAAGTCTTGTAGACAGGCGGGTGGATGGATATATAATTATTTGATTCAAGGATATAAAGTTAAATGTGATGTAAATTAATATTTAAATTTAAAATTTAATAATTAATTACAATTATTTACTTATATATTGACTAATTATAAATGATAAATTTTAATTAAATGAATAAATCGTATCGATTGTTTAACAATAACGGGTACTCATTATTTTGGCAACCCTGAATAGAACTTAAGTTGCCAACTACGTGGGTACATATAAGTTACTCGTTGGACTATTTACTTATGCTTGGTGATGAATATTGATAGAACAGAATAATAACAAAAATTGATATGAAAATCTTAACGTTGCCATTAATTAATTGGATTCTCAAGTTATCCTTTTTCTTTCCTTTTACTATATAAATATATATATATATACATATATATATGCACTCACACACCAGAGTGTTACGTTATGTAACATGATAATGCATCTTAATCTAAGCTGATTGATATTTGCAATTTATATCAAAATATGAGTCGTATGCATTCGATGATGATGTAGGTTTGCCCTTTTTTAGTGGGAACTGACTGATCACGCAGAAAGTGGCCTGGAGTCTGGACTCACAGGAGCTGCTTTGCCTTGACTTTCCAAGTGCATCTGATCTGAATCCCCTCCGTTTGCTTTGCTTACTTACGTATCAGATGTGCAACTACTACCCTCCTGACTGAAACATAAGCTTTCTTGAAAACTCTGAGCTGGATTCTTCTGGTCTGTGATTCCAACGTTAACTCCAGAGGATTCAGACTCTGCAGATACATTATTTCCAAGATCTCTGAGACGTATGAGTTCTGGCAATACCACTGAAGCAAGATCGGGTCTGTCTTTCCTGCGCAGTTCACAGCATTGTAAAGCTAACTTTGCAAAAGATAGAGCCTCCTTAATAGGCCAATCCGGAACTTTTGGATCTAGTATATTTGCAAACTTCCGGCTCTCAATTGCTCCTTGAACATGATGAGCCAGTCCCATGGCAGGTTTTGCTGTAATGATCTGTAGCAACACAACACCTAAGGAGTAGACATCGGATTTGGTTCCCAGCATACCAGTTTGTTGATACTCCGGGTCAATGTAGCAAAATGTTCCAGCTGCGGCAGTCATGTGATATTGAGTCACGGTATCAGCGACTGAGGGTGGGACCAGCCTGGACAAGCCAACATCTCCAATCTTGCTCACATAGTTTCTGTCCAAAAGAATATTGGCCGGTTTGATGTCACGATGCACAAGGGGCTCCGGTTTTGTTTGGTGAAGGAAAAGAAGGGCTGTGGCAATCTCAGCAGCTATTCCGAAACGGGTTTTCCATGACAGTGGGGAACTCTCATTCCTGCAGAAAAGCCTGTCTTCTAAGCTGCCTCTTTGCATATATTCATACACAAGACAACCAAACTCAGGGCAGGCACCCAATAGGAGAACCATGTTTGGATGTCTCATCCGGCATAGAACTTCAACCTCTCTTTGAAATTGCTTTTGCCCCTGTGAAATATCTGGTCTTAGAACCTTAATAGCAACCGGTGTGTGATCAAGACAGGCCTTATAAACAGGGCCATATCCACCTTCACCAATCTTTTCTGAATTGGAGAAATAATGTGTTGCGATTTCAATTTCCTGAATGCTGTATCTTCGATACCTGAAGTCACAGCGTACCAAAGCATCCATTGCTTTCTTCTTTTCTTGTAGTTCTCGTAGGTATCTTTCCTCTGCAAGCTTTCTCTTCTTCCCCTCCAAGTCTGCTATTCGTTGGGCCATTTGTGCAGCCTCTATTGCAGCCTTGCACTTGTGCTTTTCCATTAACACAAGAGCCAATGTAGCCTCTTGAGCATGCTTGGATTCTTCTAGCTTCTGTGCCTCTAAAGATTTCCATTGCTGAACATCTCTTACCTGAGTAATAATTAATGGATTTAATTAATAATACTAGGTAGGTGAAGGTAGATAAATACTACTACATGAGTATATATGGTAGAACATTAATGTCGTTAATAATTAATTACCTTCTCTTTCGCTACTACTGCTTCTTGGCAAGCAGTGTTGTACATTTCCATGGTTTGTTTCAGTTCCAGTTTTAATCTCATTATTTCATCTTCCAATTCACCCTGTAATTTGAAACGGCTGTGAGAAACAGTATAGTTAACTTATAATAATCATCTATTACACCGTAACAAACAGAGACAAAGGATTTTTTTCATTTATGTCTTAATAATTTCTGCTAGGCCTAGCTAGATATACATATATATATGACTTCTTTTTAAATAACAAAATTTTGAAACTTACTGTATTCTGGGAAGACATGGAAGCATCTGATGATGTATATGGATAGTCTAAATGTTCATAGGAGAAATCAGATGATTGAAAACTATGCCCATCACTGGAATCGGAGAAGGAATCTGCCTGAGTTCGAACTTGAAGATTTAAATTAGTATTCATGACTGGAATTGGCAGCCGAGGAGAAAAAGAAGAAGGTGTCCTGATGATGATAGGGCTGTTCTTGGAAGTTGTAAGGAGGCCATGGAGGTTATTATGATCAGGATTTGATTTTCTGGTGATATTATTGGCCTCAAAGGATACTCCAGCGGAGCTTGTACTCCAATCCCCGGCCCGGCTAAAACAAGCATAAGCAAAATCAGAATTAATTAATAAAAATGTTGTGGCATAATAGACAAAAGATTTTAGAGAATAATTAATTAGAAGCTTACTGAATAGGTTCCTCAGCATCGAGCAGCGAACATCCAATACTTCTGGAACTGGTTCTGTTGCCTCCTGCAGGAGTTGGTCGACTAGCTGACTTTGCAATTACAGCTTTTATTTTAGATACAACATAAACTGTACAGAAGTCAGGGACCGACTTGGTCAAGCCAGTAGGAGCATCAAAATTTCTAAATGCCCTGTGGATCGATCCGAGAGAACAAAGAAATTAATTGAAGTAAGTTGTTCAGGCAGTCAGTCGGTGATATGATAATTAATCAGGAAGAGAATAATTGAAGCCGATCATCATATATATATATATATATAAATGAAGTCACTGGCGCTAGACCTTGTTATGGCACTTCGGTTTGAAGCACCAAGCACAATGGTACTGATGGAATTGTCAGCGATATACTGAGATAGTGCATTTGCAACGTCCACATTATGTATTATTATCTCCTTAATTCGAACCTGAACATGAAATTAGTTAAGCAACAAATCTGATCAATATTATAATTGTAATAAAGTAGTGATGGAGAGAAGAAGATTTTGATCCTAATAATTAATTTACCCCTTTTCGAGCACAAAATCCACGATATGGCAAGAAGAAGAGTTGCAACTCATCTTTTGTAGGTGGGCGTCCTTCTCTGGGAAGGATATCTTCTGCAACGCAATACCGATACATATCAAACAACACCACTTAATTAGAAATATTCCTTAATATATAAAATGATTAGATTGCATCACATATTTTGCCCAAAATCACAATATCAATCCCTGTAACCATTTGATTCAGATCTGAAGATATAGGTTATATGCATAAAATAAGTAATACATGAAACAGAAAAAGGACATGACAGAAAGCAAGGAAGGAACCTACGGTGTGACAGGCCCTGTTGGGTATTGACATGGACGAGGATGATATTGCGATTCAAATGCGGGTTCTCTACCGCCCATTTCACGGCATGTTGGCTGTTCTTGTCTCTATCGATCGCTACGGCCGTGGCGTGGCTGATTTCCTGTGGATGTGACGGATTTGCCATCCGAAAATAGCAAATTTTAGTCACCGATAGCCTAGGTGTCGTCGACCCTGGGCTACACGGCCACCACCTCCCCCTGCCACAAATTTATTTATATACATATTTCCACAAATAAGAATGGCAGTCCGATGTTTGTGGATTTTAAATCTGAGTCTTGTGGTTGGTTGAATATGTTTTGTTGCGACCGTCGGACAAATCCTCAAATATCTTTGAAATTGAAACCAAAGTGAGTTAGGGTAAATTACCAAAGCCTCCCTTTTCTCCGCAATATATAGGGGGTGTAAATGAAACGATACAATTTGTGAATAATTCAAATTCGATTCGACAAAAGCTCGAATTCGACTCATATTAAACTAGTTCGAGTTTAGCTTTCTTATTAAAGGAGTCATGCAAAACCCATATGTATTTTTTTATTTAGGTTTGCAAGTCTAAAAGAGTTTTTAATATATATAATAATGATTTATTTATATATTATATAATATAATATATTTATTATTTAATTTTTTTATTTAAATATATATTATATTTTTTTTGTAAAATAAATTTTAAATTTTAATATACAAAGATTTTTTATATTATATTAATAACATTAATATAATATTCCTAAATTTTAAGACATCTCTTAAAGGGAAAAAAAAAAGGACTAATTGAACCATCTTTTTTTGTTTGAAGACTAAGACAAAAAACCTTTGAAGTCGGAAAACCTCCATGCAAACTCTAGAAGCTTGCCCCATGTCCTTCCTCCTCGTCTCTAGACCAAATTCACCACTCATCTTACTGTCGTCGACTGTTATGCTGCAGGTTAGTTCATATGTCCTTTGTCCTTTTTTTTTTTTTTTTTTGATAAATTCTCTAGATGGATTTGTGGAATGTGGAGTATGGTGTTGTTGTGGATGGACTTGTGGAAGGATTCATGTAGTGTTACACTTGGAAATGGCAATTACAGTTCTCACTGAACCAAGGGCGTATTTCTTCAACTGGAAGTGACAGATTTTAGATTGGAGACCATCCTGGACATTGCATATCAAGTGGAACCCCCGCAACCTGAACCCCCGCAACCTGCAATTTTTTCAATGGCTAATTTACACACAAAAAAAAAAAAAATCGACCCCTATACACTTTAAATGCCACATTTTCTGCCTTAAAAAGTACTTATGGCCTGGATTTTTCCCTGACTCGAATAGTTATTTGCAATGTTCTCTTGTAGATCAAAAAGCAAATGCATTCCTATTCAATTTTCATTTTTATTTTTATTTTAATTTTTTTGTCTTTTTAAATTATTCAATAAAAGGAAAAGAAAAAATGCATAACTAATTGATATAAGTCTATATATTGCAAATAGATGATTTCTGGTGATTAATTGCTACATTAAACGGAAAATTGAATTTGAGGTTTGTCCTTTATGGTTAGCCAATCGGGCCAAGCATAATTATATATCTGTTTCATTTATTTTTCATTCCCAGGTTGAGTTCTATATACACTAGTTAGCTTAATAAGCATAATTCAAATTAGTACTTGTTCAAATTATTGTAATTTCTATACAGATTTAATTGAACTCATTGATGCAAGCTATTGAATTTTCTTGATATCTTTTGAAGACTATTTGGCGGGAACTTTAGGTGTATCTCTTTAGCAATTCCATAATAAGAGTGAAATAATAAAATATAAAGCTAACCACATATCTAAACTAACTATGATTTTTTTATTAAAAACTTCATTTTTAAAATAATTAAACTTTTTATTTCTTCTCTTTTGTAGGTATGTCAATGTCGAGCACACCAGAGATCCCATCTATGCTAAATGAAAATCAGTTACAAGCTAAAATTTATTCACATACAATAGAGGAGGCAGAGAATGTAGGTGAAAAGAACGTTAAAAGTACCAATGATGCCTCTCTTGAACCAATTGAAGATAAAAGTGTTCAAACCAATCAAGAGCAAAGCACTTGTGATGATGATAGCCACTTCGAAAAGAAGAAAAGGAGTAGGACTTCCTCTGTTTGGCTTGAGTTCGAGGAGGAAATGGTTAATGGCTCGAAGAAAGCTCAATATCTCATTGCAAAAGATACTTTAGTATGAAAAGCACAACAACAAGTCATTTTGGGTGCCACCTTGAAATTCGTCCTATACAAAAGAGATATCAAATGGAACAACAGAGACTCAATTTTCCTCCTGCTCAGTCCAAAGTTGATGTACTTGCTTTTGATTCAACTATCATCGATGGCAGATTTGATATGATGGAAATGAGGGAGGGAATAGCTCATTGGATTCTAATGCATGAGCACCCATTTAGCATTGTTGAGGAAGAATGCTTCAATATAATGCAAAGACGTGGAATGATTAAGTGATAGAAGATATCTCGGAACACAATAAAAAAAATACTATAAGTTTGTTTATGAATTTGAAAAAAGAAGTTGAAGGCTAAATTGAAGGGTATTAACAAAATTAAATTCACTACTGATTTGTGGAAATCTACAAACCAGAAAATTGGGTATATGGTGCTTATGGGACACTTCGAGAATGCTCAATGGTGTTTGCAAAAACATGTTCTGAACTTTGTTAACATACCTCCACCTCGTCATGGTGTAGAAATTGTGGACATTGTTTACAAGTGTTTGAAAGAATGGGGAATTGAGAACAAGATCCACACACTTCCAGTGGATAATGCATTAAGTAATGATCTCGCAATCCAAATTTTAAAGGATGCTTTCTCAAGGAGAAAGAAGTTATTTTGTGGAGGCAAGTTGTTTCATGTTTGTTATTGTGCCCATATTTTGAAACTTATGATCCAAGATGGCATTTTCAGAGATCAAGCACATTATTCAAGATATTCATGATATCATCAGTTATATCAATCAAAGTGAAGCGAGACTTCGAACATTTTCAAAGATTTCGCAACAACTTTAATTGCTAGATAGGAGACTAATTCTAAACTGAAAAAACACATTGGAATTCCACTAATGAGATGTTAGCTACTCCAATACAGTTGAAGGAAACAGTTCCAAGATTTCGTGATCAAGAGCCTAATTTTGATTGCTGTCCACTAGAGGAAGATTGGATTAAAGTGGAAAAGGTTTGTGAGATGTTGGCAGTCTTTAATGAAACAAGAAAGGTCATTTTTGGTAGTGATTATCCGACTTCTAATCTGCATTTGACTGAAGTGCATAATGTCAAGGTAATGTTGGATTAGAAGTCACTAGACAAAAATGTGCTCATTTGTGCAATGGCCCATAAAAGGAAGTTGAAGTTTGATAAATACTGGAGAAATGTAACTTGTTAATGGCACTAGCTTCCATTTTGGATCCAAGATGCAAAGATGAGACTTATTGAATATGCCTTTCCTCAAATGTATAATGAACTAGAAGCTCGTGGAAAGGTTACAATGGCCCGTAGTGTATTATAAGAGCTTCATGGAGAATATGCAAATGAGTTTCATAATGAAGTTGATGGAGAGGGAGCTCCAATAGTAGGTTTGCAAGGTGATAGTTTGATAGGTCAAAGTTCTATTTCGGGTTGAAATACTTTTATGAAGTATCTAAGGAGCGTAGAAGGAAGTCCATCTCAAAAGTCATATCTTGATAACTATCTTGAAGATGGATGCTATATTCATGAAGGGAATTCTCTTTGTTTTGATGCTTTAAATTGATGGAAGGGAGAGTCAATGACAAAGTATCGTATTTTGTCAAAAATGGCTTGTGACATCCTTGCTATTCCTATCACCACAGTGGCTTTAGAAGCAACATTTAGTGCTGATAGTAGAGTAATTGATCTATATTGTTCTTCATTATCTTCATAAATGGTGCAAATGTTATTATGTGGAGGTGATTGGTTATGCAATCTTCATGCAGTGAAGAAGAAGGGTCAGGTGAGACATTTTTCATTTTTATATATAATTCTAAGATGATTTCCATTTAATACTTGATTTAATCTATTTCCTTTTCTTTTTGGTGCAGGAGAAGAAACAGATAGAAATTCTTCTTCCATGATATGCTTTTTGCTGATGAAGCTATAAAATATGGTCTAAAATTTGTTTTACTATCTGTTATTCTATTGAGTTTTAGATTTTTGTTAATGATTTGCTAACTTATATACCATTTACATCGCAGAAAATTTAACCCCGTTTCTAGTTTATGGGTCTTTTAGGTAATTTACATGAGTTATCGAGCTAAGAAGGTATACTCTGCTTGTCTCAATTTCTATAATGTATGGTACTAGCTTGTCAAATTTTATTTGGAACATCTGCCGATGCTTTTATCTAGGAATTTTTCTCACGGGAGAGAAAGAAAGAAAGAAAGAAAAGAAGTCTAGTATTGCATTAAATATAGTAGAATGGTTAGAAGTTCAATGTTTCACAGTTACACATTTCTCTGTGTTTAGCTTATCAGTTTTTCTCAGAATTCCCGAGGTCTAGGATGGTCTTGGAAACCATGAACTTGCTATATTTTTATCATACCTTTCCACAGTGCACACGAATTTTTTAGCAGATAGGATATTAAATTCCCACGATCTAAAATTGAGGTTTTCACTCCAAAATCTACAACTTTTTTAATCTAATCTTGTTTACCTGAACCTAATTTTCTGTGGTATTCAATATCTAGGTATTCCTTACTTGTTGATTTATTTAATGTTTGTTTAGGTTTTTGTTGTTTTCTTTTTCAGTGACTGGAAATGTTTGTCTAATGGGATTTTTTTTTTCATTTTTTCTTATGACCTTTGAATTACAAAGGGATGAATTTGTAGAGAAGTGTGGCTGAGGAGCTTGAGTTTGAAAGATGCAAAAAAAAGCCACAAAAAAAAAAAAGGAAAAGAAAAACTTGGGGAGAGGACACAGTGATGGAGAAGAAAGAAACCGCAAAAAACCTTTATGGTGCAAACCCGAGAAGAAAGGATCGGAAATTTCATGTAGGGTATACTAGATTTGGTTGTGGACCTATGATGGGGATTTGCTGAGAGAAATCGGTTTGATTGATGAAGAAAATACAGATGAAATTTAAGGTTTCACAATTTAAGGGAGTTTTCAATAATCCCTTTTCAATCGAGACTTTGATTAGTTTAAATGTATTGTATAACTCCATTTTTTATTTTAAATATTATTATTGTAAAATTTAAGTTAATAGTTTTTTTTAAAAAAATTAAATGAGTTTGATCTCGAGTCGAGTTTAAACGAGTTTGAACTTGAATTTTTGATTTTTTTATATAAGTCTAAACTCGAATCTTCCTTATTCTTCACGAGCCAAGCTTGAGTCTAGATATTTAGGCTCTTGAAAGCACCAGCCAAAGCTTAAAAGAATATGAACGAGCCGAACTCGAGCCTAGTAGATTCAGGCTCAACTCGGCTCGTTTACACCTCTAGTTATATATATATTTATATGGTACACTATTAAGTCAGTAATAGTTAATATCTAATTTTATTTTTAAAAAATAAAATCTTCAATATAAAATATATTTTTTGTAAATATATTTTATATATTATACCCTAAAATGAAAAATAAAACCCGAGGGTATTGGATCAAAGTTATTATTATTATTTTTAAAAAATAGTTAACATTAACTTTTATAGTTAGATACTTCGGTGCACTCTTTAACGGGTCAATATCTGACTTTATTTTTAAAAAATTAAATCTTCAATAAAAAATTATTTTTTAAAATATATTTTATATATTATACCGTAAAAAGATAAATTAAATTTTAGGGATATTGGATCAAATTTTAACCATTGAAAACTTAACAATGCACTCCATACAGAGTTACTAGTGCATTCCATGGCATTCTCATACATATATACAACATTTAAATATATAGCATTTTTAAAAAAAATAAAATCTTCAATATATTTTTTTTATAAATATATTTTATATACTTAAATTCTAAAGGTATATGATCAAATTTAATTAATTTTTTTTTTTAAAAAGGATAATTGATGGTTAACTTTGATCCGTTAAAGACTTAAGTACACTCCATATATATTGCAAAAGTGAGCTTCATAGTATCTCCACTTCTGCTCTGTGCGAGTTCGCACACGTCTTGGGATGAAAGGACATTGTTTGAAGGGAGTTTTGAAAACAAACAAAAAAAAAGACAAAACACAATTTGCAGCGAGAGAGAAGCAAGAAAACTACAGTTTGCGGCGAGAAGGCAAAACACCACCAACATCACCACCACCGACTCCTGCGCTACAAGTGGTGAGCAGCGACAGCAGATCTTTAGAGCACCACCACCATTAGATCTTAGAGCAAATATGGAACCGAGGGAAAAAAAAACCACAGAGAAAAAAAACTACCACCAGGAAAGCCAGAGAAGGATGAGAGAGAAGAAGAGAGACAGAGAGAGAAGGCACCGCACCCTTCTACCTTTTGCTCCAATTTGCAATCAAAAAACTTTTTTTTTTTCTTTTTTAAAAGATCAAAACGATATCGTTTTCGTTTTGATGAGACAGGAGTCAAGCCATATGCTTTATCGTACATCACAACAATATTCTATATATATATATATATATAAAAGTCATCCAAACTTTTCTATAGTGTCCGTGGTCGAAATTTTAGTAAATGCGCTGGCGTTATAGTGTTCTGCCTCCCTCCGTCATCTTTTTTGTTTTTTATTATTGTTCTTTTTAATACATTAGTGGTCTATTCATGTTTGGTTGTCAGTCTCTTGGTTTTCAAGTTTTTCATTTCTGTTGGTATCTCTTTTTCTTTTGTTCTTTCGCTGCCGCTCTTTCTTCTTCTTATGTGCTTCTTTCTGTTCTGGAGGGTTTCTTTTCTTTCTCCTTTTGGTTCCTGCAACATTGGTTTCTGGTGGGTGGCCCGCCTTTTTTTTTCCTTTTTATTTTTTCTTTTCATTGTGTCTATTTCTTCGTTGCATTTTTTTATTTATGTTTTCTGTTTTGGTTTTGGCAGCAGTCGAGGGAGAGTCGCAGATATACTTTTTGAGGGCTTGGAGCAGTTTTTCTGGTTAGCGTTTCTTGTTTCTTTTTTGTTTTTTGTTTTTTTGTCGTTATTTTCTTTTTTTTTTTTTGAAGGATTTTTTTTTTCTTGTTGTTTCGTGTCTTTTTGTTTGACTGGGTATTTCTTGCAATTTTTTTTTTCTTGTTAAGTTTTCATCTTGTTTTTTTTTTTTTTTTTGTTAATTGTTCTTATTTTGGTTGGTGGCTCCTTTTGTTCTTTTTTGTGATTGTATGTTTTATTTATTTTATTTTATTTTTGTCAGGAAAGGTTTTCTCGGTGTTGCATTCTTTTTTTGGCTTTAATGAGGGTTTCAACTGTTGTTGTTGGTGGTTCTGTGGCCTTTTTGATTTTGTGTTTTATTTATAACCTTTTTTTAGGTCTTTTTCCTTTTGGGGTGAAAGGTTTGGTTTTTTTTTTTTGTTTCTGGGCGTCCCAATTTTTTTTTGTTTTTTAAGTTGGATGATTTTTATTTGTATTTTTTTTTTCAGTCTACTATTAATAGTGTAATTTTGGTTTTATGTTGGTTGTGGGATTTATGGTTTTTTGTCTATTCACTTGGTTCAATTTTGTCTTCTTTTTTTATGGAGATTGGGTTTTTGTTGTAGGTTTTCTTGATGGCTCAGGGAGTTTCGGGTGGTGGGTCTGCTCTTCGGAAAAGAGAGAGTTTTATGCAATGACTTAATTTTTGCTGTGTCTTATTTCATTGTTGTTTCTTTAATGTATTTTTGACCGTGAAACTTGTTTAGAAAGCCAAGGTAGGTGAGAGTTCTGGCAGAAAGGTGAGGTCCTGTTCTACCTAGCGGAGTTGAAGTAGCGTGTCTACTTCTCGAAGAGGGGTGAGTGTTGTGTGATGTTTTCTTTTGTTGTTTTTTCTTTTGCGCATTTTTGTTTGACTTGTCTATGGGATTTGTATAGAATTGTAAAATAGATCGAAGTTCTAGTCAAAGGGTGCAGTCCGATTCTGTCAGGAGAAGTTTGGGTGTTGATGGAAGAGGAGTGAATTTTATGCAACGAGTTTCTTCTTTAACTAATTTTTCATTATGGTGTTTGTTTAGAAGGGCGAGATGAGTCTAGGTTCGAGGAGAAAGAAACAGCAGGGTTCTGGTTCTGCTGAGAGAAGGTTGTTCTGTAGCCATGATAATTTGTCTGGAAGTTCTTCGGATGGTGCGTCCTCTCAGCAGTCGGGATGAGTATTCTAATAGTGATAGTTGTGATCTTCACTTTCCCTTGGTAGTGAAGAGGGGGATTATGTTGAAGCCGAGGTTATTGATGTTTACAGTGATGACTCGAATGACACTGCAGGTATTAAATAATTATTTATGTATTTTTTTATGAATGACTGTTTTTCTTATGTGGTGAATGGTTCTGTTATGATTTTAACTTTGTTTGTTGTTTCTTTTTCTTCTTGATTGTAGCCACTTGACAAGGAGTCTAAGGTTTGAAACCTCAACTTGACAGAAATTGAACGAAAAAGTGAACAAAAACACTTAAATGACTTCCCATAAAATATATAAGTATATCTAGTTGACAGAAATGAAAAAATTTAGTATCATTTTGGATTTTGAGCCATATGATTAGTACTGTATGGGTGATTCTCTATGAAGAAAATTTATGAAGTGACAATTTTACCCTCAAAAATTTTTTACGTGTCTGGCACGTGATTTTTTTGAACAGAAAAGTGATCGGAAATACTATTTTTTTAAAATTTCTCAAGTCCCTCGAAGCTTCTTCATCCTGTGAATCTCAAAACAGTTCGGCAAACCATGAGTCTTAAATATCAATATTCAGGTACTGATTCAAGTGATCTTCTCCAGCTTCTTGATTCTAATTTTTCTTTTTCTTTTTTTCCCTTTTTTTTTTGGGGGGGTGGGGGAGTGGGATTCTTGAAGTAGAAGGATGTCAGGACTTTCTACCTTCAACGTTTAAATGGTTTTCTTAATCTTTATTTCTTTTTTCTATTTATGTCTCAAAAACCCCCAAATCTTTAGCTTGAGTGAAGTTCTTTTATTTATATATTATTATTTTTTTTTGGCAATGGCTGAGGCGACTTCAAATGGTGGCAGAGGTCCCTTTCTTCATGGGTCTTCTATTCCTCTTCTTCCACTACTCTACCAGTGCAAGCTTTATCTTCCTTTATTTTTTCAAAGCATGGGTTGTCGAAGTTTTTTGTTCTTTTATGACTCCAAAGGAATCTAAATTGCAGATCTACTGCTGCTATTTTCATCTATTTGGTAAGTTCTTGCTTCTATATTTAATTAATAAAATTAGGAATTGAAATGTTCAATTTTTATAGATTGGGAAATTTCCTATTTCACTTACTTGAAATTGGGCAAACAAAAATGGTCAAACTAATATCTGTACCCAATAATGTATGATGTGCAAATGTAAAAAGTACTCTTTAACCGTGTGCACGAGAATAGATTTTTTTTTTTGGGGTTGACTTTATCCTTCTTTATTTGGGTAATTAGTCATATCTTCACCATATGCTAGAAGAAGAGTATGTACCTTTTACATTTTAAGTGTTGGAAAATGATCCATCTAATGCACAATTGCCGTGGCACAATAATATCGGAAACATGGAGATGGAATAATAGAATTGGGTGCATAATTTTATATTCGGCATTTCTTGTTTCCTCTCAAGCATGCCTTGAATTTGGGAGCATGAATCATGCAAGAGATCACTGGTTTTGAATTCATTCCTTGTGTCCTGTTCTTCCGTTTGACTTTTATAATCTGTAGTATGTATATTTTGTATTGATAGCTAGATTCATCAAAATATTTACCAAGGTATTTGTCTTAAATATCTATGAAGAAGGAGTTGTGCTCTTCTTCTGACGAGATGGGCTATTTTTTGGTGTTGTGCAAGTGTTTAAACTGATTCCTTGTAATATTATTAGGGTTATAAATAAAGTTAGTAAAAGTTATTTTGACACATGAGCATAAAAATCAGCTATTTAGGTTTATTAATTCCTGACTACGAAATTGAAAAATAAGGCTGTATGTTTTTTGATGTTGCAGGATCCTACTGTCTCTGGGATACAGGAAAATTTTTCTTCCTGGACCATCCTATCTAAGGGTAACACATTTCTAAGAATATTCTTGATTTAAAGATCGACAAATGTGATTTAACGATTCCATCAAATCAGCTGAGATTCTTGATTAATAATAAATTCTTGGTTTTAACTAAAATTTCGTGATTGATGAGATGGTATACATAAATGCATGTTGAGTGTAGAGCTAAAAGTTAACTTTTGGGAAAGAAAAAGCTTTAAGTTTTGATTATTCCTTTATGATCCAACTTTTTAATTGCTAAATTGGTTAGGCAAGTTAGAAGAGTGAGTTATGCTATATTTTGTTCTTTCATGTGATCTTGTAGGGAAGCTAAGTGATTAAGAGTTAAATAGATTTAATTATTGACATAGCATACACATGAATCTATAAAACCATGTTTTGATAGTTAGTGATTTGTTACTTTCAGAATTTCTAATATCCAATGAAAAATTGAAACCTGGTGAAAAATTGCCTTGTGATATATTCACCAAAAAATCTAGTAGAAGTTCATGGAGCATAATGTATTCTGTGTTCTATGAACAACAAGTTAGAATATGCAATGAAATGTCATTAAAACTTGTTTCCGTATATATTTCTACAAGTTTAATCTTTGAAGTAGTCGATTGAATTAGGATGGAATCGTATTCCATTCATCCTTCTCGTATAGTACATGCTAGAATAGTTTCCTTCCATTTGATCCAGAGCATCTCTTAGATCGAATTTTTTTTTTCAATATATATATAATATTTATATTTTGTTTGAAGAACTAAGTTCCAAAAAATTCTAAACTAACACTTTTATCTATTTGATGGATTCAAGGAATAGGCAAATATATATATATATATAAAACTTATCATGGATATGTTTTTGTATAAGTACTTTTGATTAGAATATTTTGTTATGTATATTTTTCTTTTTCTGTTTAACTTGGATAATTTTTTTTTCTTTTTTTTTTAATGTTTTAATTTTAGTGAATGATTAGTTCTTTTGTTTCAAATTTAATTGTTGCATTTTTAATTTTGTATATTTACTATTTCAATGCTGCAAAAAAATGTACGTTTTGGGTTATCTATGGTAAATATACTTTAGAAATTAAAAACTTAAACAGCAGAGCAAAATTAAAGCGGAATTAAAATCAAATAAGAAGAAATATAAACTTACGTTTATATTATATTAGGTGAGAGAGAGTATACAAGAGAGAGAGAGGATTGGTTCTAAGAACCTGCTTCCTCAAGGAAATGAAATGTCTATATATAAGGGAAATTTGGACATGAAATCCTGGATTCCAAACCTAACAAATAACGGATTCCAAAAGCGATGAAATCCGCAAAAGCAAACAAAACAATGGTGTCCAACAAAAGGAATTCACCAAGGAAACAAACAAAAGAAGTGGCCGACACAAACTAAAGTGGTCGAAAGTAAAAAGACAAAAGGCCAAAATACAAGTGGCCAAATAGGAAACCCAAACACGCGGGTCAAAAAGATAATAATAATGGTAGGCAAACAGGGGCCCACTAGGCCTTGATGAGACCTAAAGAAAGCATTTCGTTCTGCGGACAAGATGGGGATAAGAACCTAAAGTTGACTTTAGGTCACTTTCTTCTTTCCTTTGTCCTTCACGATCTATGACTGGGTGTTTTGAATTAGTGCATCCCAGTTGGTTGACATGACTTGATGATAGAGGTCTTCAGGATCTTCTGGGAGTTGGCTATCCTGAAGATCGTCTTCTTCTAAAGTAATAGACATCCGAGAGGATTTTGGTATGCCTGCAAAAGTGCTGCAAAATTGTTCTTTCATGTAGTGCATACACTTAAGCATGATTTCTTCTGGAGACAGAGAAGGGTATTTCTGCTCATCATGTGATTTAATTGGGGCTAAATCGCTGGGGTTTGTTCTGGTTTTATTGCCAGGATTGTGAGAGTGGTACTGTTGATATTCAGCTACCTTGGCCTTTATTTCTTGCACAGTGCGTTCCACAGGCCATTGTAACCACCACCTATAGTGGAAAGTTCTTACCAAGTAGGGAATTTCCAAATTGTTTTCCCGAACATCCAATCCCCATTTCCAGATCCAAGGGATGGAAAACTCTGCATAATAATATAATATGCATTGGCCATAAACAATTTTCAAAGCCTAATCCAAGACAGGATGAGATTCAACCCATGACGAATATAAGTCTTGGATTTCTTCGGGTAATAAGTTTGGGTCAGGGCCAAACTTACTCCATTTATAAAACCATAATGGTATGGTTTTTGTTTTTGCAAAGAATTCTTTGTTGAACTGGAAAAACCAAGAATGTTTCCTTTTAGGATTTTCATAATAGAATGTATTTTTCCAGGCATCCATGTAATCGAAATAATTGTACTAATAGGTATTATTTCCTTCAGGTGTAGCGGCCATTTTTTGATGAACCACTCTGGTCTTGAAATGGGTCCATTCCCCAATCAACAAGGTTTAAGACCTTGAGTACAGTACATTTACTGTAATCAATAACCCCAGATAGAGGATTATTATTATGATAAAAATATCGGATTTCTATCGAACCAGTACTCTCCAATATGGTAGAGTAAAACATACGGGGCTTATATTCTCTACCCGTATAGGCTCATGTATGCAGGTATTTCTGCATTATGTATTCTGGATCGTGTATCCAGCCAAGATCGTCTACCTCAATTGGTAGAATTTTCTCTGTATGCAGGCTGGAAATGTGGGTCAATTTGCTGCTCACCAAATTCTTCATTTCTTTTGTTTGTTTTCTTGGTGGATTCCTTTTGTTGGCCACCATTGTTTTGTTTGCTTTTGCGGATTTCATCGCTTTGGAATCCGTTATTTGTTAGGTTTTGAATCCGGGGTTTCATGTCTGAATTTCCCTTATATATAGACATTTCATTTCCTTGAGGAAGCAGGTTCTTAGAACCAATTCTCTCTCTCTCTTGTATACTCTCTCTCACATAATATAATATAAACGTAAGTTTAAGTTTCTTCTTATTTGCTTTTAATTCCGCTTTAATTTTGCTCTGCTGTTTAAGTTTTTAATTTCCTGGTTAATTGTTGGTATCAGAGCCATGATTGGCTAACTTGTTTTATCTTACTTATTCTTTATCATATCATTCTTGCTTAGCTATGATCAATGTATTATCCATTGCACTGCATCTAAATATGTTTTAACAAAGTTTTTGTTAACATGTGATGGGCTTTCATGCTCGATGAACCGTGTATAAGTATGATGGGGGCCCAGGCGCAAGGCAGGTCGCTATGCCGTTTTGCCCTATAAGTCTAGAAAGTACGCATTTTATCTGGAGAGCTTGTTGATTTAAGTCCCATATAATTTTTATGTTTTCAGAAATTTTGCATAACTGCTTTAATGCCATGCTTTGGAAAACACTTTAATCATACCTAAATAAGAATGCTTAATGATATTGAATGAATAAGATAATAACAATGTTCATGCTAGGTTTATTTAAACCTAAGAGTGGCTCGACCTCAGTGAAACACACTGAGACCCAGGACTTCCAAGATGTGGAAGCTCTAAACAAATGGACTGTTCCCACAGTTCCATCAAGTCGAATATATCGATTTGTCTCTTTAGATCTTCGATCTAAGTATTCCATAAAATTTATGGAACAAACAGTCACTATGGAAGATAATTCCATAGATCTTGAGCTGTTATCACCTACTGATATCCAGCGATATCAAGGGGATAACTATAATTATATCCATATAGGATTAATTCAGGTTGCATTTAACCCCTTAACCCTTTCAGGATTAAATGTTTCCATTTTAGCAACACTTAGAGATGCTAGGTGTTTAGATTGGAAACAATCGCTAATGGGTGTGGTTCAAACTAGCTTGAGTCATGGTCCAATATTCTTTAATGTATATCCAACGCCCTGTTATCTCTAACAGATAGACATCTGTTTAAGGCTATAAGTCTTAAGGTCCAAACTCATGGTTATAATTTTTTACCAGGGTCAGAAACTATAGCAATTGTCTATAGAGTTTACTTTAGGGTTATGAACATTCTTAGCCCCCGTGTGAAACAAATAGATTCACATGGTAAAACTGTAATGGTAGAATCAAACATTACTACCACAAAAATGGCAACCAATAAGTTGTTAAAATGGGAAGACAGATTTTCCACACAATTGAGTAGTTTCCGAGGCAACCGCTCCACAACCAATTACTACCTTTGATGTTGAGCAAATAGTTCAACATCATGATGGTGAGGTGGAAATATCTTTCACCCCAACCAATAGAATTAGACTGGCTAGTTCTATTTTCCGGTCTAGGTCCTTTTCTCAAGGCCCTTCTAGAGAAAACTCTCCTTCTATACTAGCAGGAAGAGCCTCTTCCTCAGGAAGGATTCTTGACATAATTGGTACATCCAGTAGGGTGAATGAAATCCTATATTCCCCACAAAATATCCCACATGGGATTCATGAGTCTTTAGATAGACCATCTCC
>JAOXNR010000028.1:841118-852421 GCA_028571225.1 Parsonsia alboflavescens | reverse complement strand
TTCTCCAGAGTACATAACAAAGATTTACTCCAGTCAAAAATTGAAAAGCAATTCAACATAAACACACTGCACCTTATTAAAGAACATAGAACGTAGCTTTCAGTCAAGAATTGTTTCCTTCAGTTTCAAAGGACCAGTTAGGAGTTCAAAACTAATAAATCAAATGCACTCAAAAAAGATAAGGGTTCAAATTGAAACAAAATGCTTCATTTAAAAAGAAATGATGAATAATAATAATATCACTGAAAAAACAAAAAACGTTCTTCATTAAGTATTTGAACATAAAACTGAAACTACACGATTTCCCGTGGTACCTGAAGACTGCATAAAGACATAATGTCATCCAAGCTTTCTTACTTCTTCAGTATCTTCACGAAGAACCTTACTTACAAAACCCAAATTTCATGTCAGTTAATTTTCCAACACGGAAACGGGAAAATTCAAATGCACGAGTCACTTGCAAATATAAATCATAACTGAACCACAACTCAAAAGAAAATCGTCCGAAACCGTTCTAGGCAGTTCGCACACAGATTTCAACCAAAAAACTGTAAGCAACTTCCCAAGATAAAGTTCAAAATTCAAAAATGCATACTTTCCCTCTCTCCAGAAATCCGAGAAATCACAATGAAACTAAAAACACATAAATTCAACTGTAAAACGCTGAGAATTCATAAAAAATAATTATCAAAAAGAAAAAAGAAAAACCTGAAATCACTGACTTAATTCGAATACATAGAACCCGAAAAGACTGGCGAATAGAGTTCAATTCCATTAGGGCAATGGGAGAAATGGGGGAAAATTTAAACCAGAAGGATACCTGGAATTTCTGATTCAAACAGACTCGGCGCGTGTGTTCGTATTAGAGAGAGATTATCAGACTACCAGCTTACTGCGGAAAAGGGTAATAATGTCCGAAATCCGATGGAATATTTTGCCAAGCTTCTCAGCGGTTAGTTAATGGTGGGCAGCTGCAAAGAAGAGAAAATATGAAAAATAAATAAAAGTGTGTATTTTTTAGGGAAGAAAAAAATGGGAAAAGTTGTGCACTTTAAAATAAAAAAAGGTTTTGTACTTTGACAAGGAAAAAATAATTATAAGGTCAAGTTAAAGGTTTAAAAAAAAATTAAAATTGAGGAAGGATATATTTATATAAAGTTAAACTTCAAATTAAAGAAATGAACCCACACTTAAAATTTAGATAAAAAATTTAAATCTTATGATATGTGTTGAATTATCGAAGATGAAAGTCAAAAGTTTGGTCGATCACTGCTGTTTGCTAAGATAAAATCAAATGATTACATTTGGAAAGGTCTTAGCTTATTTGCCGAAATTTAATTAGATTTGCATTACTTTCGTCATTTTAAAAATTATATTTAAAATATATATATTTGAAAATGTTATTGAATGTAATATTACACATTTTTAAAATATATATATATATTTGAAAATGTTATAAAATGCAATATTACACTTTACATGGAGTGTACCATTAAATCTCTAACCGTTAAAATTAATGGTTAACTTTTTTTTATTTGAAAATAATAATAAATTTAATCCAATATCCCTATTGATTAATTTATCTTTTAAGGTAAAATATTTTTTAAAAAATATTTTTTTTATTTAAGATTTTAGATGTTAACCGCTAATTTTGATCATTAAAGTTTTAAATGTGCAGTAACATTATCCTATAATTATTATATTTATACGAAAATACTAAAAAAATGCACCAATGTTAAGCCTTTAATTATCAAAATTAACAGTTAACTTTTTTAATTTAAAAAATAATAAATTTGATCCGATACCTCTCGGATTAGTTTATCTTTTTAGGATATAATATAAAAAATATTTTTAAAAAAAATAATAATTTTTTATTAAAGATTTTATTTTTAAAAAATAAAATCAGATATTGACATGTAATCGTTAAAAATTTAATGTTACACTCATATAGCATTACCTTATTAATGGGAAAATTACCTAACTGACAACCATGTCACATGCAACATGTTAAACGTGTAATCATTTAATCTCAAAATATTATAAAAATTGTTTTAGGATTTTCATCATCATTCATTACAGTCATAAGGTTTGTTCAAGTATCTACTTTTGAGTGTTTTTTTATAGTTAAACCTTTCTTTTAGAGATTAACGTTTTTCAATAATATAATTTAACCAAAAATTAAATCAAATTAACCTTCAATCATCTTGGTATTTGAGCACAATTTTAACGACGAAATTTTATAAATTCATAAATAAATTTTACATAGAGAATTAAGAAAGGAGAAAAACCTAATTTATTATTACTGCATGAGCTTTCAGACTATGACACCGATTGGCCCCACAGCATTGTTCACCATCATGCTTTGTCGGCCACAGCACTGTTCATGTACTATTTACTATATTCCGCTTTATTCTATCGGCCAATGTAATATTCCCTGTCGGCCACCAGTTTGTCTTTTATGCTTGATCTTCTCTTTATTACTGTCGCTTAGTTTAGCTTTCAAGTCCGGATTTCAGATCCGTCTTAGCTCTTATTCTATAGCTCATATTGAGTTTTTGGGCATGAAAATTTCTAATGGTTGTTATGAACCTCAACCCCATCTTGCAACAAAGCTCCTTGATTTTCCTGATCAAATACTTGAGAAACAACAACTCCAGCAGTTCCTTGGCATTGTCAATTACATCTGTGAATTCATTCCTCACATTGCTCGTCATAGGTCCTTGTTAAGCAAACGATTGAAAAAGAATCCTCTTCAATGGACAACAGCACACACCAGAGCAGTTCAATATCTGAAACGCATTCCAACAAATCTATTTGCTCTCCGAATTCCTTCTGATGGAAAACGCATCCTTCAAACTGATGCTTCGGGCCTTTATTGGGGTGCTATACTCCTTGACGAAGATTCTCATGGCCGCCAACATGTCTGTTGTTAACACAGTGGAGAATTCAAACCTTCTGAACAACATTACCACGTACATTCAAAGAAATCTTAGCTGTGAAAAGAGGTATAGAAAAATTTGAGTTTTTCCTCATTAACCATACTTTTCACATTGAACCTGACATGGCCTCCTTTCCAAGAATGCTCGAATTCAAGCAGAAACTTGTTCCTCACAGTCAACTACTCCGTTGGCAGCAATGGTTTAGTAAATACTCATTCACAGTGGCTCGTATCAAAGGAAAAGAGAACATTCTTGCTGATTTCCTGAGCAGACCCCCTGAACCTAAACCACAAAACTCCTACATAGTCCCTTATCTAGCTCCCTTCACCGTCACACATCTACCCCCTGAGGTCCAAGAACAAATCCTTGACCTTGTTCTCCCAGCTCGCAGTCAACTAAATACTTCCCTCTTCCATAAACTGTTACTGCAACTCCATGGTCCCAAAGTCTTTAGAGGAATCGAGTGTGATCCAAACCAACCCTACTACACCATCTTCCACATCTGCAATCCTTGGTCCTTATCAAAGTTAGCCCTCTGCTTCTTTTGGTACCTCCTGGAATCCCACTCAATTTGCTTTTGTTTTAACACCCCAAAACTATACTCCTATCTATGGACATGTGATAATGCTCGACACCTGAGTCCAGAAGACCTTTACATGTTCAAATTTCTTAATCGGTTCCAAACCCCTACTGGCTGGTTTCGAGACTTAACGCAGGCTTTGATATCAGCTATAGCTTTTAGCTCAGCTGGTATCAGAGCCCCTCGTAGGAGGATTTATTTTGTTACGTGGACTACCAATAGATTGTTCATAACTTATATTCTCTTCACCCCATAATATAAGTCGTTTGAGAGCATTTCATTTATTTCACAATATAAGATGTTTTGCAAAAATTAATATGTTATTATGATATTTTTTCCATTTATACCCTCCATTGATATTTTTATTTATTTATTGTAAAGAAAAAGAAATTTAGTTGTTAAGGAGTAGGAATCGGGGTATTTTTTTGAAATATCATAATTACATCTAAGACATTTTAATTCATGTAAAATGGTAATTGACGTTTTATATCGTGAGACGGAGATGATAGTATTTTTCACACCTTTTCTTTTGACTCATTCAGCTCATGTAGAGCAAAATGGATGCTTAAAAATTTGTCAATATCAGCATATTAACACCATGCCTTTTGGTGAAGAAGGTTTGTCTTAAAGGATGCAATTACTCTTAATTTTGTTTTGACTTAATATATTATTTAAATCCTCACCTTGTAACAATAACTCTATTGAAGCCTTAAGTTTTTATTTAGCCATATTAAACCTTTTGACCCATTAGAATCATCCTATTAAGCCTTTAAACATTTATTTTAATCCATTGAGCCTTTAATATGTTTGAAATAATTCACATAAGTTTTTCACATAATAAACATATTTCATCTTCTATTTTTTTGTACTTATCTTTTCATTCTCTTCTGCAATGAAATAGTTTAAAGCAATGTTTTCACAATCAAACTTAATATAAAATCGAAAATTTTATGTTTTAATGATATAACTATAGTTAAATTGACATTGAATAGCAAATAAATAAATAAATAAAACTAAATAATCATACTTATTGTAGATAATAAATTTTTTTAATAATAGAATGTAACATGATAATTTTTACTATCAATAAAATTTAATGATTAATAGTTATTTATAACTTTTTAATTTATTTTAAGTAAAATAAACTATTTTTTAAATAATTAAATAAGTAGATTTACAATTTGACAAATTATGATCTAATGTTAATGTATGGTTTATCATTTTGTTAAAATTTTGTATAATTTCACCCAATTGTATGATTAAAGAGTTTTATGCAAATGATTTGAGATACATCAAATGTTCAATGGATTAAAATGAAAATTCAAGGGCTTAATAGAATGATTATGACAAAATGAAGGGTTTAATGGGATAAAATAAAAATCTAAGGGCTTGATAGGATTATTATTACAAGGTAGGGGATTTAATAATATGTTAAGCCTTTTCTTCCTTATATTGATTTTGCAGTATGTTTACATGTGAGGTATTAAGAGCATAAACTTATTTAGACACGATTTAAATATTTATACTATTTTTTGAAAGATAATATTATTGTTAAATGAAAATGACATACATTAAATTCGTTGTATTCAAAGTTAGTGAATTCCTCTATAAGAAAAAGAACTCAAGTGAAGAAAATCTTGAATTGAAGTTATAAACTTTAGGATTTGCTTAAGCATCAATTTGGTCACTAAATTTGTACTGTCTTTCAATTTAATCATTGAATTTTTAATTAAGTCAATTTAACTATTTTATTTTAAGAAATGGTCAATTTGAATCAAACATGTCATTGTTATAAGACTTGTTGTCTAAGTAAGGTTGAGGCTGGAGATATAGATGGGACGCGGGATCACTTTTCTCTTGGCCATCAATAGAAGTTGAACCAGACAAAGAGGAAGATGGAATTGATTCTGGATTGGAGAAGTCTTATTCGGAGAGATGGAACAATTGATAGGAGTCTTCTCTGATAAAGGTGGTGAGAATCTGAGGCAGTTTATTGGCCTGTTCCTATTAGAATGGAATTCAAGTTCTGTGCGTGTGGAAGCCAAGTGTGTCCTTTTTGGAATCTGCCATCATGGAAATCAATTATTCAAGGAAACCCTGCCAACAGTTCTTGTGCAAAAAGGTGAAGTCGTTGCCCATGTATGGTCAGAATATTGTTGAATATGCAGAACTTGTTACATCCTTGCAGGTGAAGGCTCCAGACTAATGAAATCATTCACAAATGTTTGGCCCCGGAAGTTATTAGTTGCATCTTTGAGACTCTCCGGTCACAGAACGAACTCTTGGCTAATCATCCCAACTCCCGAATATACAAATAATATATATATGTATGATGGTCATATTGATCATTCCCGTAAAATAAAATGATTAAATTAATTCAATTTGAAATTCGATAATCAAATTAACCATTCTTATAAAATAAAATTGATAAATTGATTCAATTAGAAATTCAGTTGTTAAATTGAAAATAAAATAAAAAAAATCAAATTTAGTGATCAAATTAATACTTAGACCCTTTAGGATTTGTAGCATGCAAATATCTTTTCAATTATTTTTGAAAATATATTTTATTTACTAAAAATTAAAAGGATATTTGATCTTTTAATACAAACCTCCATTCCCCACATATGCACCTCTATTGATAGAATTTCTCACCTCCCTCTACATCCACTTTTTGGCCCACTTCAGCGCCAAAACACAGGGCCATACACTTGGATGCTTTTACTTCCACTTTAGGCACCAAATAAGCACCTGCGAAGAACAGTAACTAAACAGGCTAATCAAACAAGAAGTGACCATAATTCTGCTACCTTTCAAGAATGCACTTTAATGAGTATGGCAATGGACTTCAGCGGCAAACGATTGTAGTTGAACAACGATGAATTTCTAGTACAGTTCAAGCTTCACATCCAGCTTCAGAATATATTTTGTTTAACTTCCTTATTAGATTATTAATTAAAATAATGTCAAAAAAATAAATTGCCAATATAAACTTATAAAGAAAGTTACAGACTTCATATCCAAGCTGCCTGGTTTCAATTACATTAGCAAAATCAACCCCTGCTAAAAATTGCTTCGGAAAAAAGAAGCGAAAAAAGGGAAGGCGACATTTCCACCAGGTTATTACCCTGAGAAATAAGTAAGCCTCAATGCTGAAGTAGCTCAGGATATACCTTTCTCATAATACTAATAGTAAACAAAACATGATCAGTGCCATTGATCAGTGAAAACTAATCTTAATCCTGCCTGTCATAAACTCCACATGAAAAAAGTTTCAAAATTTCTGAACCTTTTTTTTCTCAAGATGCAAGACATTTCTGTCAACACGTAAAACAAAACAAGAACCTACCAGTATGAAACCACACTGCAAACATAAGAGTAAAAGAACACGGAAACATTTATCTTCGCCCCCGCTTCCTCCTACGTGGCGCCAGAAATTGCAATGGCAAGGGTAATGTTGCCAGTGTTCTTCCTTTCTCACTCACAAGCTTGCAACCCAAGATTTGGTAATGAGGTCTCAATGACACAGGATTCATTTTTAAATCCTTCGCAATGTCTGATGGATCTGTCTGAAAATCGTCAGCATATAATGTAAGTACCAAGACATAACTAATCAGAAGATCCCTTGTCTCATCAGAAAGCCTTTTGGAGTCCGAAATAGCAAACATAGAAGAGAACTTGTGGAACAAGATGTTAGGAATCTTATGATTTTTTGCAGAAGCAACACCATCCATAGAATGTTTATCCTTGAATTTAACCAGATGAGTCATATATGATAGTATCACAGCAAGCTGCATCTTCTTTGCTTCATCCTACATCATTGGGGAAATCAGGCAAGAAAAAAAAGGCCACAGTTAAGCTTGACAAAATCACAGAAAGAAATGGATGATTTGATAATTAGTTAAAACCCTAGAAGTTAAGGAAAAGGATCCATAAAATGGTAAACCAGATAGCAGGCAAAAACAAAGAGCCTCAATGAATGCTTACCTCAATATCATCCAACTTATGAAATCTGTGACAAACAAAGGTAGGGTAGACATTGGAAGAAACTTTTCCTCTTGCTTGTGAAAGTTGTAGAATATCCAAAAGATGATCCCACTCCCCTTTAAAGATGATCTTGTCCAGCGGATATGCTGCTTCAGGTACAGTGGCATCCAGATTATGGGGTGGAATATTCCGACCACTAGAAGCACTAGTAGCAGCAACTTCAAGAGCCTCTTTGTTTATCTCAATACCCTTCATTTTCTGGTCCATTTCCTGCTCAGTTTGTGGACCTCCTACATTTTGAAGTGATTCCAGCTTCCGAGCCTGCAAAGAGAATAAAGTATGAACATTTATTTACATAATTTAAACCTGAATCACCAAAATCAACTAGGAGCATTTAATTTCTAGGGAATGGCCTCTAGCTGAATACAGTTTACTGTAAGGTACATATTTCTTAACAAAGTCAATCCTTTAGTGGCAAAGAAATGAGAGTGATAAGGTGAAAGAGAGATTAAATGAAGACCAGATGAAGATACAGGAACGAAATGTCAAGTATCCCCCATAAGCACTGTACTCATGTTGAAGAGCCAGAGCTCATAAGGTTTGAGATTCTTGGAGAAAAAGGGATGTTTACCAGTCTAATTGTCCTCTTAGTTGAATACATGAAATTCAAATCTCGTGTCTTCAGGGTCTTTTCTTCTGCTGTGAGCTCTTGATTGGCAGTTTTCGGCTCTTCATTTTCATGTAGGCTAAGCCCTCGAACCCTTGGTTCCAATCTAAATATCTGGATTAACATAAAAGAATATGGTAAACCTAACTGACCGAATACAAAACCTAAGATCATCCCAGATTTAAGGAAATAAGTTGAGCAGACATTATAAGCCTTACACTGCACAACAAAAAACCAAGCTGACAAAATCATGATCAGATTTCAACATCAATAATCATAATAAACCTATAAATTTGATAACTGACATAAACAAGGTTGGATAGATTGTAGCTGCATGATTTGAACATCCACAGAGAAAGGATGAATTCATGGTAGAAATGCAATCAGTTCCACATACAAGAAATTCTGTATACAATAAATGCCCTTATTAATATGCCTGGAAGCAAATAAAATACAACAGCTTTAAAAAGGAATCTAACAACAATAATAACTAAAATGATGTTTCCAAATTCAAACAATCTGTGGATGAAAGATTGAAGACATTGCTTGATACAGGGACACTTCTGAGGATTGAGGACTTATCTTTGTCAATAATAGTGGTTATATATTTACATAAATTATGAATTATGAGTTAGTTTATATCTAGAGGTAGGGGGGCTTCAATTTCTTAAGCTAGACAGTTGTATTCTGAAACATGAATATAATATTTTGTAATTCAAATTCTTGGATAACTCCTCTCATGATAGTTTTGACCATTGGCTCAATAAATCTATAAAGCATTTTGAAGGAAGGTTAAATTATGAAACTAGCAAATTTCAATCCAAAAACAAGTGTTCAAGAAGTTCCCTATAAGCTAGAATTTTCCAGGTTCAAAGGGTTAACTATAGCATTTCCCTCTTCTAAATTCTTCTAACTTTTTTAGGAGACGGGTACTTTAAGAGTGCATGTGTTAAATATTCAATTGCTTTTGCTTCAGAAGATGTATAAAAAAATTTTAAAAAAAAAAAAATTAAAGAGAGGGAAAGATGAGCATTGAAGGAGAACCAACGACATACTTAGAATTAAGTCTCAAATATCAATTCTTTTTCACCGCTAATCAGTATCGTTAATAACTCAATATTATCTCTGCACTATATATTTGACACAAAGAAGAAACAATTTGGAGTAAATATGCGTTATCTCAAAGAATGTATTTGGATTGCTGGTTAATATGCAAATTCTGGCGAAATTTCAATTAGTCATGATTATTCCTATTATGAAAAACAAATTAAACAAAAAAAGTCATAAAACTTTTCATACGAAAAGTTACCATTGCAAAGAATAAATTTCATATAACGATTATCTATAAATATTTTATATCACAAAATTATAATAAAATTAAAATTGCAAAAACAAATTACAATAATTTCCATTGTATCCAATAGTAGTCATAAACAAGCAAATCCTCAATATTATTGACACACAAAAAAAGGGTTCAAATACAAAATCTGCTCCCATCGAACCACTCGTCAGACATACAAAGTCAGGTTCGTTTTCACTTAAATCAACAGATGAAGCAACACTCAAGAATAGAAACCAAACAGCAAACAATAGAATGCACCTTATTGGCTGCAATGGGAACAATCTTCAGAGTTTGGGTGGACTTGTCTAGAACACCAAGGCCATAGCTACATAGCTGAACCCCAGTGGCTTCACCCGAATAATTAGTCCCAACGAAATCTACTCTAGAATCATTAGGGCTCACCACCAGTTGCATCCGGTTAGTCCTTTTAACATTCCTATATACCTTAACCTTAGAGTCCACCTTCGATTGTCCTCCTCTTCCTGTCCGATGCTTCAAAGGGTCATAGCCGGTGGGGAAATAACCGACTATCGGGGATTGTTTGTTTGGGTTCTCACTAGAAGTTTCTATTTTCACATTTAATTTCTCTTCATTCTCCTTCACCCGTGATGATTCTTCTGCTTCTGGCTCTTCAACTCTTACCTTCTTCTTCTTTTTCTTTTCCCCTTCCTTATGCTTTCCCATGGCGACAGTGGCGCTGTGTCGGCAAGGGTTCTTCCGCTGAAGGCATAAAAAAAAAAGGAGACTTCAGCGAGCATGGTGACATGATTATCAATTTGGCATATATAAAGTCGGGGTAAAGTACTACGGAGTATATTCAATTAAAATTAAAGATCAATTATTAAAAAAATTTCTTCTATAAAAGAAGAATTTCAAATTTTTTTACAAATTAAATATTAAAATAATAAATTAAATTTTCAGAATATTTGATTATATTTTATTTTTATTTTTTTAAAATAAAAGATAGTTGATTATTAACGCTGATCAATACATACTTAATTTAAACATTCTATTTGGTATAGTTTGTAACCTTCTATGATATTTTCATATAAAGTTCATCTTGAAAAATTAAATCGATTGGCAATTTTTTAGGTACTTATAAAAAATTAAAAGTATTTTGTAATAATATATTATAACATTATTATATGCCATATGCATGTGGTTTTTAAAGTTGAATATTAAATATTAATTTATTTGAGAAATTTATTTTGAATAATCTTTCAATATCTAGTTTAATTTAATTGTCAAACCTCACTAGCTTAAGGAAGCAACAGGGTAAAAAATGTTTAGTTCAATTTAAAACTCAATTTCAAATAATAAATCAAGGAAATTCCAAAAATCTTATTTAATGACAATTAATTGGATGAAAATTTAAATTTAGTGCTAAGTATTGAAATAAATCGTGTACTATTGATCATAAATTAAAGAAGTTATTTATTATCATTTTTTTTAAAAATTTATTTTTGTGAATAATACAATGAAGGATAAAAAACAAAAGTCAAATATAAAGGTTTAGATTCAATAGGATAGTATTCTACGAGGTTGATGAAGTTGCTGAGGGCTGATAATATCTTTTAGACTCAAAGCAATGAGTCTCCTGACAGAGTTTGGATTTCCTATTACACGTGCGTATGACTTCTATAAGAAATTTTAATGTGAATTTCAATTTAGAATAAACTATAATGTTGATGTATATTAAGCTTCAATATGAGTGAATTACTTACTATTTAAATTATATAATTTAATATTCCAAGTAACTAGTGTTTTGAGGCAGTTATTTATGAAAAA
>JAOXNR010000028.1:804694-821298 GCA_028571225.1 Parsonsia alboflavescens | reverse complement strand
AGCCATAGACGGTGCCGGACGGATCGTGACAAAGTCTTTCAATTTTATTAGAATTTGATTATTTTCCTAAACTACTTATCTTTGTATTAGGTTTCTATTCTATTAATAGACTTTTATTTATAATACATAAAAGCCCTATTTATAACTATTAGTAGATTTTGATGTTTGAACATATATTAATCCAAAGTTGTTTCTCAAGCGTAAACCAATAGCTCCAAGAGGGTGACGCTATAAATAACCCAAACTAAATTGTTTAATTAGTCAAGAGTTCAATGAAGAACTAAAAAAGATAGAGAATACTCTCAAATCTCAAATTGTATTAAGTAATAAACCGATTGTTGAAATAATACATAAAAGCCCTATTTATAACTATTACAAATAAATAATTGAATTGGACTACGATTAAAGTATTTAATTAAGACACTTTAAAGTAATTTTTTTAGTTAAAATAGAAAACAAATAAACTAAAGGACTTAATTTGAAATAATAGAAACTATTAAGTCAAAATCAGAATTTGACTTAATTAAAATAGAGCTTCAGCTGGCTTGAGAATAGAAATAATCGGTGCTGGGTTTGACAACTCAATCAGGGCCTGTGAAAAATGAAGCTGACTCCTAAAAATTGATTCAACCGATACCGGCAGTTGCTCCCTCTCTAGGATCAATGATTTCCATCAATTCTTTGTCAATCGATCAATGTCAGTATGCGAGCGGGTGAAAGAATTGAGACTTCTTTTGAAAATTCGAACAAGCTAGATGATTTGTACATAATTACACTAAGTTTTATATCCATTTTATGTTGTTATCTTATGTAACTTAGTTTAATTATGTCGTTTTAGATATATTATACTTCTCTATGCTTGGTTTTTGTTTGTAGGAATATTTGGTTGAAAAATGCTTGAGAAATTACTAAGCTAACAAGAGCATCTTGTCCGGAACAGTTCTTGGAGCCATGAAGTGGAGCAATGGGTGCAGGAGCAGGCCATCTGGCGGCAGGGCGAGCACTGCATGCGTCATCCATGCCGGATCGCTATTGGAAATCTGAGTAGATATTGAAGAGGCCATAAGACATCGAACAGCCATAGACGGTGCCGGACGGATCGTGACAAAGTCTTTCAATTTTATTAGAATTTGATTATTTTCCTAAACTACTTCTCTTTGTATTAGGTTTCTATTCTATTAATAGACTTTTATTAGGTAATTACTTATTTGTAAGAGGTCTCTACTCTTATAAATAGGTTCTTTTTCATAATCTTAGATACACAATTCAAGATTGATTTCCCAAGGATTTCCGAAGATAAAGGGAAGATTTTCGCTTTCTCTTTTCTTATGTATTTTTCGATTTTATTAATCATGTTTTGTGAGCAATCCTCTTTTGTTAACAAGAACATGAAGTAGGTTATTTTGATATAGGATTATGAGATTTGGTTTGTTTTTCTATTAAAGATTTGATCTTTATTATTAAGGATTGGTGCAGTTCTTGTTTTCATCTTATTAGCTTATTGATTTAGCCTGATCACTTAAATTAATTTGCATGATTATACTGCCAGAGTTTAAATATTAAATTTGGTTTGGTTAACAATTTTATTTGACAATGGAGAATTGTATGAATCAAATGCATGAATTAAAGTTACATTGTTCATGTATTGATGTTGGTGATGTCTTCATGTTTATGCAATTTAATTGATTAAATTTATTGTTTGCTACGATGGAGATTTAATTGATTAAATTAGGAATTTTATTTCTCGCTACTATAAATATATCTATTTAAGGGATAAGAATTTGAGCGCAAAGACAAATTCTAAAACCAACTACTTAATTGTGTTATTTGATCAATGATTGACCCCATAGCAATTGACCTATGGATTGTTTCTTTTTAACAACTTTCTCATCTATATTCTCCTTTTTAAATTAGCTTTTAAATTCTTTATTTGATTTTATTTTATAAAGTTTTTCAAGAAATTTCCCCCCTTTTGTTACTTATTAATTGGTTTTTATTAAACTGAAATTCAATTCCTTGTGAATTCGACCCGACTTGCCGAACTGCATTGGCTTTAGTAGATAGGTTTAATTTATTTGTGTTATGATGCATGGCCACTAGACTTCTCTTTGGACATCTAACTGGCACTTGCAAGCTGATTGACTAGCGTCGATGACTCCTGGTAGTGGTTGACCCGCGCTGGTGACTCTTGACGGTGGTTGATTGACGTCGTTTGTCTTGTTGGGTAGCTTGCCAATTCTTCTTGGATTCCTCCATTACACTATCCATTTTCATCCTATTTCACTCTAGACTCGATATCCAAACTTTCTTTAATATAAGACGATGTTTTATCAATTCGAAAATCATCTTTAATCATCTTTTGAGCTTCAATTTCAAGTTCAACTTCTTGATCTTGGACAAATCGAATCATCAACTGTTGCAACTTGTTCACCCTTAAATGAGTTATCGGCCCTTGAGGAATCCTTGGTTTGTCATCTTCATCATTAAGCTAAGGTTCATTGTAGGTTACCTATCGTTTATGTTCTTTCTTTGTTTCTTGTTATTCTTTCGATAAAAAGAATCATATCTTTTCTTTGTTTCTTGTTTTCTTCTTATCTTTCTTTGATTCCTGTTCTTAAAAATTCAATCTTTTCATTATTCTTGGTTTCTTGACCAAAAAGTTCATATCTTTAATTGTTATTGTGCTTTCGTGAATTTTCGTTGTGGTTTCTTGAACTGTAGAAATATATCTTAGGAAAAAGCTCCCACCTTTGTTGTTATTTGTGACAAAGAAAAAAAAGTGTTGAAAGTTCAAAATTGAAAATTCATGAAAAATTGAAAAATGAAAAAGTTGATATCTCATGGGAAATTTGGGCTTATTAATTGTTCTATCCAAATGTAGGTTAGTTAAAAATCAATTCTACCACAAAAAGGTAGCATATTTTGATATCTAAAGCTATATTCTTGTATATTGACTCGATTTTTTATTTTTTATTTTATTTTTGATTCTTGTCTACCTATCTTGTCTGGATTAATTGATTCAATTGATTGATTGATATTAATGATCTTTGTTGATTGTTTGATTAGTCGAGTGAAGTTCTCTTAATAATTATAAGAAGAAAGAGCTGAGAGGAAAAAGTTATAAGGGGTGAGCTCATAAGAACAAGAAAAAGCCTTCATTGTGTGTGATATACGAGGGTGGCATCCTTGAAAGATAAATGTAAAGGAGTATTGTGAGGAAATTGTGTCTATCTAACATTGTTTTTTGCAGGAATTTCTTACAATACCTAAACAGGAAGTTAAACCTGAAGGAAGCAAAACCAAGGTAGGTACAATGGAATTGTTGGCAAACATAGGGCAACGGCACCATCCAGATACAACAATCCAATCAATGATGATTGGCAATTAGAGGAGTCACAAGAGGTCAGTCAAAGGCCAAATCAAAGTGGCCAACAAAGTTACCAAACTCAAAGAGGAAGGTATTTTGATGAAGAGGAAGAAAGACGAGATGAAGAGGTTGATAGATATTTGGGAAATAGTTGCAAATCCCAAGCTTTCTAGGCAAACAAGTTCCTAATGGTTATATTGAATAGGAGAGTAGGGTGGAGCAATTATTTGAATTGTACAGTTATTCTGAAGAGATGAAGGTAAAGTTCGCAACTTTGGAATTTCGAGATTTTGTTTTGGCTTGGTGGAATCAATTGCTAATCAATCGAAGGTGAGGTAGTTTTCCTCATATTGATTCTTGGGAGGAATTGAAACCTATAATGAGAGCAAGATTTATCTCGCCTTATTATTATAGTGAATTATATAAAAAATTGCATACTCTCAACCAAGAAAGCAAGTCCATGGATGAATATTTCAAGGAGATGGAGTTGCAAGAATGCGAAAGTAACCATTTGGCCATTTCAAGATTTTTGAGTAACCATTAGAATCAACAAAGCTCGAAAGTAACCATTGGAGTCAATAGAACGCAAAAGTAACCATGTTATGATTTTTGAGTTTGCGGAATAGAGAAATTGATGACAAGATTGAGTTGCAACGATATGCAAATCTTGAAGACTTACATCATTGGGCCATCAAAGTGGAGAAAAATTCTTTGTTTATTTAACTATTTTCTTATATTTAAACTTGAAAATAATATTTATTTATTTATTATTGATTTATCTAATGAAATGGTTCTTTAAGTTCCTAGAAAATTTATTTGTATATTTTAATATTGTTTAAAATTTTTTTGGTTAGATGGATATTTCTTTATTTGTTTAATTATCTCAAAAAATATTCATATTTCAATATTGATTTCATTTATTACGATTATTATTTCGGAGTTAGTTTGGGGCTCTTGTAGAATTAAGAAAGGTGCGGGACTAAGTAGTAATTGTATAAGAATATAAGGAATTAGCTGGAGGTGTGATTGTGGAATCAATTAATCTGGGGACTAGAATGGAAAGGGTAAAAGAGATAAGAAGGATGGCGTCGTTTCCGGAAGGAGAAACAAGAAAGAAAGAGAGAACAGAGGGAGAGAAAAACCGAGAGCAGAGAGGGAGAAGGAAGAAGGAATTAGATGGGAGGTTTTACTTTATTGGTCGCGGCTAGAGGGATGAGAGGGAAGGTATGGCAGAAAACAGAGAGGGAGAGAGCGCTGAAAGGGAGAGGAAGCAGAGAAAGAGGGCTGCGGAGTTGAGACAGAATTCAACCGAAGTTGAACTGGAAGCTTGAATTGAGTTGTGAAGCATGAAAGGTGAGTGAAATAATGGTTTTCTCTGAACTTCCAATTTGTTTTCTTGGTTTCAGAAGAGCTCTGCGGATGCTCTATTTTTGGCTTTTCGGATTTCTATCTTCTCTTCCTGAGTTTAATTTGTTGGTTAATTAATCGATTTACGGGCTGGGGATTTAAGAGGTTCGATTTATTTATGTTTTGGGGGAAAAACTGATTACATAGTTCGGGTGATTTCACTCAACTCAGTGAGGTGCTGCGGAATTTGGGTGAAGGGGTCGATTCTTGTTTCTCTGATTGTGTTGAGAATGTGGAGTTTATCTGAAAGTCTGTAGGAGTTTCGAGGGGTTAATAAATTAGATATGGTAGTTGAATGATAGTTAGGTTCCCTTTTCTCTTTGGGATTACACTTGATTTTCTGCTGGTGTCCTGAATTTGTGATTGATGGGAGAAACGGGTACGATCTGGATAAGTCAACACAAACGATCAGATCTGTATAGAATTCAATCGTAATGGGTTAATTTTCCAGCCTTCAATATCTGAAAGTTAGATCCACTGAAGTTAACAACGGGTAGGTGGATAGCGATCTGCTATTATCGACCTTCTAAATGAGCTCGCGAAAGGTAACATTAGATCTTGATCCATAACCTGATAACTCTCAACTTGTCTCATAAATTTTTCATGCAATGACTAGATGTGCATGATTCCTAACATCTCCTATGAACCTACTACCACTCGGTAGGACCTCCCAGAAAAGATAGTCGAGACCTTTAATATCCACGAACAGGTCGTGAAGTTGATCCAGTAATTGGTTAGCAAGCTCGCAACTCTTGATAGAGACATGAATAGAAAGATATTTCAACCTAGGGAAACTCCACCATTCCAGGAGCAGTTGACGGGATTTCATGATCCCACAACTATCCTAATTACCTACTATCACGTGATAATAGAGTTCAAATCGAGAAGGTAACTCATCTCTCTTTTATATACCCAAATCATACATAGTCTACGGACAAGTTACACAACACATAAGAGAATAGTCTCTCTGAGAATTGATCACCCCTGATTACTCTCGAAATACTGACTTAGGCATCGGAACTGATTCTCGGGCACAACCCATCTCCGGCGACCGATCTCTACTCTTTTCTCAAGTTGCAGTCGATTGACGTCATCACGGTTTTGGGTTGACCTGGTATTTACTTTTGAGTCCCATCACTTCTGGCACCGTCTATGGAAAATCAGACAAAAAGTTTAGCCTTTTTCCTACTCAAAACAATTAAAAAGCCTGATGAGTCAATCACAGCCTACAAGCGTTCAACCATCACGTTGAGTTAATCACTGGTGAAATAGTGCCAGAAATGTCACCACCGGCGCAGACGACCAACAACAATAATCCGAGGCCTATCACCTAACAGGATCAACAACAGCTAACATAGTTAAGCTTGTTTCGAAGGGTCCCGGCGAATCAGCCGCCTGTGCAAAAAGGGCTCGGGTAGGGACATCCTGGTTCAATTGTCGTCAGTAATAATCCCATGCCATAGAGATCTGAGAGAACACAGATGTCAGTTCCATCGGATCTCCTGGAATGAATGGTGGTAGCCATGAAAAAGGTATCCAACAAACAAGACTATATGTCCACTGGATGCACTCCAGAGCCATCTCGGAGAGATTCATTGCCATCTCGAGGCCAGGCGGAATAGGCACAGCCTAGCCGGCCTCCACATTCAGAGACAAGGAATGACTCTCGACCTTAAGAAGCAGGTCAAGAAACAAGTTGAGAATAAGAGAGCTCGCGTGGGGGGGCCACCCCAACTGTAATTGACCTCAAAGAAACCCTGAACCATGGAAGGGGTTATGACATGAGAGATAGGCTTAACCGAGTAGCCATGTTGCGAAGCTAGAGATCAGATCCTGAAGAGCAAGGGAGATCGCTACGAACTCCTCTTGGAGCAAGGATGTCTCCGTTACGTAGCCTGATCAAAACGACAAGTGATAACGCTTGAGGGGTAGCCCCCAATCCATTAGGGAGAGCTCCCCTTTCCAAACAGGAGATGCAAAGCAATACGGATCTTACTGAGCCTTCGCCGTTTGTCCACAACATCCGCATTGCTCGAATGCCCCAAGGATTCAAAGCCCCACACTTGGGGGTGAAATGTGATTGTACAGGGGAACCTCAATAGCACATTGATGAATATATCTCCTACATGGAGATGTTCGGGTACCCAGATCACGTCAAGTGTAGAGCCTTCCAATCAACACTGACCAAGAAGGTCCAGTCCTATTTCAAGGGCATCTCTGCAGCAAGCATCTCAAGTTGGACACAGATTAAAGAGTTGTTCCTGAAAAACTATCAAAGCTGCATGAGGTGCGAAAAGGATATCAACTTCCTCTTTACCATTAAGCAAAAGGTCGGAGAAAGCACCCGAAGCTACTATAGTTGTTTCCCTAACGAGGCAGTCGAGATCGAGTAGAAAAATGATGGTATCTACGTGACTGCCTTAAACAAGGTTTACAAGGAGGGTATGTAGCCCCTAGGCTGGTCCAGGAGCCAATATAGACCATCAAGGAGCTACAGACATTTCTTGAGAAGTTGATAAAGGTTGAGGAGACAGCGGCTCAAAAGAAGATCCCTGGCTTTACCTCAACTACTAAAAGAGACAACAAGTGGCATCCAAGGAGCCCACAAAAATCAAAGAGGGATAGGAAAGACCCTCAATCAAAAGGAGGGACCTTAGACAAGAAGAGGAAGACCATACTTGACCTTGTTACCACCCCTCTCAAGACGTTACGAACAGAAATCCGGGTAGTTAAAGAGAAAAGAGGATTCCTGAAGCCATTCAAGCCTCTCAAGAGTCCTATGGCCAAAAGAGACCAAGCCAAGTTCTACCATTATCACAAGGATCACGATAATCTCACAGAAGACTGTTTCGACCTCAAACATGAGATCGAAAGATTGGTGAAAGAGGGCCACTTGCGAGAGTTCCTGGCTAGGAACACAGGTCCTGCTGATCCACCACCAGTAGCTCCTCAGAATCAACGACCTCCCGTATGTGAGATAAATGCCATTGAAAAGAAGTCCAGGTGAGCTCGCAGGGAAGATTCAGAACCCCTCGCAGTGTCACTGCAGATTGGAGATTCCCTGGTCAACAAAATACTGGTGGACACTGGAGGTGCTGTAAACGTCCTACACAGGAAGGCCTTCGACCAAATGGGGATTGATAGGAGCTTCCTGATGAGGTTAGACATAGCTCTGACGCGCTTCAACGATAGCATAACGTATGCTGATGGGATCCCTCGAGTCCCAACAATAGTCCGCGTGGGTGACAAGGAAGTCACTAAGGTCATGGACTGGATGGTGGTCGATGCTCCTAGAACCTACAAAGCCATATTAGGCAGAAGGGGGGGGGGGCAGAAATTTCTCTGCTAGACTACGGTATGAAAATCCAAGTAGGAGACACTTGGATTGTCCTAGACTGGGATAGACAATTGGTTGCAAAAGGTAATGAGGAGAGCTTACTTGAGCTCGAGAAGGAGAACTGCATTGACCTCTCGAAAGGGAATGATGATTTCAGAATCCAGGCTGCAGGCAGAGGAGAGAAGGTGTTCCTCAACCTAGAATTCCCTGAGAAAGGGATAAAAGTAAGAGAGGCATTACCTCCTAAAATCAAAGGGAAACTTATTGATTCCCTTCAAGAATATCTAAAGGTCTTTGCTTGGTAACCCAATGACCTCGAGGGAGTAGATTGAAAAATTACTGAACATAAGGTCGGGCTTAAATCAGGGGTCAAGCAAGTGAAACAAAAGAAGAGGACCTTCGCTCCTGAGCGAAACGAGGTCCTATCTCGAGAAGTCCAAGCTCTTCTCGATGTTGGGATTCTGAAAGAGGTGTTGTACTGGGAATGGCTAGCTAATCCAATTGTGGTCCCAAAGAAAGAAAGGACATAGAGGATGTGTGTGGACTTCACCACATTGAATAAATTTTGCTAGAAAGACTCTTATCCCCTTCCAACTGTAGATCAGATGGTGGATTCGACAGTTGGATATCAATGGCTATGTTTCCTGGACGCATACAAAGGGCATGACCAAAATCCCAATGGCAGTGGAAGACATGGAAAAGACCTCGTTCATCAAAGAGATTGGAACTTACTGCTACACCAAGATGCCTTTTGGATTGAAGAACGTAGAGGTAGAGTTCCAACGAACTATGCATAAGGTGTTCAAAAACCAACTCGGGAGGAACATAGAGGTCTACGTGAATGACATAGTGATCAAGTCCTGGACCTCTAAGGACTTCATTAACGACATCAGGGAGACTTTCCAGACCTTGAAAGCTATCCATATGAAACTTAACCCAGAATTGTGCACCTTCAGGGTCTTAGCAGGTAAATTTCTGGGCTTCATGATCTTTGAAAGGGGCATTGATGCCAATCCAAACAAGATAAAAGCATTGCTAGACATGGAGCCTCCAGAAACATCAAGGAGGTTCAGAGTCTAGCAGGAGAGATGGCAGCATTGGGATGCTTCATCAGCAAAATGTTGGACAAAGGAGAAAAATTCTATGACATCATAGAAAAGCCAAAGGACTTCTAGTGGACCTAGTCTTGCCAAATGGCGTTCATCAAGCTGAAGGACTTCCTGGGACAACCCCCTCAGCTTGTTTCACTGTAGGAGAAGAGATCTTGATGTATCTCATTGCTACGGAGAAAGTTGTCAGCTCAGTGCTTTTGGTCGAAAGGTCAGGAAAACAGTTCCCTGTTTATTATGTGAGTAGTTTGCTCAGAGGTCCAGAAACTAGATATTTGGACCTTGAAAAATTTTTGTACCTCATTATCATTACCTTGTGGAAATTGAAGCCATATTTTGAAGCTGATTCGATAAGATTATTAACAAATCTACCACTGAAAAAAGCTCTAGCCAAGCCCGAGCTCTCGAACAAAACAATGAAGTGGTCACTCGAGCTCTCAGGGTATCAAATTTAATTTGAGCCAAGGAAAGCAATCAAAGTTCAAGCTCTCACAGACTTTGTAGAGGATTGCACAAGGGCTCTGTTGGAGCTCACAAGCACCTGTGAAAGCAACGTCTAGACAATGTACACAAATGGATCAACGGGAAAAAAAAAAAATCAGGTGCGGGAATAGTACTGATCAACCCTGAGGGAGTGAGAATCCCTTACTTTGTGAAGTACAACTTCCCAACCTCGAGTAATGAATCCGAATATGAAGCTTTCTAAGCAGGTCTAATACTTATAAGAGCTCTTAAAGTGTAGAAATTGCACGTTAAAACCAATTCACAGGTCATAGCCAGCCAGGTCGCTGGAGAATATGACGCTACAGAGGACAACATGATCAAATATCTCAAAAGAGTAAGGGATATCACATCCAAGCTTAAGTATTTCCTTATTGAGAAAATACCCAGAGAGCAAAATGCAGAAGTGGATGCATTATCCAAAGTCTATCGAGAGACAGCCAGAACTAATGTAGAACTGCGGGTAGAACAATTGTACTCACCAAGCATAAACTAGGAGGAGAGCTTGGTTATAGAGAATGAAGCAGACTGGAGATATCCAATCTATAAGTTCCTTAAGAATGGCGAGCTCCCACAAGACCTAAAAGAAGCTCGTCAAGTGCGAAAATGGTCACCTAGCTATGTCCTGATAGGAGATGACAAGGTATACAGAAGGTCATATACTTGGCCATTATTCAAATGTCTAATTCAAGGAGAGGGACAATATGCCATTGAAGAGGTACATAGAGAATATGTGGATCATGCATAGGAGCAAAGACAATGGCCAAAAAGATACTGAGAACAGGGTATTACTGGCCCTCAATGGTTTCAAACATTGAGAAGAACATATAGAAATGCACAAGCTGCTAGTTGCACAGGAAAAAATCACATGTGCCACCAAGAAGGCATCAATCAATCAATACATCAGTACCATTTGATATTTGGGACATTGACATACTAGGACCCTTCCCAAAAGAAGTGGGGGGTGATCTGTTCCTAATTGTTGCCATGTAGTACTTCTCTAGATGGGTTCAAGCAGAACCAGTGGCAACCATCTCATCACCAAAAGTCCAGTCCTTTGTCTGGAAAAACACTGTGTGCAGGTTTTGGATACCCCAAGCTATAATCTCGGACAACGTTAGATAGTTCATTGGCAACCCGTTCTAAACATTTTTGTGAGAATTTGAACATTGAATAGAGGCTGACCTCTGTAGCTCATTCTAAAGATAATGGGCTCGTTGAGGTCACAAACAAAACTATCATGGAAGGACTCAAGAAGAGACTCGCTGAGCTCAAGAAAGAAGGTTGCAAAACTGCTTGGCCGGATGAGATCCCAAGCACTCTATGGGCTTACAGGACAACACCTAGAAAAGTTACTGGAAAAACGCCATTCAACTTGTGCTTTGGCTTAGAAGCAGTGATTCCGGTCGAGGTTAGCACTGAGCCTTTAAGACTAGCTGAATATAATTTAGTCTTAAACGGCGGGGAGCGAAGAACAGACCTTGACCTCCTTAAAGAGGTCAGAAACAAAGCAATGGAAGCGGACAAAACCTAAAAAAATTAAAGTAATGCATTTTTTTAACAAAAGAGTAAAAGCAAGACATTTCATAGTTACAGAAATAGTTCTCAAAAGGTTGGATGTTGGCGAATAAGGTCAATTGACCAAGTTGCAAGAAAGCTGGGAAGGACCTTACATTGTCCAGGAAGTGCATAAAGGAGGGAGCTATAAGCTCGCTGATCTCGAAGGAAGACAACTCCTGAGACCTCGGAACATTTGCCACTTAAAGATATTCTATGCCTAAGTTGACTAAAACATTGCAGACCTCAAGAAACTGACCAAGAAGACCTCCCTGAACATCACGGCCACCTCAGTGGCCCTTCCAATTTCTAATTTTTGCAAAACATGAATAAAAGATAAGTTATTCTTTTTTCAAAACTTATCAGGTCTTCATTCTGTGATATTTTACCTCAAAGTACCAAAAAGTAAAGGCAGAACACTTAGCAAAGTTGTAAATGCAAGGCATTGACAGAAAATGAAGGCAATATAGGAAACAAAGGCCATAAATAGACTTTTGCAAAAATTCAGTACCTATAGCAGAAAACGTGGAGTTGTCATAAAATAGCAGAGGGCACAAACAGACCTGTACAAATATTCAATACTTAACAGAAAAAGGATTGAATATTCAAGGCCCTAATTCTATTATAGAGCATCGACAGGTTTGCCTCTTTCCTGCCTCTGAATTGGGGGAACATCGTCTTCATCATGCTCGTCCATTGGGATGTTGATTGGGCTAGAGCTGCCTAGACTGGCCCCCCTTTTTATTTGTGGTTTCTACCTCGACAATGCTAGAAGGACCTGCAAACAGAAAGAAATGTGGTTAGCTAAAGAAGTTACATCAAGAATAGACAGGTGTCCTGGAAAAGGTCACGTACATAATCCAAAATAGGTATGTATAAGGCGAGGATAAAATTCTCGAAGTGAATCTGCACTGCAAATCAAAGGTATACCTTTGGGGGATATCATGGATTGTGGATGGACATCCAAGACCTCCCTTTCTGCAAGCATGACCTCCAGAGTAGCCCCAATGAGCTTCTCTCCTTTCTCCATAGGGCTCTTATTAGTTTGGCCAACTTGGGCCAAGACCTCAACAGTTGCAACCTCCTCAGGAGAAGCCTGATTTAGACTCTTTTGACTCCCAGGGAGAGAGGTGACCAACTCTGGGTGATAGAGTGCGACATCAAATACAGAGCTGGTCTTCAGCTCGGGGAGAGTTTTGTTGAGGTCATCAATCACCCCAACATATACCCCCGTCATCTGCGCAACCCTTCTTGAGGCCAAAAAATTGAAAGCTTGCTCGCAACTCTCTACCAAAGATGTGAATGGAAAGGTACCCCAAAACTAGCTATTAAAAGGAATTAGCGAACCCCTTAGCGGTTATGCCTTAAAGATGGTAATTTAGGCACCACGACCTTTGAGCTCATTGGGCCTAAAGGGGGTAATGATGGGAGAAACGGGTATGACCCGAACAAGTTAACGCAAATGGGTAGGATCTGGATAGAAGTCAAACTTAATGGGCCCAAGGCTCCAACCCTCAATACCTGAAAGTTAGACTCACTGAAGTCAACAAAGGATACCTCCAGGTCACTGACCTCCTAAATGAGCTCGAGAGAGGTAACACCAAACCTCGATCCACGACCTGGTAACTCCAAACTCGTCTCATAAATCTTCCATGCCATGACTAGATGTGCATGACTCCTAACATCTCCCATAAGCCTACTACCACTTGGCATGACCTCCCAAAAAGGATAGTCGAGACCCTCGATTTCCATGGGCAGGGCGTGAAGTTGGTTCAGAGGTTGGTTAGTGAGCTTGCAGCTCTCGACAGAGACGTGAATGGAAAAACATCTCAACCCAGGGAAACTCCACCATTCCAGGAGTAGTTGGCGGGATTCCACGATTCTACAACTATCCTAATTGGCTATTATCACGTGATAGCAGAGCCCAAATCAAGAAGACAACTCATCTCTCTTTTATATACCCGAATCATACGCAGTCTACAAACAAGTTACACAATACACAAGAGAACAGTCTCTCTGAGAACTGATGACCCATGATTACTCTCGGAATACAAACTTGGGCATCGGAGCTCTTCCCCGGGCATAGCCCACCTCTGGTGATAGATCATTACTCTTTTCTTAGGTTGCAATCGATTGACGTCATCACGGTTTTAGGGTGACCCAGTGTTCACTTTTGATCCCTATCACATTCAGTTACAGGATGGGTTGAAGCCTAAATCTAAGAATTTTCCCAGCCTTCAAATTTGTGAATGTCTTCCTCCAGAGGTTTACATCATGTAGTGAAATTAGGAGATGGTTTCTGGTTTATTGGCGTTTATAGAATTGATTAAGGTTCTCAAAGTATTAAGTTAATCTGTCAGTTTTCCTTTTAATGTTTTTAAGAGAATGAAGAAGTAGATAACAGAAGGAGTTGTGTTGATGATGACAACTCATCTAGCATGTTGACTAAGTTGGGACTCTGTGGATGAATTAAATGGAGGGCTCCCGGATCCAGGAAGCAAACTGCGTTTCTTTTCCTAATTAAGAACGTGTATATATATAAATATATATATAATATAAAAAAGGTGATGTTTTCTAGGTTTAATTTCTAGTTTATCTAGCATATTTACTTTAAATCCTGAATAATTTGACGAAGAAAAGTTTCTTTACGAAATGCATATCAAAAGCATTTACCTATTAGATTTCAACCTTGCACAGCCCAGCGTGGTGATATAGGGTACAAAGAAAAATCGATTTTGCCCAAAGGATCACCGTTATTACAATATCAGATTATGTTTAAAAAGCTTGAGAATGAGATAGAAAGAATAAAAAATAGATTAGAGGACTGTTTCTTAGAAAACCCATTCCAATTTTGGGAAAAAAAATAAGATAGAAGCCAAGTTAGAAATGAAAGATAAAGATAAAATTATTAGAGTAATACCTATGCGATATAACCCAGAAGATCAGGAAGAATTTAAAATTCAGATACAAGAACTTAGTAATCAAAAGATGATTAGAGCTAGTAAATCTCCTCATAGCTCGTCAGCTTTTGTGGTTAGAAACCATGCAGAAATAGTGAGAAATAAAGCGTGAATGGTAATTAACTATAAAAAGCTAAATGATAATACTATTTTTGACGGATACTTTCTACCGCATAAAGAAAGCCTAATAAATTGGATAAAGAATAAAAAGATATTTTCTAAATTCGATTGTAAAAGTGGATTTTGGCAGATAAAGTTGTACAAGGATAGTATCCCTTACATAGCCTTCTCTACTCCATAGGGACACTACGAATGGCTAGTAATGCCATTTGGATTAAAAAATGCATCGCAGATATTTCAAAGAAAAATGGATAATATATTTAAAGATTATAATTTTTTATTTGTTTATGTTGACGATCTTTTAATTTTATCTGATGATTTGGATTCGCACTCAAAACATCTTGATATATTTGTTAATCTATGTCTAAAAAAGGGATTAGTTCTATCACAGAAAAAGACAAAGATTCTCCAGAATGAAATAGAGTTTTTAGGAATGCAGGTAAAGGGATCTGGAATTAAATTGCAGAGTCATATCCTTGAAAAAATATCAGCTTTTCCAGATAGATTAAAAGATAAAAAACAAGTTCAACGTTCTTTTGAAATGTTAAATTACGCCTCTGACATTATTCAAAATTTAGAGTGTCTAAGAAAACCTTTACAAGAAATACTCAAGAAAGATAAAATATTTGAGTTTAATAGATATATAGAGGATCGAGTAAAAGAGATAAAATCGAAGTGTAAAGATTTACCCAAATTATAGTTATCAAAAGATAGTGAAGATTTAATATTAGAAACAGATGCTTCTGAATATGGATGGAGTGGAATTCTAAAAATAGATTCCCCTTAAAAAGAAGTATGTAGATATTGTTCTGGAACGTTTTCAAATACACAGACTAGATTTCATATAAATGAAAAAGAACTCTTAGCTATAGTTAAAAGTCGTCAAAAATTGTATTATTTCTTACTACCCAAGATATTTAAATTAAGAATTGATAATACATAGGTTAAAGCATTTATTCATAATGATTTACCTTCGAAACCTGAGTATAAAAGATATATTAGATGACAGATGTTATTATTTGAATATTCATTTGACATTGAAATTATTAAATCTGACAAAAATGTTTTAGCAGATTTTCTGACCGGAAATGGCAGATCTGATGAAAAAGATCATTAATATGATTAATGAGATGAATGCTCAAGTCCAATCGATAAAGCATAATGTTACTGAAATCAATGAGATTGCACACTATCAAAGTGCAGAAGAGATTGAAAGCTTGCTTAATGCAGAATGTGCCATGATAATGGCCAAGATAGGTAACTATTCAATTGCCAAAGAAGTTACAGATAATTTATTTAAAAAGATAGAACTATAAAAGATTGAGATTCCAGATACTGGAGACTGTTCAAACCCAGTAAGGAAAGATAAGGGTAAGATAAAAGATATTTCTCTACATCCTCAGAGGACGAAGACTCCTACTGATATTCCTATGAAAAATCTCGATATTTAACCACCAGGTAGACATAGTGAGATTATGGGAGAATTATACTCTCTTAAAAATACAGAAAATCAATATTTAGATTTTAAATGGATTTATCCTAGAATAAATTTTTTGAAAGATTCTGACCCAAATGAAATTTGATCTTTGTATGATTTTGGAGCTATCAACTCGATATTTATCACTTCTCCTAACTTCCTAGAGCTCAGTACACTACCTGTCTGGGTGAAAGTCGGAGTTAAAGATTGTTATATGTTTAACCCGACGATTACACCGCAAGATGTCTTGGTTCTTAAATTCCTATTTGTAGACCCTGATTTCTACGATGATGAATTGTACAATTCTTATCATTTTATTCTATTGGGGAAAGTGGAAACTTTTACAATCAAGACTCTGGATATGAAGAAGGATTTTGTCAAATATACAGATGAAGATGCTCATTATCTGAGAGCACTTGGAATTAGAATGGTACTCCAAGGCATGGAAAGCTACTTCAAGAAAGGCTTCTGTACTTATGGAGGCATGAAATGTCACTCCTCCATAATGATCACACTAGCAAGGTCAACATCGCCCTCAGCGGACAAATATCTGAATATGAAGATAAAAATGCTTGAACGTGGACAAATCAAATCCAGCCCTCAAGCTCAAAGAAAAATTTGCCAACTGAGGCAACATAGTTGCAACATCTATCCTGCATGTCAAAACAATAAAGATAAAGAAAAGAGGGAGTGTGATACCAGTACAAGTGACGAATAAGATTATGACAGCAAATAAACGATTTTAAGGCTAGGATTCGGACAAATCGAA
>JAOXNR010000028.1:792437-804594 GCA_028571225.1 Parsonsia alboflavescens | reverse complement strand
TTTGAATATTTATAGAGGGGTGCGAAATTATCCGGATACCACTGGTTAAAAGGGAAAAAAAAATTAAATATTATATATATATATATATATATATGACCTTATCTTTAGGGTATATCAATTATATGGTTTTAGTGGAGTAGCGGTGTCTGATCTAATTTTTTTGATTTTTAATTCCTTGTGTTTTTTTTTTTTATAAAACTTCCATGTTACCCTTACCCCTCTCTATACTCCTTTCCTCGAAGATCGATAATGCTTCACTTTCAGGTACTTAATACACGGTGCAATATTTGGAAGACATGGAGATTAACAGGACACGATTTTAGCAATCATGTGACAATTTTCAGGATATGGAATTTATTCCCTTCGCTATTCGCTGTTTGGTATAATTTTGATCGAGTGTCATGCTGAAGTTTGTCAGAGAATTAATGAACAATGCTTCGTTGGAGTTGGGTTTATATAAAGAGTGGAATAATGCGGGACTCAGGAATAAATTTTTTTTTTTTTTTTAACATACTTCTTCATCAAGGAAATGAAATCTTAGACAGATTAAATTACCTGTTTCAATAATTATTTATCAACCATATTATTATGTAAACAGCAAACTTAAAAAATTAAATTAAAATTACTCTAATGAAGAGTAGTGTAGTGGCTGGAGCTTTTCCGAACTTCTCTCTCCTCCCCTCCCTCTGTTGCCGGGGCCATATATAGGGTCGATGACCTGAATCTCCTGCCGCGCTCAGGTCTTCCCACGTTACTCTCTCTTTTTTCACATGGTCTTCAATTTATTTTTTTTATATTTTTCATAGGTACATTAATCTCTATGTTCAAATTATTTATGCTAATAAAGTCAAAATTTCCAATAATATCGTCATTCCCCGGATCCTAGTGCCCAAAACGTGACTATGGATCTGAGTATCTAGAACCAACTACTTGGTATCCATTCTCGCAATGTCAAAATAATTATATCAAGTTGACAATGGATACTTAGATCATTCCTTATCAATACATTCATAACTTTACATATTCTCAATATGAAACAGGATGTCACAAATACTTTTATATATATATATATATATATATATATATATACACATACGGTTTTGCTAAGGAGCTCGCCTTAAACGTGCTCCAACCGTTACCGTAATGGAATTCTTGCTACGGTGCTCATGCAGCCAATCAAGTAGAGCAAGAATTTCGTTACGATAACGATTGGAGCGCCTTAGTAAATCTGTATATACATATATACATATATATACATATATACATATACATATATATACATATATACATATATATATATATATAAACACTTTTTTGTCTCATATAAAGAAGGGTAAAAAGTGCTAATTGACCCTAAACTTTCATGGATTTTGATTTTTACCTTTCAACTATTTTGCTATCAAAAGTTGACCTTCATTCCCAATATAACGTTAAGTCTAACAGAAGGCCACGTGCATCTCAAGTGACCAAATCAATGGTTTTCGCAGGAATAATTTCATTATCTAACTTTGCTACCTAAACCCTAATCTCCATTTTTTATTGTGCTTTTGATCTCTTTTCCTTCATCAATGTTTCATGGTCAACCACCAGTGTCAACCACCACCCATATGTCAACAACATGAGCCACCCCGCTACCAATCCCAAACATACAGTTATTGGTACAAATGCCACTATATTTTTTCCTGTATAATCAAAATTTAGATTTTCCTTCATTCTTATAGTCTCCACCACAATCCTTGTCAATCTACCATCCACGAGAAAAAAGCTAAAACTAACAAAACCACCAAAAAAATGCATATGTAAGCTAATAACCCCCCCCCCCTCCCCCCCAACCCCCAATTGCATCGTCATAAGTAATAACAAAATTTGTAATATTTTCCTTCTCTTAGATCTCATCTATACACTATTCCATGTTTTTAGTGGTAAAATTAGGCTTATTTTCATCTAGGATCTACAAATTTCAAATCAAAAATCAATTTTAGCAGCCTCACTTCAAATTCAACCCTAATAATGGTTGCCTTTCACACCTACTCGGCCTTCATCATCACAACCTTCATCGCTCCCTTCACCGACACTTTCATTAATAAGACCTTGGAATCTATCAAAGAGGACAACATGTTGGCCTCAATCGACGGTGCAAAGAGAGGAGTTGAGGGCAGCCTTGGTCAAGCATGTAAGCGAAAGTGGTGTGCTGCCGTTGGCTGCACTTCCAAATTTTGGAATTACGGTGCTTGGTTCCGCTTATCTAATAGTTATTAATATCATATTGGTACCTACAGAATAAAGATGTAGGATAGGATTTGGTTCAGGCGGAAAAGAAGAACGAAGGGATTGAAATACCCCTAGAAAAATGAGTGTGGGAATCTTGTCGGTGATATGGAACGGCAAATTTTAATAAGTTGTATTAATTAGAGGGCAATTTTCAATAATTAAATAGTAAAAGAGCAAAAATCAAAATTTGAAAAATTCAAAGTCAACTGAAACTTTTTACCCTATCAAGAAAAGCTATCTAACAATCTTCATGAATCAAATAATATTTTATTTTTATATGTAATTTTGTCAGACTAAATTCACTATTTTATAATAAAAAATCAAGTACATATTATTTATTACAAACTCCAATATAAAAAGTAATCCAAATATGATTTTAAATCTTTAATAAAATTAATATTTAGTTCTTGGCTTATTTGGCTGCCAACACCATTATTCCAAAACGCTAAATCTTACCTTACACATTTATTTAAATGTTACCTTCCCTGCCGCACCAGTGAAAAATTTACACATCTTTAAAACCATCAAACACTTCTAATTTCATATATTAATATTTATATTTATAAAATATATCTTAATTAGTTAGTTAGAAAATCTGGAGCCATTATTCCAGCCATCCCGTTATCCTAACAAGTCTTAGTAATAACATGTCAAGAAAAAAACGATTATACTTTGGTGCCAACAAAACATCCTCAAGTGTCAAAAAAGACAATAACTAGAAAGTAATTTATCAACTTATCTAATCACAAAATAGTAAACCCTACATTGAAAACAAAAAAAAAATCAAAACAAACAATTAAAAAGGTACTGCAAAAAACATAAGTGACTTCCCAAACACCAATAGAACATGCCTTTATAAGATTACATTGCGTCACCACCCCTTCAAACTATAATAATATTCCTTGCTCATTACTCATTAGTGTTTTTAGTAACTATTATATCTTGGTCCTTCTTAAGCAGCTGCCGGGCTCACTCACCAAAAAAATAATTTGTTCCAAGCAGACTGGTAAAGTCAGCAACTTATTTCCTATCACCAAAGGAACCTTGCACCCCACAAAAGTCATATCCATGCAACAAGCTAAAAGTCCCTTCCTTTGTAAGGCATTTCCTGTCAAAACCAGATTTACCAAATTTTATCAACAAAATAAGAATAGTAATAATATTATTTGGAATAGTACACATCTTGGACTATTGGCAAACTTGGTCCTCATTCTATTGTTAAATCTGGCTAATCATGCAGGGGTCACGTGACAACAAACATACCAGTCAGTATGCCTCGAGAAGATATACAAAACTGCAATGTTTGCCAATACAAAACACTTTGTACCATTGTTAGAAATGAACCAAAGTTTGCAGAACTTCTACGATAGTGTTACTTTGGATTCTCATTTTTGAAATATTGATAGACCCTATAATAAATTTTGAACATTATAGGGTACAAAGCATATTACTCCAAAAACTAAAAGAAAAATCAAATTGAAGAGAGAACATTTTCTTACTGGAGTATAAGTTGGCATGTAGAAGACTTGCCGAGGGTGACCAATCATCATTTGCTGACCATACTGAGGTCCATGTGGATGGAAATATGGCTGTGGAGTTGAACCGGACTGTGGACTGAATATGATTGGCTGGGTCCCAAAGTTATGACCAATCTGCAAGAATATATAAACACTTCTAAATGAAGGAAAAGAAACGCAAAGCAAAAGAACATGAACAAGAACAAGGACAAACCAATTTTCATCAAGGAGATGACACTTATCCATTCCAGTGGAAATGAATTATCATATTTCACTGGGCATTATGATATAACATTTGAACTATTTAGATTTTTTCCCATCACTTAAAATGAGTAATTACGGTGAAAGTGTCATGAGTACTTCTCTTATAGTCAAGGTAATAGTGTAAATCTATACTTGAAAGTAGATTAATTTTCAGGAAGTGAACATTATTTTTGGATATCAAAAGATAGAAATGAGGAAGTCCATTTTTGAAGGAAGGAGTATGTGAACATAGGGAACAAAAGAAGTGCACAGAAGTTCTCCATATGCAAAGTTTATTAGTTCTCAACAGCCAGGTTTCAGAAGCTTTGTCAATTTCCAAAGAGAGGGGAGCTGAAGTAGGAAAGAAAAGAACATTCAAGGGAAAATGAATTATATTGCACACAACTCCATACATATTTACCACCATCACTGAGAAAGGCTCCACAACTGACAAAGAGGCTTATAGCCATAAAGGCACAGGGTTATAGGAAAGGAAGGAAATAAGCAGAAGAATCACTGCAGATAATAGCTTGAAAATGCAAAATCTGCACTGCAAAGAAAGAAAAACAGAAGTAACTTACTCCAATGCCAACAGGCATTCCAGGCATGTGTGGGACAGCTGTCACATTAGCTGGATAGTAAAATGAACCATCAGACACTGGAGAAGCAGGCCTTAAAGGTGTCTGGGATGGTACGAAGCTCTTTGCGTTTGGATTTAGCTTGAATTCCTAACAAGAATATAATAAATACATTAAGCAAGACAAGCAAATTTTAAAAAGCATCTTTACAAACACAAAATATTAGAAAGCAATGATCCCATGTGAAAATATTTATGTTCGGAATCGATCGAAAGCAAAAGCTTTTAAAAGAAGCATTTATACCTTTGCATTTGGGTTTAGTGTTGATTTCTCTGAAGACATTGAACCAACTGATGAACTAGGTGATAATCCAGGACCACCAGAAGCTGAGGCCGCCACTCCACATTCTGAGGTCGATGATGCAGAACTACTAGGTCGAGCACGTGCACTAGCAGATTGTGCTGTTCCTTGTGCCTTGGAAGACCTGGAACCCTCAGATGTTTCAGTAGAACTAGTCTTTTCCTGAGTTTTGGACACAGGACATGCTGGAGCATAAGCAGTTGCATTTGCAGACAATCCAAATTTATCAGAGCTTTCTCTCAGCCACAGTGAGGACCCTGAATCTGCAAGAAAGCAATTGCCCCAATGTTCATACTTCATACCAACAGAAAAAAGGACAAAAGAGTCGAGAAAAAACCACTAGTGACAAAAAAATCATATAAGGAGTGATCACCCTCAGGTTTTGATGTTTGAGCATCCTCACATATCTATAACATCAAAAACAGAAATGTGATATCATCAGCATTTAATATCTAACCAATAAAGCAAAAGCAATTAAAGAAGCATAGATAATCCTGCAAAGCAGTGAATGGTATGTCAAGATACTAACTGTTGGAATTCCGGAACGCTCCTCGGAGTAGGCATTTGTAGCATGATCCGCAAACTGGTTCTCGTAAGCCCTGAGAATAAAGGAAACCAAAGCAAAAATGTGACAATCTAATAGCTAAGATAAAAAACATTTCAAGGAGAACATTATTACAAAGGTTCTTGAATGAACATATGACTAGAACCTGCTTTCGCCAACTGGTAACGCATATCTAGATGATTGTCCAGCTGACAACTGTCTAAAGGGATCATCAGCACCTAATTGACATAAGTCCCTATCGATACCGAGATGAGTAGAGTGTACTTCATCCTGGATACAAAAAATAATAATAATAAGGATATTCAGAAGTGTAAGCACCTGCAAAAAAAATAATAATAATAACAACAAAAAAATTAAAAATATATACAAGTTTGTGCAAACAATCATCTCTAGACTTAAATTAGCACAAAAAAAACTTCAGTCCTTCATCTCTGGACTCAATGATAGATCAAATTTGTCTTTGCACAGTTATTAACATAGCCTTATAATTTTCTTCACCAACCATACAGGAGCATTTTTAATTAAATTCAAGTCATCCATCCCTTAAAATATCGTCATAATGGAACTCAAACAAGAGATATCGAGGGGCAAATAGTTCGAGTTGCTTCTTTTCAAGACCATGACCCATCAGAATTTAGTTGAATCAAAGAATTTGTTCACCACAAACCCGAGTCCCCACATATTCCTAGCATACAGCATGACATCAAACACGAGTGCATCATTCTTCTAGATATTTTGTGTACTATGATCCTCAGGTATATGGAGAGAATCAAACCATGATCCCCAGCCTGATTCACATGAGAGGAGACAGATATACAATCTAAAATGAAAATGAGATCTCATAAGCAGCAAAACAAATGTTGCACCAACAAGTGAAGGAAATTTTAATGCTAAAACATGTTACATGTCAAGTAGAGATACTAGTTACAAGAAAGCATTAAGAACTCAGTACCACAGATGAAGATTTATTCAATACTTGAGCTCCCTCATTAGGTTTTGCACCAGACAGGTCAGCAAACGACTTCCCAATTACAGAATAATCACCTCCAAATGTTTCATCATTACGTGCATCCAACAATATATCCTCGCTATCATCATAGCCACTGTCATCGACCACTCTAAAGACCGATGAGAATCTGGTTTCCTCATCAATTTCAAACTTCTCATGAAGTTTTAGTCCTCTTTCCTACCATAGCAAAACATATTAGACACAAGATAAAAAGAGAAAAAGGTAAGGGACCCAAGAAGAAAATAAGTATGAAGAATACATAAGAGTCATTATTCAATAAACAATGGACGAAATCACACCTCTGCTAGATGAAGATCATGGGTATCCTCTCCCTCTATTTCTCGTGCTATTCTTGATGCTTCCCTTTCTATATCTTTCATCTGAGGACCTTTTTCCAGTTTTGTTGTATACAACTCCTCATTGAAAGTGCTTTTAACACCGAAAAGAGTCTCATTTGCTTCGAATTGGTCCCAGCCCCTGAGAAATGCAATGAATAAAAAGCAATCAGTACAAGAATAGGTTTAAAAAAGCTGCCAAAGATCCCATTGACAATTCAGCAGTTTAAACAAAAGTTACTTGACAAAAATCCTACATAAAGCTTTATACAGATGTCTTGAAAGAAGCAATCTCATACATATAAAACGGGAATTATGAGCAGTAAATTTCATCATCCTTCCTAAAGAGAAATCCAAAACTTAATTCCTTGCGTTAAAACTTCAACTTAGCCATTGATAAAGGTAACTGTTTTGACAATCTAACTAAAAGAATTTCAACCACAAGGCACCGCCAGCAACCACAAAAGAAGAGACAATGTTCCAAAAAGTTTGAAGCGGAAAAGAAAGAAGTCATAAGGAATGCACTTCCAAAACACAGGATACAGAAATATCCTATCACTGCTCAACTTGGACAATTTCAGGGATTAGGCAGCTTCTCCACAAAGTTTTGCAAATTTTGTTGGTCTCCCGAAGGAAGTGCCCAAAATGACCCAGTTTAAGAAGCAAATGATGTTTAACTTAGAAATACAGGTCATCTCGACATTTTAGTATGGCCATCTATGAAACAAATGCCAAAATGACAAAGGGGACAGTCACAAATATAATGCCAATCCATCCAAATTTAGGGAAAAACTCATCTCCCTTAAGAAACGTGGATATCTTTCCCAGCCTAGACTCCCAATGGACTTGCATTCTTTTAAATCAAATTGTAGTGCTTATTCAAATTAAGTGATGAAAAGTGAAGAAAAATCCCAGAAAAAATGTAATATCATATCAAGCCTACAATTCTCAGAGCATAACGGTTGCTTACATCTACACCTAGTACCATCTCTGCATATCAATTCCTCACAAAAATCAAGAAACAATGTTATACTTAGAAGTTGTAAAGAGCATACTGCATATCCTTTACTCCACCAAATACCACCAAGGAATTAATTGAAACTTTTGGCAAAGTGAAAACAAGATATCTTATTCAGATTACTAGAATAATTTCCCAAAAGAAAAGGTTTTAAGATATATGACAACCTATCCCAGTGACTATCAAATATATTCTCCAATTCAGGACAGCTAGGATCATTCTCATCTGGGACCCAGCGTTCCAATTCTCTCTCCATGTCAACACGCCGAGATTGGGATATATAAGAATCTATTAAAAGCTCCTGCTGCCTTTCACGTTGGAGCTCAGTTGCTAACCCATCCCTAGTTATTGGCACACCCTGCTCCAATTGCATGAGAAACAACAGTTACTACAGACTAAAATACGGCAAAAAAATCAAATCAGAGCAAGTAAAGCATATCAAGCAGAAATAACAAAAAATCCTTAACACGTTATTTGAATTGCTGAATAAAATTAGCAATGTAATGATGCATTTGTTATCGTCCCAGGATATGTCCATCACAAAATGAACTCCATCTGTCCTGAATTTGAATTTTCTCCACACACCTTCCTTGACATAAAGCTTTCTTACACACTTAGAAAACATCATAACCACCAACATTACCACACTAACAGTTGCACATTTTTTAATTTGACCGTTCAATTTTAAAACATGATGACAAATTAACCCCTACACAAAAAAATTCTTTGAAAAATTATACAAAGTTTAATGGCTAAACTGACCTCAAATGGTTACATTGTTAAATCCACAAAGTTAAATGATCATATTGAAAGGCTTGATTGAAAGTTGAGTGGTCAAATTGAAAAAAAAAAACAGAGAGAGAGAGAAAAACATACAACTTCAGTGGTTAAATTGATTATACCCTCAAAAGGCTACAATAGAAAATCAAAAAAGATAAAATGTTGCTCCTTCACTATTCCATCTTTTAACTGTTCAAAAGCTTTGTAACTCAAGTGAGGTTTAGCACATTTCCCTCTCTGCCCATATGTTTCTAAATGTCTTAGAACTGCTATTGCAAGATAAACAGCAACCTCAACAGTTTTTCCAATTCAAATATGAATATATTCAATTTGTGGCTGAGAGAATAATCACGGAGATAATAAAAAGGGATAAAAACCTTTGCTATGACTTGTACAAACTCTTTGGCTGTTATGATTAAAGTCTTTGAAGGCTGCCTGCTAACACCATCGAAGGAATTCTTGTGTCCTCGCGAGGCATCCTTAATCAAGCGAGCCATTTTCAGAACAATTCCTAAGGTGAAGTAACGGGAGCAACAATTATAGCATTTATTTTCCACAGATGTGAAAGACATACATAAATATTATGCATACCAAAATCTTTCTCAGCATTTGTTGCATGAAATATTCCTGAAAATACAGAGCCATCTAACACCTGTACTTCCACATGATGTCCAATAAGACAGGTAGTCAAATAAACCAGTCGTTCACGCAAAGGGCTTTCGCTTCCAACCTCTTTCCCTGGCCAAAAGAAGTCAGAAACAACAATAAAAAAAAATAATAAACAGGCTATAACAGTGCAATCTCACCTACACTAGACAACCGGCTCAAATTTGTTTTCCCAGGCTGAGGTTTACTCTCCAATCTAGGCCCAGCATCTTTTTCAGTTCGACGACGGCCATAGCCATTAGCGGGAGACCGTGTCTGCACAGCTTGTTGCAAACTCATCTTTGGAGATGTCTTCTAATGTATACAAGATTTATGCCTATTTATTTTCTTGTTCTACTTCTGGACACTGTAGTTCAAGTACAGTTGTTATCCTGCAAATAAAAAGCCAGTCATATCTTAACTTAATTTGATAAAATTTAGCAGATAAATGAGACCAACTAATGACTTTTTCAACAAAAAACACAAACATGCAAAAAGGAGAAAAAACAACTTTCAGAAAAAAACAGGAACACAAGACTCCAAAAGGAGGAGTTCAAACTCTCAGAAAATACAAATTTAACAGAATCCTCAGACACCCAAATTCCGATCTTGTGGATACTAATGAGTTTTCTGACTAAAGAATTATTTCCTCACATTCTCAAAAGGAAAAGGAAAAACTGCACAGTGGACATTCCCAAGTATTGTTCTTTTTAGTCAAAAGAAATACATTAAATTCTAAATAAGGACATTTGGAGGTTGAAAGTTTTAAAACAAAAGAATTATATCATTCTAAAAGGTTGTACTGGGACACCATATTATCCCATCTGTGAGAAAAATTAATTGACACACCGGCCAAAAGGGGGTGCAGAATCCTGCAATTTATGCTAAAAAGCCAGAAGAGAATTTTTGTGCATGTGCATGACCATAAAACTGATTCCACCAGGAAAGACTGCGGTAAAGCATTAATCATCTACACAAGTAAGTAGCCCAAGACCACAAAGAACAACTAGTATCTTAAATCTACATGTAGAAAGACATTAAATAGCTTCATGCCAATGCTTTCTAACAAACATAACAGCTCTAACAATTACTTAGAAAGCACACATATACCTAATTCAAAATTATCATCAAATGAATCCAACAAGATGATGCATTTTTGCAAATAGAAGAAAGAATATCAAAGTTTCAGCACCTATAACCAAAAATAGAGAGCCTCAATAGCAGTGCAATGAAGTTATTCTTTTGCATACAAAAGATATGATTTTCAGGAAGTGGAAATTGTATGTAAAAACCCTCAAGATTCACTGGGAAGATTTTTTGTCCCACCCCCTTGTATTTGGCAGCCAATAAATGAGTATGATGTGTCTACTCCTGTTAATCCATTCCCTGAATGTGTAACAAATATTAAAGAATGCTTCTGCTTCATCAACAATGACTTGCTTAGGAATTAGCAAGATAGCTTTTCATCACTTCAGAGCGAAACAATTAGTCATGTGATGAATGGTCACAAACATATCCATTATTCTCAAGAGGGTGCATTTCTTTAATGCAATAAACCACAACAGGCATCCTAATCTTTTAAGATAGACAAAACTAAAAAGCATTAGAAAGTTAGTACTGTAAGATCCTGTAAATTGCCGCCACCCTACCCTGGAACCTCTTACTAGATAAACAAAGGTTCTTCAAGAATCTTTATGCCAAGCAAGCTCAATTATATTCAGTTTCTACTGTAAGATCCTGTAAATTGCCGCCACCCTACCCTGGAACCTCTTACTAGATAAACAAAGGTTCTTCAAGAATCTTTATGCCAAGCAAGCTCAATTATATTCAGTTTCCAATTTGTCTCTGCGTTTACCAGACCATCCTCAAAATTTGTCCCAACTCAAAGGAAAAATTCTTCCAAAAAGCAAGTATTATCCTTTGCGAACAAAATGGGAAAAAAGCATTAATGAATTAATGAATAAAAAAGGAATACCAAACAAACCTTTCAGGTCTACCGCCACGGAGTCACCAAATAGGACAACATATAAAAGAAAATTGGGCATCAAGCACAAACACTCTTAAAAAATTAAAATAGGGATAGAACGAAACCGTAGAGAATAGAAACTTCAAATGGGTAATTTCTAAACCCTATAAATCAATTTTGTGCAAACTTCTAAACCCCATGATCTATGCAACACAAGAGGGAGGAGACTGAATAGGATGCTTACAAGAAGGCGAGAGAAAAGGAGTCCGATCTGGTAGATAGAAAGAAGAGAGGGGACGGGAAGAGAAGGCCTTTTACGAGAGCTCGGAGTGACGCCCAGGCCACCGCGTTCTGGTTCGAAGTAGATTGGCTGTGAGTTCTGATGGAGAATTTCGGACCCTGAAAAAAAGAATGCCCGAAACGCAATGACCCGAAAAGTCCTTCTTCGCACGCCAGGTTGAGATCTTAAAAGACGGTCTCTCGAGACCCTCCGGTTATTTTACTACCTCCTAGTATGCACCGTCTCTTATGGTACGTGGTGATTAAGCGTTTTGAAATTGTAACCTTCACTTTTGGTCCTTCAACTTTTTCCCTTTCCAGCTTTGGATCCTAAAGGTTTTTTAATCTTTTTTGGTCCTTCATCCTTTTATTTTTGGCACAAACGATTTTTTTACTGGAAATCGTGTTTTTTGAGATTTTTGCTGATCAAAGAGGAGTATTCTCAAAACAGAATATTTTATCAGGAAGATTATCTTCCTTAGTTCCTAAGGTTTTTAAATTTGTTAGTTTTGGTTCTCAAACTTTTTACGAGTTCTATACTTGATCTTTTATGTAAAAAGTTGAATTCTTCTTCTTCTTCTTCTTCTTCTT
>JAOXNR010000028.1:726737-792337 GCA_028571225.1 Parsonsia alboflavescens | reverse complement strand
ATCTTAATTCGCGTTCAAGTTAGAGACGATCGTGACCTTGATTCAATGATAAAAATGCAATTTAAATTAAAAGACAAATTCACCGTTTCTTAAAATAATAACATTTACAGGTCATGAACCCTTTCAACATTGATATTGTCGGGATAAAAATCCACACCCTCCACAATCATATTGACATGAACGTTAACAAAATTTGTCCTAAAAGATTGTTATGTGGAATTCAGATCAGATATGAGCTCTTCATGATTTAAGTCAATCGTTGTTATATCATTTTCTTTGAGATGTTGATCATTTTCTTCTGTGTTGTGAGCATTTGGACAGGTGGCACGATTATGTCCTTTTCTCTTACATAGGGAGCACATTTTCCTTTGACGGTATTGTTCGTTTCGAGAGAGAAAGTGGGCCTCTTGTGGTCTTCCAATAGACCTTCTTCCAGTAGGAGGATTAACAACCACATCATCCATACCTGCAATTGAATTTAAAGACGAACACAAGGGCACAGGCTGTATCGAAGGTGCATATGCCATCCTCAGTTTTTCCATATCAAATGAATGACCATGACATAAAGTGTAGTAATGAGCCCTATTTTCCCTATAAAAAAGAATTAAGGTAAATGAGTTGTGGAAATCTCTAATTACATGCTTATAGAATTAAAAAAACAACAAAAAAAAAGAAGTAAGAATTGGGTCTCAAATGGACTGCATTGGTCTCGAATTTCAAATGGACAAGCTTGGGTCTCGAATGAAACACATGGGTCTTGAATGGAAGACTCTCGAATCTCGAATGGTCAAGTTTGGGTCTCGAATCTCAATTCTCATATCTCGAATCTCTATGCTGGAGTCTCAAATCAAGATTTTAATGTCTCGAATCGAGATTCTACAGTCTCGAATCAAGGTTCTAGTGTCTCGAATCTCTAATGGATCCCTTTTCTCTCGAATGGACAACTAATGTCTCGAATGGACCTTCTAAATTTAGTTGATAAGTCAGGAAATAGACAAAAAAATTTACCTGGCAACAGCAATCGCATGTTTGCAAGGTATCTCTTTCACTTCCCATCTCCAACATCCACAGGTTTTCTGGAGGATATCCACCAGAACATTTGCCTCCTTTACTGGATTTCCTACAACATATTCCTCTCTATCCCTAATGGGTGTAGTCTGCAGCCTTTCAAGGTCGACCTTCACAGCTTCTTCTTCAATTCTTTCCATCGTCCGCTAGGTGATAATATCTGGCATTGTACCTGCTATTTCCCTACGTTTGTTGAACCAAGCCTAACACAAACTCCTAAAACACTCATGTGCAGTTGTCATGAGCAATTTCCTAGCTTTCTTGATCGCTTGGTTGAAGGACTCCACAATATTGCTCGTCATTTGGTTGTAACGATTGTTTGGACAATATGAATGTGACCAACCCGGGTGGCCTACCTCATCATCCAACCAACGATGAACTCTGGGGTACATCTCTTTAATGTCTCCAAAGTAAAGGTTACATGTCAGCTTGTCATAGGCATATGTCGCATTTTTAAAACGGAGTGCAACCTGAGGATTTTTGCATTTTGTCTTTAAGTTTTCCTTCAGATTTCGATAGCAAAAGGCATGTGGAACCTCGAGATAGAATGTCCTCACTACACGCAGTATGCATTTGTGCCGATCAGATACAATAACCAAATTATCCCGCAATCCATATGTAGTCCTGAATCTTCTCAAGATCTACTCCCATGAATTGTTGCCAAACCCAAAAGCAAGGGAAAAAGTTTTCCCATTTCCATCTGCACAGGCAGCTGCATAAATTTTTCCCTCACACACACCTTTCAAGTGTGGTGTGTCTATGACAATTACAGGCCTCATGTACTTGAAACCGTCAATCGAAGGACCAAGTGCACAAAATGAGCTCAGAAACTGCTCATCTTGCATACGTATACTGGTCACCCTCTTCGGCATTACATGCTTTAACATGTGGAGGTATCACGTAGCTATCTGAATGAGTTTTCTGGAGTTCTATAGGCTATGTCTTTAACAAGTTGTAAAGATCACCAGGCTTTGGTGTATCCGAGCTTCACACCATAATTCTCTGCATGTCTTGAATCACATTTTTGGGGGTGTCATTTGCATCGGCGAGTTTGCCGGTATACATATGACTAATCGTTGTTGAATTTACACTTCTGTTTTGGCTTTGCTGTACAGTTTGGATACAGGTGTGAATCAAAACAAACTTGTGAATAACCCAAATCTGGCATCCAACTCTACACTTTGCACATATCATGAAAGTACAATCTTTTTTATTCTTACATCGTACCTCAAATCTTCCCTTATCTGAACGTACCACGTGATATGGAAATCGGTTATTGAGTGAATATTCACCGACTGCTGCTACCAGTTCATCCTTATTGTTAAAGACTGCATCCTTTCCAATAAAACCCACTGGTGGAACAGTATCGTCTTCCAAAAAATGCACCTCTTCGTAGTCATTCCAGACCATGTTTGCAAAGTGAGTATAAGGGTTCGGTATAAATTGTTCAAATGAAATCACCTACCTCATTACATCGTGGAAGTTGTCATCGTTGTCGTTGTTGTCACCATTGTCATCATCATCATCTGCCTCAACGTTGTGGATATATTCTTCAGCAAATTTAAAATTATCATCTGTACGAATATATCCAGATGTCCCCGCTTCATCATTTGTACCAATAAATCCTGCCCTTTCATGATCATTTGGACAGAATGGACAATTACCGCCAATATCACCACTGATGCCACCCTCAAAAGTCCTTTGAATTTTGTTCACGACGACAACTTTAGGATCCCCTTCCCCTTTCAAATACGTGATGCCATACATGTCTTCAATCTCTATTAATTTCATACTTCCATCACAAAATTTAGAAGCAATTGACATTTGTATGTCAAATTGGTTTAAGTCAATCTTCATCAAGTTTGCCATAGTTCTCCTCAACTCTTCATAGTTCACATCGGATGGTACGACTAGTGCACGCACCCTTCCAACTAGAGAACCCTCGTGAACAACAATCTTCATGTAATCCATTTCTACACTGTGTCTCGAAATCAACTCTATAAGTCTCAAAATCCCCTATTTGTGTCTTGAAATCCAATGTCTCGAAAGTCTAGATGTGTGTCTCGAAATCCTCTATCTTGAAATCCCCTATGTGTGTCTCGGAAGTCCCTTCTCTTGTCCCGAAAACCTCCTCTCTTGTCTAAAGAGCAACTATCTAGTGTCTCGAAATCACTTCAATAGGTCTGGAAATAAAGTTATGTTGTGTCCCAAAGCCCCCTCTTAGATCTCGAAATATCTTCACTACGACGAAAATCTTTGCAATCCCACCTTTCTTCCTTCCTTCTCTCAGATAAACAACACAGAACGAACAAACCCAGGCTTCCAAACACCAAAGAAAAAAAATAACGAAAAAACAAATCGAACAATGTACCTTTGAACACCCCCTAAATTCGTCTTCTTGACTTTAGAAGACAAAAATCAACAACCAAACATAATAAAAATTTGATTTTTTTCTTTCTCTCCGATAAGGGAATAGTTCTTTGAGAAATTTTCTTAGCTATGGTTCAAAACTTCTGATCAAATGAATGATGTTAGTTGTAGTTTTTTCAATTCATTTTATAGGTAGTTGGGTTCGGTTGGGTGTGTTAAATGCTAAGGGATAAGATAGTAAATGCATGTTAAAGGAGAATAAATGTTATGTTTGGATTTTTTTAAAAAAATTAAAAGTCAAAATGGGTATAGAATGAAAAGTTAGTTCTAGATATGAGTAATTGTAAAAAGTTGTGAAGATTTGGGTAAATAAAAAATTACTGTTTCAATTTAGGTAAGAATGAAAACGCCCCCAAAATAGTTGGACGTTGGTTATTCTCAAGTCTATGACGACTAATATTTGTAGGAATTCCCAAAAATATCCAATTTGGATTTGGATATTTCAATTATATCCAATCTGTGAAATTATTTCATTTTTATCCAAATCAATAAAGCATTTTTCACTGGGTACCCTTTATGTATGGAAATCAGATTAATGAAATTTGAAACATCTGACCAAATTGAAAAAGACAAAACTACCCAACCCCCTTCAACTTTCAAACCCTTTCCTTCCTTCCTTCCTTCCACTCCTTTCATTCGAACTTCTTGAGTTAAAGCCGACCCCCCACCGCCCCCATTTCTATAAGTCGCCGACCCCCACTGCTCTCGTTTTAGTTAGTCAAAGAAGTATTGAACCCAACCGTCACCTTCTCTTTTGTTGATAGAAAAGTTTCATTGACCCTAAACCCTTCTAGCTGCTGGCTAAAATCGAGAACAACCTGACCCATTGTTCATCATCTGCTAGCATCGCTGTTGCCAGAGAAGAAACCAACAAGTGGGAGGCGGGCCACCCTCGCTGTCGAACTTTGACATCGGATATACAGAAAGTCACCATCGAACTTCGACATAGTATAAAAATTTTTTCTTTTATGTTTTTTCTTTGATAGTTCTATGATCATTTATGTGATATTAATGTGTTCTAACTCTCACTGTGACATGCTTCGGTTTCTTTATTTGTTTAGCTTTTTTTCTTATGAATTTTGTTGGTAATGAGGAACCATATCTAGATGCAAAATAGTTAGACAAACATTTGGGGAGGTTGGAATTAGGTTTGGAAATGGGAAAGTAACTTTTCTCGGTTGAAATCGTTGAAAGTTGAGATTAATTGTCCAAAGGTCGGGATGAAGGTTAGGATAATCAGCCGAAAGTCGAGAAAATCAACCCAAGGTCGAATCCTGACTTGACCAAATTTGAAGTTGGTCGAAACCTGAGTCTAATGTTTTAGCCAACTTTGAATTCGACAAACTCGGGATTTGGCCAACTTAGGATTCGACCTTCAACTGATTATCCTAACCTTAATAGTAATCAACCAAAGGTCGGAATTATTTTATCAAAGGTCAAATCCTAAGTTGGTCGAATTCACAGTTGGCTGAATCCTGAGTTTGCCGAATCCTGAGTTGGCCGAAACATTGGACTCAGGTGTCGACCAATTTTGAATTCGACCAAGTCAAGATTTGACCTTCGGTTGATTATCTCGACTTTTGGTAAGTAAATGCCAACCTTCAGTTGATTGCGATTATTCTTATTATAATTTAAATAAAATTATATTATTATAATTATTATTAAATTTTAAATTAAATAAAAATTACTACAATTATTATTATTAAATTTAAAATAATTAAAATTAATATCATTAATATTATTAATTTTTAAATTATATAAATATTAAATTTATGACTATATGATACATTGACTTAATTAAACAAGGTACTAAATATTATTAGTGTATAATATAATTTGGTTATATAAAGTACTTTAATACTAAATATTTTATAATGATTATCCTATAGATTATTTTATTTTTTTATAAACAAAAATACATTGCACTTTATGTTGGGAAAGTAAAATAATATTAGTATAATAACTTCAACAATGTCTATGTACTAAAAATAATAATACTATGTTATAACTATTTTAATATTAAAATACTCAGGGTAAACTTTTATAAAATTCATCTAAATAATATATTACTATAGATTTTTCTGTAAAATATTATGTTTTAGAATTTAAATAATACTTGCCTGCAAAAACAAATGTTTTGAAGTTTATTTTATTTATTGTATCTAAGAATAAAGAAGGCTAAGTTTAATTTAAAGACAATCTAGCTAATTTTTGTTTTTTTTTTCTTATATATTTATAAAGATATGGACCCTAATAGAGGGAGATAGACTTACCAACATAGTTTTATTATTCCTCCTTGTAAGACTATGAGTTGTCACTGTAAGTTTTCGTTGATAGTCGAGTTAATTGACTTGGTGAGTCTCCACGGGGTAGAGGAGTGATTAATAAGGAATCCATTTGGACACATGCTGGAGCTACTTTGATATTTCGGGTGTTTTTACTTCCGTGCTACATTTGATGTGCTTAGACGAGATGTTCACTTCCGCGATGCTCGCCCCGATGAGATGTGGTTCCACATCGGAGGTAGATTAGATCAATTAGGGCCTCAAGAGTATGCCTTGATCATCGGACTTCGATTTGACCAGATGGATGCGAAGATCATAGAGCGGGAGTTGACGAGCAGCTCCACACATGAGAGGTTATTGGGGACTCGTCTATTGACCTCGACACAGGCCTTTGAGAAGTTTAAGCAGAAGGAGGTTGGATCTCTGGAGCAGGACGATGTCCTCAGGCTTGCTTATGGCATCATCGTGGGATACTAAATGCTGACATGTGAGTCTTTAGCAATGATTTCGTATTATGTGTGGAGCATCCTCGAGGATTTGCCATCGGCTAAGGTATTTCCCTAGGGCACCATTGGGTGGAGCATGACACGGCAATGCCTCTAGATAGCCGTTGATAATGAGTCTCAAGTGACGAAGAGGCATTTATACGGCAATGTTTGGGTAATGCTGGTATGACTTCAAATCTACCATTTTTGGGAATTTCTACCATTTATATTCATATAAAAATATCTATGATGTTTTTTCTTTCAATTCAATGGTGAATGTATTCCTAATTCCCTTCCTTGCACTAGTATTTATGCCTTGATGCTCATCCCAGAGCTTCTAGATCCGATGCTACACTATACCCGACGTGCCTTCTTCTCTGAGGCCGATTCAGTCTACTTCCAAAGTTCAGTGGCATGTTCTATTGGCTGCGATAAGCAATCAACCTTTCCACTTGTGTTTTTTTGAAATCAAATGTTCATTAAATTAAATTACAATGTACGCAGGCATTTGCTTCATCACTATACATTGAGCTAGATGAGCATGACCGGAAAATGCCGTATTGGACTGATTTTGACTTCCTCTCTTATATTCCATCTGTTTGCCGGGGCTCTTCGAAGCCCAACTCATTATGGGAGGTCGTCTAACATCAGCCACCCCCCTCTTTAATTATAGACATTAGTCTAATGATATTTGAATCAGTAAATTGTAAATTAAATAATCTAATTTATTATGTCTAATGTTTTATATCTGTTTTATCTTTAGTCACCTGCTCGAAGAGTTGGGGATGTCGAGATCCTCGGGGACAAGGAGGACTATTCTGGGGAGCGACCTCCCTCCCCTATGAAAATCAAAGGGTCATGGGGTGGAGGAGGACCGTCACCAAGTATATATCTCTTCATATTTTATTTAATCAAGCATTCAATTCAATAGGTAGCTAATAAAAGTTTTGTTTAAAATTATAGGGCGTTCCCAGAGAGCGTTGAGAAGCCCTCTCGTCCTGCTCCTAGTGCCGATGACATGATGGCCCAGCTCAGGACTCTATTGCCAGAGTTTGAGGAGTGGGTTCATGCTTGATTGGAGCAGCATGAGTAGCTGGTCCTGGCTCAGCATACTGCTATCCTACAGTACTTCTCTGAGCTTGAGAAGCAATTGGATAAGCTAGAGGTGCCTCGTTTAAAGCCTCGGGGTAGGATTTCATAACACCTCCTCATTCACACCAAGTTAGTATATGCTCTAAAATCTGAATTTGTTAGATAGAGCATTAGTTATGGAATATATTCCAACCGTTTTTTATTTTTTAAATGAGTGATAGGTAGGATGCAGATCCACCAGCTCCAGTTGCGGTCGACTCTACCCCCGTGTTAGTTCATATTTATAATAGTTCTATTTTTGAATAGTTAATATTTACATAAATTTTCGTAGTTAGTTATGTTCATTATGAATGGTTTTTTTTTTTTAACTAACAGCCGGAGGGGAATGTTAATGAGAGGGAGGATGCAGATCCACCTACTATAGTCGAGGTCTGGACTTTCCCCAAAGTTAGTTCATATTTATGATAGTTCTATTTTATAATAGTTAATATTTAATAAAATTTTCATAGTTAGTTATGTTAATTATGAATGGTTAATTTTTTTTAACTAACAGTCGGAGAGGGATGTTAGTGAGAGGGAGGATGCAGATCCACGTGCTCCAGTTGAGGTCCGGACTTCCCCCTAGGTTAGTTCATATTTATAATAGTTCTATTTTTTAATACTTAATATTTACGTAAATTTTCGTAGTTAATTATTTTAATTATGAATGATTAATTTTTTTTAACTAACAACCAGACGGGGATGTTAGTGAGAGAGAGGATGTAGATCTACCTACTCCAGTTGAGTTCTGGACTTCCCCCCAGATTAGTTTAAACATCTTTATATTTTTTAATATTTCATATTTAAACTAATTATCGTAGTTTGTTAGTTTAAGTAGAAACGGTTGATTTATTTTAAATAACAGGTGGAAGGGGATATCAGTGAGAACCATCTCCACATATTATTGTTGTATCCGACCCTGTTGTTCAGGTGAAACACGACATTATTAGCTATGTTAATTAATAATTTTTTTATTCCATATTTATATGTATTGTTCTAGTGTCTTTAATTTCATTTCATTATGTCCTAATAGTTGGATTTTATATTATTTCAAGCTGGAGGACATACAATTCGGACTAAGGTTTGGGCTACAAGCCTCCTGTCACCATTCATAGACCCCTCTCACCATATAGATTCCGGAGTTCCAAAGAAGAAGCCCAGAACGATGAAAGGGAGAGAGGCAGGTCCAATAGGGGTGCCAGAGAAGGGTTCCGAGGCATTTCTGGTGGACAATCCAGAAACCTAGAGGCTCTTGGATTCTTTTTGCTCTTCGGGGGAATCGGAGGGGTATTTTCATTAATTCCATTAATATAATATAGCTTTATCTTCATAATTAAGTTAATGTGTCTTTTTTATTATGTTAGACTTATTATTTATATTTTCTTTCAATTGTGTTTTTTATGAGGCAATCGCTCAACGAGGGGAATCCATTCCTTTGACAGGAACTTTTTGAAGACAGTTCGAGATTGCACACAAGAGTTGAAGGATCCTCATGTTGATTAGTTCATCAAAGGGCTCCGACTGACAGCCAAAGGGCATTTGGAGGCCTTCCTTATGGTGCGGAGGTTCACCATTGCCCCACCTTATCTCTACGTAAGTATAAAATTTATTTTTATCAAATGTCTACCTCGAAGCTTATTATATAATATCGATTTAAATTAACTCGAATTGTAGAGTATGCTCCAATTCGCTTTCCTTTCTACCTCTGTTGCTGGGAACCTTGAAACATATGAGTTCAATGATGGTTCCATCGGCTATGTCAAGGGAGTTGGAGAGAATGATGAGATCACATGGTGGGAGGTCGATGAGGTAATATACATAGTTATTATTTTAAGTTACATTCTATATTAAATAATTTAATATTTGCTACATATTTGTAGGTCCTGATGTTGCCACTAGAATCACTGGGTACTATTGTGGATCTCGCCAAAAGAGGTGAAGATCACTCTCTATGATCCAAGGCCATCTCTAGATGCAATTGTGAGGGCACTCAAGATAGAGATGATGGAGCTGGTCTATAGGATGCTGTGGCACCTTCTAGTATAGCCCAACTATTATTCAATGATGGGAGTTGTTGCGGTTCCACTTGCCGGGTTCGGCTATGAATTTATTGACATTAAATCCCTAACTAGTTAGTCAAATTCGACTAGTTATGTGGCCCACATTACAAATTACATGGCGCGGCTGGTGAAGGGGCATCTTTGGCTGATGCCCTCACTAGATGGTATTTCAGATGCACCTCAACGCATCGAAGATGAAATGGCTTGGATCACGCTTTCATATAGCTGCATGATGTAGTTTTTAGTCCAGTGATTTTTTTTATATATATTATGTAAATATTTTGCATACAATGTAAATTATGTAAATGAAAATGACATATTTAGTTGTTTTATTTATATTATGTAATTAAAAAGAATATGAAAATAATTACAAGTCATGAATCATCTCAACACTAACATCACCTTCAGAAAAATCCGCACTCTCATTGAAGACACTTACATTAACATTAGCAAACTCTGTAGCGTCATTCTCCAGCAGTTCTCAAGAAACTCGACATTGCTGGGTAGATATGTGCACTTCTTGGGAATGATCATTCGATATTGCAACCTCTACTTCGAGAGGTGGGTCTTCTGTATTGATTATTGATGGAGATCAAGGAGCATACATGGCCTGGGGTAATTCATGGAAGCTACCAAATGAGGAGATGAGAAGATTCAAGTTCAATTTTAAAGAAGATGGAGCTTCACGGGATGATTCAATGAATGGAATGAATATTTACAAGATGAAGAAGTTGATTCATGTATACAAAGATCAATATTTCAAGTATAAGCATGGAAGTTTGAGGATGAAAGTAGCAAGGTTGGAATTAATGCTAGAAGAACAACTTGAAGTTCATGACAAGATTGAAGAAGTTATGCTTGAAGATGATGGGCAAGTTGAAGAACCTTGAAATGTATTCAAGTATGAAGATTTATATAAGGAATTAGAAGACATTGCATGGGCTGAACTTGACTGAACAAGGTTGAAACTTTCAGCAAATGTGTTGAGACAATGTTAGACTTTACAACATTGTTTGAAGCACAACCGTCAGTGGGGGCTGAACCAAGGTAAGTGCACAACTTATGGATGATAGAGGAAATCAAGGAGGAGTGATTAATCAAGAAAACAAGCCTTGGAAAGCATGGGAAATTAGGCTGGACGAGCTGGACAAAATTGGTGAAATCTGTTCAAAAATTTCACAATTAGTCATCTGTTTTTACAATTTTGATATCTTGACTTTAGCTTTGTTTTTAAGCTAGCTTAAGAGGCTTAATTAAGTCCCTAATCATGTTTGGGGCTGAGCTTATAAATAGTCCATAATTTGTATTGCATTAGGACAATTAACTTGACAAACACTTTTCAAAAATTTGGTTGAATTCCAAATGGATTCGAATGAGTTACTTAACCGAAAGTTGCTAGGGCTCTTCTAGGGTTCTTAGTAAAACTTTAGGGTTTGTCAATGTTTGGCTAGGGTATTTGATTTGGGTTGAAGAAATCCAAACTAATAGATCATATTGGAAGACAATCATGGTCATTAGTCACTAGCTTGAATCTCTGGTTGAAGTCTTAGGCAAAATTTCATATTATGAGTGACCTTGGGTTTGGATAGATGGATGTTGAAATTCCAGCCATGATTCAAGTGAATCACATCAATTATGTTCTGACAAACTAATTTTTTATATTTATTTTCTAAAGAATGCGGAGAATTACCTTCCAGAAGGTTTAAATGACCTTTAGAAATGACTGTTCGGCCTTTAGGGAGGATGGTTCGTCCTTCAGAAAGGTCAGTTCAAGGTCAACCTTCAGGCCTTCTACCTTCTGGAAGCTTCTAACCAATCCGAAAAGATAAAACTATCCTCAAGTCACCTTTTTCAACCAATCACCACTTTTGCAACCACCGGTCGACATTGTAGCTACAAGTAAGTCTCCATTGCGTCCATTTCAATTTTCGCCTTTACTTTTATTTCTCCATTAGCATCGTCACCTTTTCTTTTTTTGTTTTTTCTTTATTTTTCTTGTATACTTTGCTTTTGTTTTCTTCAGTGTTCAAGATATTTAGGTGGTTTTTTTTTTCCTATTGTATTTGTTCTATTTTTTTTTTTCAATTTCACGACTGAAGAAGAAGAAGAAGAAGCAATATGATTGAGAATGGAGCTAAAGAAATTGGATCGATCTTCCCATCGAATTGTTGGAATTGATTGTTTCAAAGCTCTAGATTGTTAATGCAGAAAACTTCCAGTTAGCATGTACTTCATGGAACAAAGCAAGGAAGGCCTACAAAGCAACCTATTTTGCTCTTCGTTATAGAGAAGGACCGCTTATGTTTAATGGTTTTGTATCTAGGTGGGATGTAGCAGTATGCCTTCAGGATGAAGATATGAAGTAGAGATACACTATATTATTATTGGTTCTCTTAAAAATTTGAAATGCTTTTATTGGAATCATAATTGTTATTCTGTTGGATTTCGTTGTAAAAGGTGTTGGATATGGCCATGGAGCCTGGAAAATGTTTTACAAGGGAAACTTTGTCAGAAAAATTTTAGGTTTTTGAAGTTATATAAATATAAATAAATATATATATATATATATATATATATATATTTAACTCTAGGGTGCATTTTTTATTGTTTTTATTATTTATTTTTTTTATTTTTTCACTAGTTTGCATTACATGCATTTTTTTATTAAAAAAAAAAATTTCATAAGATAGGATAAATGAAAATGACCTATGTAATTAAAAAGAATATGAAAATAATTATAAGTAATGAAACGTCTTAACACTGACATCACCTTAAAAGAAATCCACACTCTCATCGAAGAAACTTACTTTAACATTAACAAACACTTCTGTTTTATTTGTCACTTCCAACGTTTTTCTGAAACTCGAGATTGTTGAGTAGATACTGGATTAGATAGGTGCCCTTCTTGAGGATGATCATTCAATATTGTACCCTCTACTTCGGGTGATGGGGCTTCTATGGCTGTGTTCGGACAAGTTAGACTATTATGTCCTTTTCTTTTGCATATTGTGCAATCTTTCCTCCATTTTGTTGTTCACTTCAAAAGAGAAATCGACCTTCTTGTGATCTTCCTACCTCCCTTTTTGCAAACGGGGCATTGACAACCACATTTTCCAAATTTACAATTCTATTCAAACTCGAAGACAACGGAGCAGGCTATATCAAAAGTACAGATGTCATCTTCAATATTTCTATATCAAATGAATTTCCATGGCAAAGAGTATAGTTGTGAGCCCTAACTTAACTATAAAGAATTAAAGATGATAAAAAAACAAATTTGGATTATGATTTTACATTTATTTTCTAAATTATAAGGAGAAAATAGAAAATACCTTCCTGAAGGTCATACACACCTTCCAGAAGCTCGAACCAACCTTTCGGAAGGTCGGTTACCTTCCGACCTGAGATCTTCATGCCTTCGACCATCTAGAAGGTCAAACCTACCTTACGGAAGGTCGATTCATCCTTCTGAAATGTCTATTTAAATTATACAAAGGTTTATTCAATACCTAGCAACAACAATGACATGTTTACACTAAATTCCTTCGAGTTCCCATCTTCAACATCCACAAGTCCTCTAAATCATATTTGCAACAACATTTGCTTCTTGTGAGGGATAACCGATGACATGCTCCTCCCTAACTGGAATAGATGTAGTATGCCGTATTTGTTGTTGAACTTTCATAGCTTCCGTTTTACTTCGTTCCATAGCATGTTTGGTAATAATATTAAGCATTGTAGTAGCTGCTTCTCAACTTTTATTGAACCAATTCTGACATATACCCCTATAAAACTCATGAGCAGATGTAATCGGCAACTTATGAGCTTTCTTGATCTTTTTTTTGAAGGACTCCACAAGATTGTTTGTCATTTGGATGTATCGATTATTTGGACAGTAAGCACGTGACCAATCCGATCATCCTACCTTAACATCCAACCACTGATGAACTCTAGGGTGTATATGCTGAATGTCCCCAAAGTAGTGGTTGTATTTTTGCTTATCATAGACATATGCAGGACTTTTGAAAATAACTACAACACGAGAATCTCTGCACTTTTTCTTTAAGTTTTCCTTCAAATGTAGAAAACAAAAGGCATGTGGAACCTCATGATATATTTTTCTCACTGCGTGTAGTATGCTTTTATATCTATCGGATACAAATACCAAATCATCTCAAGATCCTCCATATGCAGTTCTTAGTCTTCTTAAGAACCACTCCCATGAATCATTGCTCACCTCTTCACCAAATCTAAATGCAAGGGAAAAAGTTTGTCTGTTTCCATCCGCACAGATAGCTGCATAAATTTTGCTCTCATGTGAACCTTTCAAATGTGTTGCATCTATGATGAAGATGGATCTCATGTACTTGAAACCTTCGATCGAAGGACCAAGCACACAAAATAACTTAGAAAATGCTCATCCAGCAATTCTATGCTCGTCACTGTGTCAGGCATTGTATGCTCCAAGAGGTAAAAGCAATGTTTTCAAAATCGAACCAATCATCGAATCGGAAAAGTTACTGTTTCAAGGTTCAATGGTTCAACCAATATTAGATCGGTAATTAAATCGGTTAATTTAATTATTAAAAAATATTTATTTTATAGATTGAAATATATCAAAATAATATAATCTATGCTCAAATTAACAATATATATGTATAAAATAAATGAAAAGAACATGAGATGATTTAGGAATAGTTTATAACTAACTATAAAAACCCATAAATATAAAGTGTTTATAAAATAAACCTATCTTGATCTCATCTTTTATTGAAATCAAATATTCTAGATATAGAAAATCTTAGACGTTACAACTTGCAAGCTAAAATCCAAATTCCAAACAACATAAAGTAAAAAACATCTACAAATTCCTATTGCATAATTGAAAATGATAAAGTCATTATCAATCTTATTACATTAACCATTGCAAGATTAAGTCATTATAAATTATTTAATATCTTACCAAGAAATTAGTGTTGAAATATTTAAAATAAGTTAAAGTAAAAAAAATTTTTTAAAAAAAAGAAAATGAGATTCAATTACAAAAGAAAAAAATATACCTACATTATTATTATAAATAAATAGTACAATGGCAGGAAGATGTCAACATCTATAGTATACCGGCATATAGAGTAGACATAATTGTGGGAACAAAATCCAACACGTACTCTTCTGAAATGTAGACATCATCATCACATACATTTCAACATCCAACATCCACCAGTTTGATACCCAACCGGTCGGTCCATTGATTCACTGGTTGAACCTGTCGATTCGTAACGGTTTGCTGAAATAAGGCTAGTTTTTGAAATAATCAATTCTTACCCTCAAGCAACTGGTTAGTTTCCGATTTGATAGTTCGATCGGATCCGATCCGATCCATAAATCATTGGGTAAAAGTATGATGGAAGCTATCTAAATGAGTCATCTAGAGTTCCATAAGTTATGTCCTTTGCATGCTGTAAAGATCTCCAAGCTTGGATGTATCTGACCTTCACACCATAAGTCTCCGGCATATCTTGAATCACATTTTTGGGGATGTGATTTTCACCAATGAATTTGCACCAACGATTTTACCAACGTGCAAATGATCAATTGCTGATGCACTTATATCCATGTTTTGGCTTTGCTGTACAGTTTGAATGCAAGTGTGAGTTGGGACAAAGTTGTGAATCACCTATATATGGAATCCAACTCTACACTATGTATGTATTATGAAGATGCAATCTTTTTTATTTTTGCATTGTACCTTGAATCTTGCTTTATTTGAACATAACATGTGATAGGGAAACCTGTTCTCGAGTGAATATTGGCCGACTACAATCGTTAATTCATCTTTATTGTTAAAAATTGAATCCTTCCCTATCGAACTCACAAGTGGAATGATTTTCTCTTTGAAATAATACACTTCTCTATCCTCACCCCAGTCCATATTTGTGAATTGAGTAGAAGGGTCTGGTATAAATTGCTCAAAAGGAATTAAATGTCTGACCCCATCGTCAAAGTTGACAGGGGCATCATCATCAACACTGCAGATATATTCTTCTTCATAATCATCATCATCATTGGTGTGAATATTTCCAGATGGCTCGACTTCATCATTTAGAGGTGGGAATGTTCCATTCGGATTCCTTTCGTAGGCATTAACAAAATCATCTATGCATGATCACCACCACACTGATGTAATCTTTCAATTTTGTTAACGACCATCATTTTAGGATCAACTTTTCGTATATATCTTCAATTTCCATTAATTTAATACTTCCATCAAATAATTTGGATGCAATTGAAATTTGTATATCGAATTGGTTTAAATCAATCTTCATGCAACCTGTCATAGTTCTTTTAAAATCTTCATAATTGATATCGTTTGGTACGACTACTGAGTATACCATTCCACTTAAAGAATCATCGTGAATAGCAATTCTGACGAAATCCATTTTTGCAAGAATCCAAAGAAACAAATATTTAAGAAAATGTACAAGCAATACTAGAAAGAAATGGAGAAAAATATCTTAATAAAAAAAACTGAGAGAAAAAAAAGTCCTTTTTTTTTTTCAAAAAGAAAAAAGGCTAGGTTGCCAAATGCATTCTAATTATCCAAAAGAACTCTTTTCTTAGAGATTACCCAAAATCATTTGATCATCATCAGTCCAAGTTTTTAGTTAATGGTAGTATCACCAATAGCATTCCCACCAAGAAAATGGTGTCCCTCTGCCGGTTCCCTTGCGATCCCAATCTAATTTTTGATTAGTTAAATCCAATCGGAGAATAAAACTTTATCCTAGACAAAGACGATTATTATGTTTCGATGCTTGAATGTATATTGACTCTGTATCTTAAGCGTGAATCCATATCTCTAAAAGGATGACATCATAAATAACTTAAGTTAAATTGTTTGATAAGTCAAGAATTCAACGAAGAACTAAAGAAGATAAAGAATGTTCTCAAATCTCAAAATATATTAATAAGCTTCATTGTTGTGTGTAATAATATAAAAGATTGTATTTATAACCATTTCAAGATGCCTAATTGAATTAAATTAATTATGAAATATTAATTTAATATATTCTAAAACAAACTTCTAATTGAATTAGGAAAACAAATAATTAAAGGACTTAATTTAAAACTACCAATTTGACTAAGGAATTTAATTGACTAAAATATTAGGGATTGTTTTCATGACTACTCAATTTGAATAGAAAGATTTCTATTTTACCAAAATATGTACAACATTTCATAATTTATTCATTCTATATTTATTTTGATCTTTTCCTTAAAAAACAAAAACAAAGACAAAAGTAACTTTGATTTACTTTTAACATGTAGTTATTACATTATCCTCAATATTCAAAACACTCCAACTACCATTGCACTGGCATAAAACTGAATTGAAAACCACATCATTGATGAAGTTTCCTTAGTGAAATTTGAACTTTAAACAAATCCATTCTTCTTGTTAAAGAAAAAAAATAATTCGTGGTTGGGTCTGAGTTTGAGAGAGGAGTTGGTTTTTCTCTTCACAAGATCAAGCTAGTGTCGTTCGATCAACTTTGAGTTCGGTTTATTTTTCCTTTTTGCCATTATGGTGATTGATATTTGTGTTTTGATTCTTAAATGTCTTTGAGTACTGATATTTGTTCGTTTTGTGTTATTTGTTTGGTATAAGGAAGGAAACAAAAGAAGTTGCAGAGTGTTCGGAATTGATTTACGATGGATTTGGCCCCAAAACTGCATAAAGTCGAAATGACTTCAGAAGGTTACACAGCTGAACTTTAGGAGTTCCAACCAACCTTAGGGAGGTTTCAGGACCTTCAGTTTTTTTTTTCTTTTTTGGTTGAATCAATCTTCCAGTGGATCAAGTCGAGCTTTGAAGGATTATATCGACTTTCGAAGGATTAAATCGACCTTTGGGAATTTTTTTTTTTTTAAAGTTCAATAAACCTTTTAGAAGGTCAATTAGACCTTCGAAGGGATTATATCAACCTTCCTTATGGTCATTTCGACCTTCAAACCTTCACAAATAAACGGAAAGCCTTCCTGAAAAGCTCAAGATTTACGAGTATTGCTTTCACAAAACAAACAATAAGGAAGGCGACAATCATCTTTATGAATTTCGGAGTCAGTTGAGCTAAAGGAATGTTCTAGTCTGCATAATGTCAAAAAACAGTAGATGAAGGGAAACCTAAGCCCTGATTTGATGCTTGACTTACTCATACACAAAAGATTAGGACACAAAGTAGCAAGATTATCACTCCTAGAGGGAACTAAAAATTCATAATTGATAGGAGATTTACACTTAACATTGCATTCGTCAAATTTTCTCTTGGTAATGTTAGATACTTCTAAAACCTTCCGATCATAATAGTCGATCGTTACAGGAAGAGCAGCTTCAACGGAAGGAGGACAGTAAAATGGGAGTTCTCAAGTTTTGAAACATTTGGAACCTATCAAACCTAAAAAAGAAGAGAACTTACTGGGAAAGATTGTTAGATAGCAAAGACTCCCTCTTCTTCGACGCGTTTAGTCGGAGAAGCCCCAACTGAGATCGAACGAGGTAACTTGAGGATGGGTACGAGGGAAAGCGTACGGCAACGGAAGGACTTTCATTTTCAAAATGGAGAGACTGTGAAACAAAGCGTCAATCAATGCCTACAGTAGAACTCACATCATCCCGATTTCCGAGGAAGGGAAGTGATGGGACTCAATTCGGATCGGGTTGAGGTCCATCAGATTAACCAGACTTGGGTAGTCCAAGCCCGGCTTCACCTAAGCCCCATCGTGGGTCCAGTTGGTCCACTCCAAGCCCAGCCGAATGGAATCTCCAAGGTCCATGTCACAATTCCCATTTTTGTTTCTGTCATCAGAATTAACAGCCCACCTTGGACTCGAATGATTTAATTACAATACAAATCCATTACTAATATTCTCTTTGATTCACTTATCCAAAATCACTCCAACAAAGGTATGCAATTACTCCTAATCACTCTTCTAGAATTATTTCTCTGTAAGATCTGATTCCAGCTTAAGCGTCAGAGTGATTTTTCAGGGCATCCCAATAACCAATTTCTAATCTTTACAGGAAGTAATTGATTGAAGATCCAACAGAATGTATTGTGAACTCCAGGTCCCAAAAATTTTGCTGTATCAACTGCCTTTCCATTTTCTTTTTTCAAACACCTGGGCCAAGAAAGTAAGAACTATAGCAGCAAAATCAAGTTGATATCATTACAGCTGAAAACTTTGAAACATTCCATATTAATGTTACATCCAAACTGAAGAAAAATGATCATTGCTTGGCATCGACTTCAGAGGCCTGTCATAGCATGACCTCAATGAAAAATCCAATGAAGATTTATACCAACAATCTACACAGTACAAGAATCCCTCAGCTTGCAACCTCAGAAAAAAGATCTCTCTCCCAGTGTAATAATGTACTGGTGCTGGCAGGATTCTGACTTGAATAAGGAGGTGTTTCAGAGAAAAATACTCCATCACAGTGAATACACGTTTCACTTCAACCAAATAGATTGGGAGTTTCATGTAGAAGTATGATAAGAAAGCATAGTAGAACCTGCCTACCATTCGAGCTCTCTGTGCAGGTTAAAAATCCTTGCCTTGATAATATTTGACTCCCTCAAGATATATAAATTTGTGGCACAATAGTGTTCGATCATTGGCTGCAGCATAATATCCATAACCTAAAACCACAAGCAGAAAGCTGTTTGCTGACCATCCCAAGCTTATAAAGGTAGCTTAATCTTCTCAGAAGACTCAAAAATGTCGGAGTACACCTGATCACCTCCCAACTCTTTTCCACTTGCTCCTGCAGCAACCCTGAGAATATCTTCAATTAAAGCAAAATTACCCATTATATCAACATGGGCACCACTCTGGGTACCACGACCCTCAAGAAGATTAGATGGTGGAGCATGAGAGTACTCCCTCACATAAGTTTCAATTCCTGAAGGATTGAATCTAGTTTTACCACGCCACCCTTTAGCACTCATAAAACCTGCACTTAAAACAGGTACTGTCTCATCCCCATCAACCATAAAAACACCATTTTTTAAGCATCCGTCTTCATCATGTTCAGCAGCTGAAGTATCTATCTGAAAAGGAATATAACATTCTGCAGAAGGTATCATCCTATAAACATATGCTCTCTCAGTTGGTATGCCAACACCATACATTGAGTAAATCTCCATTTCAGGGGCATTGGGCAATCTGCATGATCAATGGTGAGAAATGCATTAACAAACCAAGAGGAACAGAACCTCAGTTTACTGAAAATTGCAGGTGTAAAACTAGGTCCCTGCTTGCTCCTGAATCTAACTAATTTGACATAAAATGTAAAGACCTTAGATTCAGAAACAGCAGATGTTTAAGTATGTTATTTGTGTAAAAGATCAGAACATGTATGCCCAGTCTCACTTTGTTTCCAATGGATTTGACCAATACTTGTAGTGCTCATATTTAGGGTCATCCAAATTCTCAGCTATCCCATAAGTGAAGTGCCTGCTACCTCGTTCCATCATTTTCGGGGCAACAAAATGTAATAAATCCAAAATTTCTTCAGCAGTATAAACCTTGTATTCTGCCACAGCTTTGATACCACCAAAACCCATATCATGATACTCTGTCCATACATCACGGCAAGTGTGATTTGCAACATTGCTGCCCTTAACTGAATCCTGAATACAAAAGTAACAGAAAAGCTTAGTATCCTACCAGCAGATATACTTAGTCAAGTTCAAGCAAGTCGACAGATAATACGGGCAACTTTTCTTTTTCATTTCTTGACTCTTCTTCTTTCTTTTGGGTGGTCAATATACTTTTTATATCTTGTTTAGTAACAAAGTTAAATACTATCATCACCAACTAGATATCACTTCTAAAATGCTGGTGAAAGGAAATATCAACATAAAATGCAAAGCCTCAACTTAGTATAAAGAAATCTCCTTGAACATCCCTTAAAATCTTGGAAATATTACCCTAAAGTCCACCCTCTTGATCTCTGAGGAATGTGACTCGGCCACATCTCTTCCAAATGATATTATTCTTCCATAATTGATGTGTTTGGGTTTAGATTCCATGTCACAGTTATCACTGGCATCCGAAATCTGAGTATAATTGGTTCTCTGCTTTCTCTTCTTGCTAAGGGCATAACTTTCTTCAGGTGACCAATCAAGACCACCCCAAATGATGTCCCCACCTTTTGGTATCATTGACATGGTCGAGTCCCATGTACGTGTCATCTTCATTATATGCTGTAGGGTTGATATGCGAAACAAATCCTTATCCAAAGCACCTGGTGTTATGGCCCTGCAATTTGATATGCAAACAAGTACATCTTTTCAACAATCTGATAACCAAATCATGCAACATAAACAAAATTCACAAAACACTGTGGTTCCTTAAAACAATGGCATGAGTAGAAGCGTTCATCGAACTGCATGGTCTGTGGGAGTTTATTTAATGGAACACTACTCAATATGAGGAAACTAAACATACCTAGCAACAGCAATATCCCTGGCTTCGGCAGAGAAAAGCCCAGAGACAGCTTTAGGAACACCCAAAAATGGTCCACCAATATTCAAGACAGCCTTTATATGTCTGGCACACCAATCTGGTCCACCGCCACCGCCCATGGGAGCCGGTGCCTCCACCCACTTCATAAAATGCAAGAAGTATAGAACTCCCATTGAATGTGGAATTATCACTGCTCTTTTCCCGCCATTTGTAGCAACCATCAGTTCTATATTACTTTTTATCCGGCTAAGTGTCTGGTCCCGCACCTGAAAAGGTTGAATCTCAGATAATAGTGCTGAAAATAAATTTCATTTTATCAGGCTAAGTGTCTGCCCATGATGCCAATAGAAAATACAGTAAATACCTCAGTATTCTGAAAAGAAAGCCTCCAATCATATGCAGCCATGTACATAGTTTTTTCCTCATACCCAATCCTGGCCAAATTCGCAATCAGAACTGCCCACACAAAATACCCAGGAACAAAGTAATCTGCAGCGACAAGTCCATTAACAGGCCTGACCCTTATACCATCAGGATCCAAACCAGTTTCATTGTCCAATGACATATGCTCCACCCAGCATAGGGGCCTGGAAAACATTAGAAGTGCCTATATGAGTACCAAGAAGCAGAACCCAATCCTTGAAAACATAGGGGATGGGACAGGTATCATTTGAAAAACTTCCCAGGGTGTCAGTCTCACCCCAAAATCAAATTCTTTAAATGCACTGTATTTCAAAAGAAAGTAACCAAAAAGAGACATAAGGCAAACAGCTGTATGGAAAGGGAAGAAAATGCTAAACAATGTTTTGCTTTTTTGGATAAGATGATTTTAATTCACAGTTGACAAAGATAGTGAGGTGCTCTGTGGTTGACTCAAAAGCACAGAAACACATGTCGAATGTTTCCAAATTTTGAAAGACATCCACGATTGCCACAGCTGACGTAAATAAGTTGCTGAAATTGATACATAAATGTTGGTCATGAAACTAGAAGACATGTTAAGAATATTTAGAGCAACATTTTTGTTCAAGAGAAAAACACCATAAGCTCAGCATTCTTTCAGATTTATATAGCATTAACTTGGGAGCCTATATGAAAATACAGCTATCTTTTAGTTTGATGTTTCGAACTTTTTAGGTCAACTTGAGCCCATGGTTAAATTTCTAGAGTTATGAACAAGGAATAAGAACTAAATTGGTTACATTTATGTATCCTTCTAATCCATTTTTGAGTTTAAATATATAAGCCTTTGATCCCAAAAAGACATTACACACTCCTTTTTTCTTTTTCACAGAATATAGTTCATTCCAGATACCTTTCATGGGAGAGGTAGTTGTAATGTAAAAGAATAAAATAACCTTAGTAATTCTTATTGAAAACTACTCATATCGAAACTCCAAGGTTTTTCTTCTCACCTTTGGTTTCATTTAGGAAATGATGCACCTCCTTTCTCAAAATATCAATTCATGTAAGGCTAGGTTTTTTTTATTGAAATAAAAGTGAGATATTCCAATCAAATTTATTGAATAATTTAGAGTTCCTGAATAATAACAAAACTAAATGAAGTGTATATAAATAAAAACATGACGAGATTAAATATTATTTCTTAATTCTAGCTTATAAAAGTGTCCTCCAATTTCCTTAATGAATGAGACCAGTACATCAAAACATATTCTACTGGTATAAGTAACATTTCTTATGCTGTTAGAAAATGTCTGCTGCCACGAAAATTTGTTCCAAGTGTCACAAAAGCAACAACTGTATGCTATTACTAAAGAAGTCATAGCTTCAGTAATCTGATTAAGACAGAAAATTGCAGCAATAATAATTCAAAATAATTACAAGAAAGGTTGCCCCCAAATCTTGCCCTAAGTCAATCTGGAAATGTTCAAGCATTTGGAAACAGGCACACACAGGACACAATCATATATACATATAAAGATACTTTGCTTTCAAAATTCTGAACTCAACCAACATATCCGCATAGATTAAAGCTAATTCCTCATGAAAAAAAAAAAATCTGAAGCACTTGTTCACCCACGCAGTTCAAAATGGAAAGACAAAATGCGCAAACAATCATACAGCCCCGGAAAACACGAAAAGAACTCAAAATTAGCTATTATATTATTACCTCTTGTAGACTTCCCCAAATGTGCCTCCCCAAAGCCGCTTACGAAACAATCCTTCAGCACATTGATGCCCCTCCCAGAGCTCCAGTCCGCCGGTGACGATACCAGGTACAAACACAACCGGATGCTTTGCCCTTAACCCTTCCTTATGTAGTTTCACACCTGGTGGGTCGGGCAATGGGCCAGTGATGGCCTCGGTTACATACTGGGGGATAGACGCCGGCATCGCATTATATAGAAAAATCAAAGTCCACCATACCGTGCACACGCATCCTACAAACCAAAAGCAATTATTAATACAGGAGCATCTGGAAGCTCTCTCGGTCTTTCCTTCTTCTTTGGTTTTCTCCCTTTTCTTGTCATTCTCTTCAATTTCTGGCTTTGGATCAGATTCTTGCTGCTGAGCCGTCTCATTTTCTGACGGTTTCCTTCTTCTCAGCAATGACATATTTCGTCGGATTTCCTATTCTCTTGAGATGTTCGGGCAAAAGTAAACGCAGATGACGAAGGCGGAAGGCGAAAGGCGGAGTGTAGATGAAAGGATTGACTACGCGCCTGAGCGCATCCGGAACGTGAGGCCATAACGAGATGGGACTTCATTGGTGCCGAACAGTAATGAATGAGGGGTGACGTGGCGTCAGTCCGAGCACAGTTAACGGTCAACGCCGACAGGGCCAACGGCTTCCGGTTTTCTCTTAATGGCTCAATAGTTATATTTAAGTAAAACGAGTAAAACGATCTTTTTGATCCACCAATTATTTATTCATTGTTATGTTTATCCATAAATTTTTATTTTGAAGTATTTAACCTTTTAACAAAAAACCTTTTTGGTGCAATCGATCCTTTTAATTAGAAATTGAGTTTTTTTTTTTCTAATCAACGAAAGTATTTTTATCAATATATAATATAACTCATTTTTCCCACTAATAATCCATCTATTTTTTATTCGGTGGATTATTGGAATAGAGTTTTGGGAGTATTTTTATCTGATTTTGGTAAAAAAAAAAAGGGGTTATATGTAGGTAAATGAATAAATTATAAATGGATAAAATAAGTTATATTATAGATTAACGAAAGATATCTTCTCAGGTAAAAGAAAAAATTCATAAATTCAATTTCCGATTGAAAGGATCAATTTCAAAAAAAAAAAAAAGAAAAATGTTGAAGAATCTAAAACTCCAAAATAAAATTTTATGATTAAAAATAACAATCAATAAATAGTTGATGAATCAAAAATATCATTTTCCCTTATTTTTAACTAGATAAAGACCTACATAATGGGTAGAATTTATATATTTATTATTTATTTAATTTTTTGGTTTAAGATATGCACATTTTATGTTTGAAAATTTTCTCATCTTTAAAAGAATTTGAAAAATGTTGTTTTATATAGTTGTAGACCATAAAGAGAGGTTCATTATAATCCCTTCTAATACGAAGGGCAGCATACAAAATATTTTCACCATACCACAAACATCTCGAAGCTTTAAAAATTCTTGATCAAGGAAAAAGAAGTTGACAAATCTTCTATTTTCCACAAATCTTTCAACGATCATTAAAGTATCAAAGGTTAAAAACTCTTATATATAAAAAACTTTTTCTAAATCATTTTAAAAACTTTAAATGATAAGAGTGACATAAAAATTGAATAATTCAGACAACCAAAGCAACTTAATATTCCTCCAATGAGATATCTAACGTAAGAAAATTAAAAATTATACAAGAATAACTATTGGCAACATAAACTAATGGATGATAAGGGGAAGTCAAAAATTTGGTTGGCTGCATGAGCGCTGTAGCAATAATTCCATTACGGTAACGGTTGAAGCGCGTCTTAGCAAAACCGGATATATATATATATATATATATATAATACCAAATGAAAGGATATAAATATTCAAAATACCATTTTTAGTTTGGTTCTTGTATTCATAGACGACTTTGTGAGGGAGGTGACATTCAATCGTTTCAATCTTTCGTCTACAAATTCTATAATAAATACGAAGATATAGAAGAATTTAAGAGAAGTTTTATAGAAGTTAGAACTAAATGAAAATTGAAAGCAGCCTATGCAATGTCTAATAATGAAGAAGAAGAAGTGGAAAAAGTTGGGAGAATTTATAGAAGAAGCTTAAGTTTTATAGCAAAACTAAAGAGTCTTTAAATAAAGATAAGAAAGAATATTATAAATGAATGAAAATATAAACAAAGAGTTTTGTAGGAAAATAAAAAGACTTTCAAATTTTTTTATAAAAAAATTTTATTTTGCAGGAAAATAAAAAGACATTTATTGAAAGGCTGCCAAATCACTTAAAACATTGATTTGGAAGAATAATGTGAGCTTATGGGACAAATTCTTAACCGATGTCTCTACTTTTATGTAATATAATATAAAATAAAGTATGTTAATAGCTTGACTATTATTATATCTTTAATAAAAGTGAAGGAAAAGGAAATAGATAAAGCTTGTTTGGCACTCAAGAAAAAGGTGAGGTATAAGAGGAGAGAAAAAAAAATTAGGGAGTTTTTGGTTGGAGGTATATGAGGAGAGAAATCTCTTCTTCCCTTAATCTCCATGTTAGCGTTTTTTCGCCCTTCCATTTAGATTCATTGGGAATTTACTTCCTTTAAAACTTTTTTTCCTCCCTTTCTTTTTTCATCGATCCTTCTATATCCTCCTCACAAACAACTTATAAATAATTTATAATTCTATATGGATAAAAAAATATTTTCATCAAGTACCTTTACCTGTGTCATAAATATTTTATTTATGAGCTAATTAAATATTGTGAATATCCATTGTTAGATACTGTGTATCTAGTCTCATGTTTGGATAAGGGCATTTGAAAAGACAAATTCATGCATCATGGTACATATAGGAGGAATATAAAATTTCAAAAATTGAAGAGTCTTGATTAATATATTCTGGAAGTTCATGAGTCTCGATTATTGTATTTTTTATACATAAACTTGTAATGTGAACAAAGACCCTTCATAGTTAATCATAACTTCTATAAATGAAGGCTCTCATTTGTAAATATACACATCAATGAATGAAATATTATTCTAGTTTATTTCTCTCAGACTCTTATACTCTTTCTTTATTTTTACAACAATTTATCAGCACTCATTCCTACGAGCTACATATAGATTCAATTTTGGTTCCAAGGTTACAAAAAAGTTCAGATTTTGTTCCTTCTTGATAAGGTGAGGTTTTTCCTTTTACTTTCCTTTTTGTTTTCAATATGTCTCATGCAAATTTTGAGTGTTTCCAAGCACGAATCAAAGTTAGAAAGCTTATCATTCCCTCCACTGGACATATCAGATAAGAACTATCTCTCTTGGATTCTTGATGCCAAATTACATTTCCAAGTGAAAGGGCTTGGAAGAAACTATTGTTGAGATGAATAATTCCAACAATAGGCATAAGGCAAAGACCTAGATTATGTTGAGACATCATCTACATGAAAATTTGAGATCCAAGTATCTCACTATTGAAGATCCTCAAGAGCTATAGATAAACTTGAAGGATGGATTCAAGCACTTGAGGACTGTGATCCTCCTAAACGCTCGTTATGAATGAATTCATTTGAGGTTGCAAGACTTCTCGTCTATAAGCACCTATAAGTTTTCCATGTACCAAATAAGTTCCCAATTGAAATTATGTGGGGAAGATATTGTTGACTTCTCAACTCGTCATGCTTCTAAAATGTTATTGCAACAACAATACCATGAGAGAGGCTTCGAGAAGTATTATGATATTATCTCTTGTTTACTTGTGGCCAAGAAAAATAATGAATTACACATGAAAAATCATGAATTGAGGCCAACTAGTTTAGCATGTATGCTGAAAGTACATGTTGCTATCTAGAAAAATTATGTCCTTTGTCATAACAAATGAGGATGTAGGCATCAAGGTATGAAAACCAGAAATTTAAAGAGATGGACTACAAAAGATAAACCCACAAATGATCATCAATTGCTAAAGGCAAAGATAAATGCTTTAGATGTGGCATGAAAGGTCATTGGGTCAAAGTATGTCTGACACTTAAGCACCTCGTTGATGCTTAACAAACTTGCCTCAAAAATAAAAAGAGAGCAACCAAGACAAATCTTGTCCATGAGGCAAATAATTCTTTCCAAGGCACTCAACTCAAATTGGCAATTGTCAAAGAAAATCATGAATCATTCTTTGAGGATGCTCCACTTGATATAGACTATTTTCTTGATGGCTCCAATTATGCTATTGATGATAGCTATCATGACTCAATCCAAGAGATATAGTTTGTTATTATAATAATTTTGTTATTTTGTTTTATTTTATTTGTTGTGCTTAATTATATATGTGACTTCTCTTTTATTGCGGAACAAGGAAAAGAAATCTTTCTTATACGACCCATACAATCTTGAGACATTCAGATTATTTTTCTTATTTGACTATGAATGTTTCAAATGCTCAAACTATTTTGGATGGTACACAAATTATTGATGGCTCTAGAAAGGCATATATTTCATTGCTTGGTGGCACGAAATTAAGCATTAAAGATGCTCTATTCTCGACTAAATCCCATCAAAATTTATATTCATACAAAAGGATATCATATCGAAACGTTCGATAACAAAGGTAATAAGTATCTTTATGTTAGAAGTTCCAAGTTGGGAACAAAGCAAATAGTTGAGAAAATGTCATGTTTATCCTACGGATTGTACTATACCAAATGGAAACGACTGAAGCACATAATCTAGTTAGCTAGAACCTTACCAATGAATTTTTTGTGTGAAATGATCATTTGGGTCATCCAAACTCAAGTATGATGCATCGAATTCTTGAAAACGCAATTTGACCACTCATTGAAAAATAAGGTTTTTCATTCTAGTGAGTCCATATGTGCTACATGTTTGAAAAACAAACTTATAACAAGACCAATCAACTTCTAAAGTTGATGTTGAATTCCTAGTATTCCTATAGAGAATACAAAGTGATATTTGTAGACCCATTGATCCACCTTGCTGACCTTTAAAATATTTCATGATCCTTATTGATGCCTTTGCAAGATGGTCCCATTTTTGCTTGAGCTCATCAAGGAATTTAGCCTTTTGTGACTATTAACACAAATAATAAAACTAAGAGCACATTTTTGGGACCATAATATCAAGAGTATAAGTCTTGATATTTGTTGAAGCGTACATTTGATGAGTATAGTCAATCAATTGGAATAAAGGTAGAATTTCATGTGCCTTATGTCCATACCTGAAACGGTCTTGCTAAATCAGTCATTAAAAGGATTCAATTGATTGCATGACCTTTAGTTTTAAGAAGTTAAATTTTCAATAATATATATTTTTGTTTTATGATAATTTTCAAGTTTTAAGAAGTTAAATTTTCGATATTATATATTTTTGTTTTATGATAGTTTTTCAAGTTTTTTATTTTAGTTATTTTTAATAATTTTTAAGTTTCTCTAATAGTGAATTATTCTTTTGTATATTTCATATTTTATATTTTCTCTCATATAAACTTTTGAGTGTGAATTATTTATGTTATTTATTTTTACTAAAACTAAATATATTATTACTTAATTCAATTCATACATTAATAACTTTTTTTTGTTATTTCCTTTGAAATGTTTACATAAAATCTTCAGGGATTTTATGTCAAAACAATATCTTTTAAGAAATTAAGGAAAATTTAAAAGATACTAAATTAAGACAAAATTGTTATTGAAGCAAAATTTGACAAACATATTTTTTGTTCTTTTGTTTTATGAAATAATGCTATAAATTTATTTAAGAAACCGTTCTCAATAATAATAAAAAAAAAACAAAAACTGAACCAAACTATATCTTAATTTCAAACAAAAAGAATATTAAAATCAAAATAAATCATTCAATTGAAAACTCATTTATTAGGTTTTTTTTTTTTTTTTCACCTCACGGATTCTTCTTTCATAATGAGTGGCCTCTCATTATAATGCTTAATACTTCAAAAAGAAAAATTCTTTCAGTATGACTAAACCACCCCTAGGGGATAACTCAATGATTAAAAGGATAAAGATAAAGTAAATTCGAATGAGATGACAGTTGTAGTGTGAGAGGTCAAAAGCTTCACTCCTATAAGAGCAAGCCTTCAACCCTACTTTATAAAGGCACATTGGTGATTTACATTCACCACCAGTCATTAAGGAAGAGCAATGGAGGCCTTCGATTTGTGTTTGAAAAGCCAAACCCTCAACTTATTTCAACATGACTCAAACTCATAACCTTTCAATTATAAATGAGATTACTTTACCAGCTAAAACTGGATTATCAAATGAATTTGATGACTCCAAAAAAATGTTGTAGATGACGGTAAAAGTTATCTTAGGGAATGTTTGGTAGGGATGAAAAGTGAAAAGAAAAGAGGAAGGGAAGTGATATATAATTTGCAAGTATACAAATGTATCAAGTAATATAGAATGAGTACGTGGTAGCATTGTTGTCAAGCTAATAAGTTATACTTCTTTATATTCAACTTGGACTAAAAAATAAGTGTGATTTGTCTAATTAGAATAAATTAAAATTAAAAAAAGACAGGAATTTATAAAAGAACAATCATTGATGAGAATACACACGAAGGTACCCTTGATCCAAGTTACTCCTTTTATGTCTAATATGGTTAATTTTCTCTCCCAAATTTGTTTACGGTAGAGTTCCAAATATAGATGAGATTTGATTCCTTAGTGAAAAACCCCTAAATCCAATAAGTAAATTATGATTTTAACTATTGAAACTGCGTAAAACTTTATGGAATTCCCAAAATTCGAAACCCACCACAAGATTTTTAGTTAGAAACTACAAAGTAGAAATTGAGGTTACTCCTAATCAATTTATTTAACTATGTGTTATTGTTACTTCTTTTCCAATTCAACCTAGTCTCTCCTAATGTGTATATTAAATATTAAATTATACAATTATTGACCAGATCATCATAAGCATTAAAAATAAGTAATAACAATAAAGAGGGATTTAAGATTTGAATAAACAAATATTAATTAACCATAGAATTCATAAAAGTTTCAGTTTTCACAAAAGACCTTACTCACAGAAGATTTAGCAATTAATATCCATGAAATAAAACATTGATTTATCTAACATAAACATCTAAGAGAAAATATATAGAGGAAAAGTCTTTGAATCTCGCAGTCAACAAATGACTTTGATCTTAAGAACAATTTGTTCTTAAACTCCAGGTAAGAAGTTCCGATAAAAGTAAGAAATTTTTTTTTTTTAAAAAAAGAGGGTCTTCCAAAAGACTTCTCGTATGATCTTCTGGACTTCTTCATATAAGATTTGAACTCTTCCTATAAACTCCTTGTTTGAATCAACTTCGTAACAACTTTTGGAGTACTTTGATTGAAATTCTAACATCTTTCTCGAGATTCTTTGTCTAAAGTGAATATTTTATTCCTACAAAACCAAATATGGGGATAAGTGAATTTTTCCATTAAAAGCACATTTTATTATTGAATTTAAATATAATTAAAGCCCAAAAATATATAATAAATCCAATATATATATATACAGATATGATATATATATATATATGTGTATATATATACGGATTTACTAATGCTTGCTCTGGAGCGCGCCTTAATGCGTGCTCCAACCTTTACCGTAACGGAATTCTTGCTCCGCTTGGTTGGCTGCATCAGCACTGTAGCAAGAATTCCCTTACGGTAACGGTTGGAGCGCGCAGAGCAAGAATTCCGTTACGGTAGAGCGCATTAAGGCATGCTCTGGAGCGCGCCTTAACAAAACCATATATATATATATATGTATATATATATATGATGCAATAAACAGGGACGAAAATTTCTAAACAAAAGAAGAACAGGACATTTGGTGAAAACTACCAAGTTTTCAATTCAGCAATAAAAGTCGGAAATTATCACATTTTTAAAAGCTTGTTATCTGAAGACAAGCGCTTAATCTATAACCTAAAACCTAATCTAATCCTAATTAGAATTAATTAAAAAAATCCTACTCGAAATTAATAAAAAGAATCCTAATTGAAATTAATAAAAAGAATCCTAATCGGAATTAATATAAAAACACTTAATCTGATTTGGAAATAACAAACAACAAGATTACGAAAATACCCCTAAAACACAAAAAAGCCCAAAAGTCCATCAAAATGATCCCAGATGGCCCAAAACTATCATAGGCCATAGCAAAGCTATGGGTTTTGTCCATTGGGCCGTTTCCAGTCGCGCAGCCAAATTTGAGCCCGAGCTCGCATCATCCTCCCCGAATAGGAAAAGATCTGCCCTCGAATCTGATTCGTCTCCAGCCTAACAAGGCGCTGCCCTTGCTACGATTGCCTATTGACTGTGGCCTGGCCAGCATCGGTCAGGCCTTGGGGTTCTCCGGTGAACTGTTTGTCCCTCCGGTGACTAATCTAGAATCATTCTGGCAACTTCCTTGGTCTTTCAGCTAACTATCACCTTAGAAACGAGAATCTCAATTTTCTGGAAAGAAAATTGTTTACCAAGTCGTTTTGCAGGATTACGCCCCTGGTTTAAAATCCCAAACGGATTAACGGCTTCCCTCTCATCATCGGATTCAATCTCTGATTCCGGCCCCTCCTTAGTCTATACATCCAACCAAGCCTGCGCCAGTTGCCACTCCAAGTCTTGGATCCACCTTCTCTGTTCTTCGTTTTCGTTTTCTAGCAAATCTCGTTGATGAGGTTGTTCGTCTTCCTCAGGAACTACTCCAAGTCCACTTCCAACACGACGCCATCCACGACCAACACAATTTTGTTCAGCCATTGGTGAAGACAACCTAGTGCTCTAATACAAACTGGTGCAATAAACAGGGATGAAAAAGGTTAAACAGAAGAAAACTGGACATTGGTGAAAACTATCAAGTCTTCAATTCAATAACAAAAGTCAGAAATTAACACATTTTTAAATGCCTGTTTGTATCTGAAGACAAATGCAAAATATATAACCTAAAACCTAGCCTAATCCTAATGGGAATTAATTAAAAGAATCCTACTCGAAATTAATAAAAAGAATCCTAATTCGATTTGGAAATAACAAACAATAAAATTTCGAAAATATCCCTAGAACATAAAAAGACCCAAAAGTCCAACAAAATGATCCTAGATGGCCCAAAACTGTCTTAGGCCATAGCTAAGCAATAGGTTTTGTCCATTGGACCGTTTCTAGTCACTCAACCAAATTTGAGCCTCATTCTGAGCTCGGGTCAGCTTGCATCAATATATATATATACAAAAGATTTTTTTGGGCACTTCGAACTAAACACGAACGTTAAAATCCTAACAGTAACCCATTTTAAAACACTCTATCAAAACGATGTCATTTTAAAACTTCCCCAAATTCTCACATCATCAATTTCATTCAGGGCTTGAGAGAGAAACCTACATTCCCCCAAATCCTCCCAATCCTTGTTCCCCCAATTTCCCCTCTTTCGTCTTCAACCCTTGATAGCCAATTTAATACTTCATCCAAAATCAAATGGAGAATTGAGTTACGGGAAGAACTCGTGGTGGACGACTGGTAGAAGAAATACAAGGCAGTGGCAGTGGCAGTGGCAGTGGCAGGGGGGAAAGGCATTGGAGAAAGACGCAAGTGAGAACCCTTCGCACTGGGGATATTCTGCTTGGACGAAGGGACAACAGAGAAAGGATTGTAAACTTCTATATCCTCGCCTTCGGAACTGTGGTTAACTCATATTGTGGGCTGTTCTTTCATCTCCAGCAAATTTTTCAAGAGTTTGCTATTCTAATTTTTGGTATTCACTATATTGTGCTATTCTTATTTTTGGAAAGCACTAATTTGAAGTCATCAAAGTGAAAGTCTTTAATAAATTCTTTAATCTTTATTATGTGAATGCATTATATTTTAATAGTCCCACTTCTAAAGCATTCTGTCTTCAAGTTACAATTTTGCATCTTCCTTCTTCTTTCCCATATAGTTTTTTAAGTTTATTATTATTGATCATCATATGCTTAAAATACAATCCAAATAGAAATGGGATTAAACTGGTTGTCAGGATGTTTTTTCTTGGATCAAATGTCGTAATTAAATGAACTTGTGTTTCTGTTCAGAATGGTCAAAGATGGATGTTTGAGAAGTAAGAAGTAATTATTGTTGTAGACAAACAAGAGAGAATATATACAATAAGTTAAACCAAAATATGACATATTCTAATATGAGAATAAATGATTAAAAGAAGATAGAAATGTGGAAAAAAGGAAAAAATAAAGGTCAATTTAAAAGTCTTTTACATAGAGAGGAAGAAATTGACTTGGCACAGTATGAAATCACAGTTGTTATTAAAAAAGAGTTTTGATGATGCAGGTTTAATATTGGAATCTTTTTCCAGTGGCCGTTAAAAGTTGTTCTGGTGGTTGTTAAAAGCTCATTAGAATCTTTCTCCCTTATGCGCTTTCTAGAAGAACAAATGGGAGTAATGGGGAAGGATTTGAGCTGAACCTTCTTTTAATTCACATTAATTGTCAAAATAAAATGCTTTAGAAATTAGGAGGAAAAAAAAAGGCTTATAAGAGTGTAAACAATTGAGCATACCAAAAACTCAGCAGCATGTTTGACTTGTTGTAATTCCTCCCACGATGAACCCAAATACCGAAATCATATACTATATCAGATGCTTTTTATTATAATTTTTCAAACTAAATATATCATGCGTAATGTCTACTTTTTTTTCTTTTTCTTTTTGTTCCCTCGTATGAACTGAAAAGTTATAAGTTGATTGCATGTGAAAGTTATATATCCAAAATTTATCATGTTTTTGTAGATTCTGAATATGGAAGAACCTGAATCCTCATCTCAATTGTTCATTCGACCAGTAGCAAATGAGAATAAATCAAGGATTTCTCAAGAGTTTTCTACAATTAAAAAAGCCTTCAATTTTTATAATGTACATGCACGAGAGTGTGGGTTTAGTGCGAGATCAAGTAACAACAAATTTAAACCTGGAGGAAAAGAAATGATATAGAAGAAGTTTGTTCGCTCTAGGGAAGGCAAGAAAAACGAATATTTATCGAAAAAGGTTGCAAGATGATACACAAAGAAAATTTGAAAGGAATTGATCGTGTTTCGTACTGGGTGTAAAGAGAAGCTAACATAGGTGAAAAGATAAACGGGTCAAAGCTGGATAGTAAGTTCGTTTGTTGAAAAGTATAATCACCCTTTTTCCACTCCCTTAAAAGTACATCTTTTAAGGTCTCACGAAAAGTGTCAATTGTAAAAAAATAAAAAATAAAAATCTTACTTTGCAACTTTCAAAGAAAAATGTACCTATGTGTCAACAAATTCAGATTATGGAGATTGAATCTAGTGGCCCTGAATATATGGGTTGTATAGAAAAATATTTTCGGAACTTCAGAACACAAATTGATGAAGTGGAAAAAGTGTTCGATGCTGAAAGTTTATGGGAGTTTTTTTTTTGGAGAAGGTGAAAGATGACTCCTTTTTGTACGACTATGAAGTTAATGATGAAAATAGGTTGGTACGTTGTTTTTGGGCAAATCCCATTGCGAGGAAATCTTACGAGACGTTTGGAGATGCTGTGGTGTCTGATATAACATATAATACAAACGAATACAACATGGTTTTTGCTTCTATAGCTAGATTAAATCACCATGGTCGCACCATTATCTTTGGTTGTGTCTTCCTCAGTGATGAAAAAACAGAGTCCTTCATTTGGGTATTCAACAAGCTATTGGAGGCCACAACATAAGGAGCACCTCTAACAATTATTACAGACTAGGAACCTGCAATGACAAAGGCTATAACACAAATCTTCACTTCCACAGTTCATAGGTACTGTGTATAGCATATTTTGAGCAAGTTTCAGATAAACTAGATTCAATTATATTTCGTCACAATTAGGAGCTATTTAGAAGCATTATTTTTAACAGTGAGAATGCATCAGAGTTTGAAGCACAGTCGGTTGATTTGATGAAGGAAACAGGTCTTGGAAGTAATAAATGGTTGGCTAACTTATATGAGATCCGTCATAAATGGGTTACTTCCTATATGAACAATTTCGTCAGTGTTAGAATGAGCAGTAGTCAACGGGCTGAGAGTGCACATGCATTTTTCAAGAGATACATAGATTAAAGGAATACTTTGACAGGGTTTATCTCTCACTTTAATGGAGCTCTTAAACACCAGAGGCACAAGGGGTTGGTTGCAGATCATGTTGATATAAATGAAAAACCGAAGCTAAAGACATCTTATCTAACAGAAAAACAAATAGTGAAAATTTACACAAAACATAATTTTCAAATCTTTCAAAGGGAGATATTTGAAATTGGTGCCTACACCATAAATTGCACATTTGAGGATGAGGAGATTTCCATTTACACCGTGCCTAGGGCTGAGGGTAATTATTCAAGCAAAGGTAGATAAATTCATCACAATAAAAGAACATGCCTTGTATCTTGCAGTTGTAAGAAGTTCGAATTTGAAGGGCTGCTTGTAGGCATATGATGGTATATTTTCAATCAAAACAGGTAATTCATTTACCTAGTTCCTATATCTTGATGAGGTTGACAAAAAGTTATGAAGAGAAGCAAGATAAAGGAATGACTATGATGTCACGACATGCACATTTGTCTCATTATTTCTCTGGGTAGTTAAGAAAGCATATTTAGCTCAAAAAACCTATGAAGTTTCCTTAAATGAATTGAAGGTGCTCCAAGAAAAGATAAATGAGATGGATAGGTCAAAGAATGTCTCTTAATTAGCTGGGAATGTTTCGAAACAATTAATGAGTATTTCCAATCCTATACAAATAAGAGCTAAAGGATGTGGGAAAAGACTTAAAATTAGGAAAAGAGAAGGCAATTCCAAAGATAAGGCTATGTCAAGGATGCGGACTTTGAGGGCAATCACATGACAAAAGAAATTGTCCTAAATTAAATCAAAAGGTAATATAGTTAATGATTTTTATTGTTTGCCTAAAGTTAAATTGTCCTAAAATTGATTTTATTTTTTGTTTCCAGATCTACCATGGATGACAAAAGCTTCGATTCAGAGTTGTCTGGTGAAGAGGAACTAGAATCTCAAGCAGTTATCGACTCATCTAATCCTTGTAGAAATCTCTTTTGTGATATCTAGGAATTTTACCTTTACATACAAACCTTTTATTTGTTTGGCCTCAATCAAGATCAAGTGTTTTTCGGTTAGCAAAGGAATTCTCTCTAGCATGAGTAAGAAGTCTTGGAAATCAAGTTTTATGGTATATTTCATGACTTTTATTTGTGTGATTGAATAGCTATTGCCTTACTTATAAGCATATTTTCTTACTTTGGTTCTTCGGTTTTATGCATATGCAAGCTTCTATCTTGATGTGGGAAGTGATACTCTAGCTAGGAGGTGTATTATGCTAATAAAGTTATGTAATGAAATGTTTTTAGTTTACAATTAGTGGAATGTTTGAGACAAGTGGATGTTGTACTGCATTTCAATTTGGTGTTAAGATAATGTATTTTTCATATTGTTGTTTCTGTTAAAAGCATATCTTTGACTTTAAAGAAGTTTGTAATAGTGCTTCCTGTTATTTGTTATGGTAATCCTGTATATTTACTTTAAAGAAGGTCATCTCTGTTATCTATTTTTCATGTTTAGGCCATGTTGATAATGTAAATGCTTTGGTCACTGTTTAATTAGCTTCAGATAACAGAGGCCTCACATGATTGGGTAGTGTAATGCTGATGAGAGATACTAAATTTGATGTCTTTTTCAAGAGGTTATATCAACGCTTGTGTTTTTGCTGTTTCAAAGAGGCTGAGTAAAACTTGTGATTGGATTGTGGTATTGAAGGTTTTGATTTATGTTCATAGGTTGTTAACCGATGGCAAACCTTTTTTTTATCAAGAGATTATGTACGCCAGCAGCAAGGGTGGAAGAGTTTTAAATACGTCTAATTTTCAATTTTAGGATCATGCCAATTCATGAGATCACATTGGGTTTGTCAGGACTTACGCCATGTACTTGGATCAGAAGCTTGAGTTAGGCCACTTTCTATTCCTGCCCAAGCCAAGTGGAAGGCAAATCAAATCAAACATTTAAGAATATGGCTATACATGTGGATGGTGAGATAGAATTTAAGATGTAGTCAAACATATTTATGATATCTGATATTCAGCAACCTTAGCAAAAGCTATTAAAAAAGATGTAAAAATGTCAACAATGATTGAGGGAAAGATTAGAAGAACCAAATTTCCAGTAAATCAAATTCCAGTAAACAAAGGTTACCATAACAATCACGTACATAGTGCGTAAAAACAGTTAAATTCAAAGATAATTTCAAATTACAAATGACTCTTCCAGACATAGCCTAGAGCAACTCCTAAGACTGTAACAAGCACAAGAAGGTAATAAATTATCTTCCCCATCATCCCTTCTCATGTCTTCTTGATGCTTGATAATTCTGAACAACTTTTAAACATTGGCATTCAAATTATAATTAGCTTCCAGGATTTTTTAAACATTGACATTTAACGCTCACAAAAGAATTTGTGCTTCCCAGTTAGAGTCATTAGATAAAAGTTCATCAACCCAATAAAAATTCCCACAGCTCATCCCATCCTGTAAAGAATTGAAATAATAAAATGAATAAAATTAGGTTTTAAGTCAAAACTTATTTTAATGCAATAAATACAAATTGACGATTCTTCATATATTTTACCTGCTGGTTATAGCACTTCTAATATTTTCGATTTGGATTTTTCTCCGTGTGTGATATCCTTGGCCTTATGTATCCTCCACATTCACATTTTCTTTACAAAAATAATATCGGTTGTGCTAGATGTTGACATTGCATCTAAATAAATGAAAAGGTTAAAGATGGCATCAATAAGATGAAATCCAAGTACTACATGATGTATTTCAACTAGTTTAGATTACGTAGATTGGAAATTCATGTCTCTAGGATTGAGTAGACAAAATTTCTCCCTTTCCTCTAAGACGTGAGACCAAAAGAAAAAAGGGGACCGAATCAGTACAAAGGATTATAAGGAGTGTGTTATTATGAACTAAAAGACTACAACTTGGTCAGTATGAGAGATAAAGTGCTTATGAAGTGATAGCTAAAATGTCTAGAGGCCGCTTTTATAGCATACAAATCAAATGATGATAAAGGAAAGCAAAGAAACCTATAATTACAATTCCGTCACATAATTAACTCATGATTATATTTTAAGTTTATTCCTATTTGTAAATTAGTATAAATAACTTTTAGCTAATTACGTTTAGGTTCCGAACAAGATATTTCCCATTAAGCGATACATTCTGAATGTGTAACCCAATAGGTCCTCCTAAAATTGGCATTGACATAAACAACTTTTAATGTCATACAATAAGTGGTTTCTAGCAACATATCATTGCAAGCTAATTAACGAGAATGTTGACGATAAGACATAACCTTCCAAAAAAAAAAAAAAACCTTGTCTTCATAATTAAACACGAGTCAAGGAATATGTCATACTCGTAAAGTTTTATCTCTCAATTCTCGGTCCCTAATAGACTAATTAAACCAAATAAGATAATATCACATATCTACTTATTCGAGCATGACCATGCATTTCATAGTCTCGCTTTTCCAATAATGCTAATTGGCATTGACATAAACAACTTTTAATGTCATATACAATAAGTGGTTTATAGCAACATATCATTGCAAGCTAATTAACGAGAATGTTGACGATAAGACATAACCTTCCATGATTAAAAAAAAAAAAAAACCTTGTCTTCATAATTAAACACGAGTCAAGGAATATGTCATACTCGTAAAGTTTAATCTCTCAATTCTCGATCCCTAATAGACTAATGAAACCAAATAAGATAATATCTCATATCTACTTATTCGAGCATGACCATGCATTTCATAGTCTCACTTTTCCAATAATGCTAGACATCTCTCTCTTGTTATATAAGAGGGACAAACCCTATCAGGATCATTCGACTTTCCATCGTAGAAATAAAGACATACTCAATATACGCCTTTATTGTCCACTCAGTTAAGAGTGGCGTTTGACCATATCAAAGTATGAAATCTTTCATGCAGGAATCTCTAATGACCTCAAATCAAAAAATCAACATAATTATCACATTGAAATCACTTATGACACTCATATAACAATCCATGAAGTGATTTCAAGGCGGGTCAATCCAATACACAATACTCAACATGTACTTATGTGATGCTTTCATATCCTATATCTATGACACTTGTCAACAATTAGTACATACTAACCTCTGCGTGTTATTGATATCCTAATCTCAATAACATCTGACCAGGGACGTTTTAAGAATAGAAATAAACTATTTTAAGGATGTTACATAATTTACTAAATATATATTTAAGCAAATTATATAATGATATAAATAGCATCATATAAAGTTATGCCAACTACGTAAATCATCATATGATCTTTGGGCATATCCAACAGGCATGTGTTCTTGGTGATCCTTGGTCGGAAACCAATCAAGTAAAGAAGATCTTGAGATCTTACCAACAAAATTTAGAGACAAGGTAATAGCCATTGAAGAGGTGAAAGACATCTCCAAGATGCACTTAGATGAGTTAATCGATTCATTGCAAACCTACGAGTTGAATCACTTTGACAACAAGAAGAGCAAAAGTGTTGCACTCAAGATGGAAGTTGCATCTTCATGTAATTTTGATATTAATGACAATCAGATTGCATTAGTGGTGCAAGCGAGCCGAGCCCGAATGACTAAGTTTGAGCTCGATTCGTTTATATTTTGTCAAGCTCTTATTTGGGTTCTCAAGAGCTTAAAAAGCTAGGCTCGAGCTCAGCTTGTAAAGAATTAAGGAAGGCTCAGCTCGGGCTCGTCAAAAAAAATTGAAAACTCAAGTTAAAGCTCGTTTAAACTTGACTCTTGATCAGGCTCGTTTAAGCTTTTTTATTATGATCAATTTAAATGTTAATTGTCATTTACTACTAAATTGTAGAATAACTCCTTAGTAATATAATTATTATGAAACAGTTGAGAAGGTTGCAGAGCATTTTATACACCAACCACATCCTTTGGATATACTAGAGATCATCAAATTGAAAAGGAGATAAAGAACTGACTCAGTTATACTAAGGAGAAAAATAATGAAAATTAAATGATGTAGGTTGCCCCAAGCTCAAAATGGGCTCAACTTTGACTGGGTGACTGTTGGGCTTTTTATGGTTTTATGGCTTTTTATTTCCAATTAGGTTTAGGTAGATTCTAGATTATAAATACCTTGTTTTGTCTTAGTTACAAACAGCTTTACAATGTGATTTTTTCGACTTTTGTCGTTAAACTGAAAACTTATGTGTTTTCACAATATCCAATTCTTTTTCCCGTTTAGTCTTTTATTCGTTCCTATTTATTGCATCAATTGGTATCAGAGCACTAGGTAGAATTCACCAATGGCTGAATAGAATCGTGTTGGTCATGTTGGAATTGAACGTGGAGTTGTTCTTGAGGAAGACAAGCAACCTCGTCAACGAGACTTGCGAGAAAACAAAAACGAATAATAGAAAAGGCGGATCCAAGACTTGGAGCGGCAACTGGCGCAAACAAGGTTGGACCTTTAGACTAAGGAGGGGGCGGAATTAGAGATTGAATCCGAAGATGAGGGGGAACTATGGGCATAATCGAAAAGAACGACCTGGCAGACATTCTTCTTTCTAGAATCTCGACATGAAAATCAAGATTTCCAATAAGGCAAGCAGGCAGATCGAAAGATCATAAAAAAAATAAAAAATAATATAAAAAAAAATAGACTGGAGAAACGATCCTCTGCTTCTACTATTCCGTCGGCACTTGCTGCTCACCTAAGAGATCGACTTGTTGCTTTGGTGGTTTAGATCTACTCATCTACTCGACTGGAACTGCTCGTTGCCGCCTAGATTCGTCCACTGGACTATTACCTCGCCGACCATGGAGTGGCTGGCAACAGTCTCAGTGATTGTTCTAGCAACTTATGAAACAGTGGATCATGTTATTAGGTTTTTTTATATATTTTATATTTTTATTTATTTATTTATTTATTTTAATTAGTCAACTCCACGTTCCCTTCCAACAAAACGTCGTTCACGACCAACACGATTCTATTCAGTCATTAGTGAAGGCAACCTAGTGCTCTGATACCAACTGATGCAAGAACAATAACGAATAAATGACAAAATAGAAAGAAAAGCTGGAAATTGGTGAAAACTATCTAGTTTTCAATTTAAGGATAAAAGTCGAAAATTATCACATTTTTAAAAGCCTTCAGTAACTAAGACAAAATGATATATTGGAAATTAAAGAGCCCCAAAAACATAAAAAGCCCAAAAGTCAAAGTTGATCCCATTTCGAGCTCGAGCCAGCCTGCATCATTACTAATGTAAGAACAATAACGAAAAAACGGCTAAACAGAAGAAAAAAAAATGGAAATTGTTGAAAACTATCCTGTTTTCAATTTAACAACAAAAAGTCAGAAATTATCACATTTTTAAAAACCTTCTGTAACTAAGACAAAACGAGATATTTATAATCTAAAATCTACTTTAACCCTAATTGAAACATAAAAAGCCCTAAAAACATAAAAAGCCCAAAAGTCAAAGTTGAGCTCATTCCGAGCTCGAGCTAGCCTGCATCATTCTCCCCGACTTGGAAAAGATTTGCCCTCGAATCTGACTCGTCCTTACCAGCTAGGTTTCTACCAGTGCTAAGGTCCAAAAGAACTCTAATTAAAAAGCTAATAATAAAACTCCTAATTGGGCTAATAAACAAAACTTAAGACCAAATCCAGAATTTCTGAAAAATCGAGGCCCTCTTCAGCAAATAAGGAAAAAAAAAAAAGATTTTCTTGTCTCCTTCTTCACTAAGTAGCCAAGCCCTAGTCAACCTTTGACTAGCCGTTAGCCACAGATCCGCCATCATTAGAACTGAGCACCTCAACCGCCCATCGCCATTGCCATCGTTCTATCATGCCACGTGCTGCCAGATCTGATCTGCCCATCATTGTCCAAACAACTGTTCTGCTTACTGCCAAATAGTTCAGTTGCCGGTAACTTGAATCTGTTGCCAGTCGTTGGTCTGTTGTTTCTTCTGCATCTGGTTGGGGCGAAACTTGCTGATCACCACCTGCTCGCAAATCTGCTTGTCAATGCCTCTGCTTCTACTGTTCTGCCTGCACCTGCTGCTCTCTTGAGAGATCGACCCACTGCTTTGGTGGTTTAGATTTGCTCATCTGGAACTGCTCGTCGCCGCCTGGTTCTCTTGGATCTAGCGCCCACTGGACTATTACCTCGTCGGCCATGGAGTGGCTGGTAGCCGTCTCGGTGACTATTATAGCAGGTTATGAAATAGAGGATCGTTTCTCACGTTGATTTTTTTTTTTTTTTCAATGATCTTTCAATATGCCTGCTTGCCTAATCGAAAATCTCGATTTTTATGTCGAGATTCTAGAAAAAAGATTGTCTGCCAGGTCGTTCTTTTCGATTACCCCTTAGTTCAAGACCCGAAACGGATTGACGTCTTCTCCCCTCATCTTCAGATTCAATCTGATTCTGCCCCTTCCTTAATCTGAACGTCCAACCTAACCTACGCCAATTACCGCTCTAAGTCTTGAATCCGCCTTCTCTGTTGTTCATTTTCTTTTTCTCGCAGGTGTCGTTGACGAAGCTGTTTGTCTTCCTCAAGAACGACCACGTTCCCTTCCAGCACGACACTATCCACGACCAACACGATTCTATTTAGCCATTTGTGAAAGCAACCTAGTGCTATGATACCAACTGATGCAAGAACAATAACGAATAAAAGGCTAGACAGAAAGAAAAGTTGGAAATTGGTATAAACTATCCAATTTTCAATTTAACAACAAAAGTAAAAAATTATCACATTTTTAAAAGACTTCTGTAATTAAGACAGAACGAGATATTTATAACCTAAAATCTATTATAAACCTAATTGGAAATACAAAGCCCTAAAACCATAAAAAGTCCAAAAGTCATCCAGTCAAAGTTGAGCTCATTTCAAACTCGAACCGACCTACATCATTCTCCCCGACTTTGAAAAGATTCAGCCTCAAATTTGATTCATCTCTAGCCTGACAAGGTGATGCTTTGCTACGACTGCCTACTAACTATGGCCTGGCCTGCATCGATCTAGCCTTGGCTTTCTCTGGTGAACCATTTATCCCATCATTGACTATTTTAGAATCATGGAGTTGCAATTTTTCTTGAGATCTTGTTATTAGTTTTTTATTATTATTATTTATTTTAATTAGAATTCTTTTGATCAAAAATACTAGTAAAAACACAGTTAGTGAAGACGAATTAGATTCGAGGACAATTCTTTTCCAAGCCAAGGAGAATGATGTATGCTGACCTGAGCTCGAAATAAACTCAACTTTGACTGGACAACTTTTGGACTTTTTTATAATTTTAGGGCTTTTTATTTCCAATTAGGTTTAAGATAAATTTTAGATTATAAATATCTCATTGTCTTAATTACAAACGGCTTTTATAATGTAATTTTTTCGACTTTTGCTTTTAAACTGAAAACACAATATCCAATTCTTTTTCCTATTTAACCGTTTATTCATTCCTGTTTCCTATTTAGCCGTTTATTTGTTCCTGTTTATTGCATCAATAAGTATTTATGATTCATATGCATACATAGCTACCATATTAAGATCTTACAGAAAAATGGTGTTTGATAAATCACTGTTAAAAGGATTAAAAAACGGGGGAGATGAATGCTCATATTCAAGGTTTCCACAATTTCATCGTGCAATCTTCACTGAAAGTAGCAACAAGGTTTCAGTGGGGATGGTGGGTTATGCCAGTTACATCCTTCTCATGTACCTGCATGAATGAAGAACAACACTAAATAACACCCCTCTCCAGAAAGGTTTACAATACAAATTTAAGTATGATATCTACAGCAGCAGCTATGATATGAAATCTTTCATAATGTACGTGATTGCTAAGAAGTTATGAGAGAGAGAAAAGTTACAAATTCTAACAGTCAAGCACATAATGACGATAAGAGCTGAGGATAGTGTTCTCTGTTTAGAGCACACTCTGAAATAGAAATGTAAAAGGCTAACCTTCATCAAATGTTCAAGTTTCCCAGATTGATAGCTGAAGCAGTACAGATTTCTGGAACAAAAATAAAGATAGAGCTTGTTAAGTGAAAATATTCTAGCAAAATCCTATGGTGAAGTAAATACTTTGAAGGGCAGCAGTAATATTTGGGCCAATCCCATGTAAAAAAGCTTGGCAAAACAAATTTTATAGCAAAACAGTTCACAGCAAAACATAGAGTATAACAGTTCACAGCATCCCCCGTTACAGCAAAACAGAATGACATAGTAAAACAAATTACATACCATATTTTATAGCTTCATTGGCAAAAAGCGGAAGAAGAATTTCTATCTGTTTCTTCTCTTCCTGCAACCAAAAGAAAAGGAAACAGATTAAATCAAGTATTAAATGCAAATACTTAGAATTACATATAAAAATGAAATATGTGGTGTCTTTAACCAAAATCGAATTATGTGGTGTCTTTAATTAGTTAACAGCAATGTGTAGTAGACAGTATTGCTCCGTGACTCTAAAACTTGTATCTAAGCAAAGAGCCCACTGAAGTAAACATTCAGAAGAAAATTGCAGCAAAGGGCATGCATTTAGAATGAAGAAAAGGACAGGTGTGATACTTTACCCAAAATCAAATTATGTGGTGTCTTTAATTAGTTAACAGCAATGTGTAGTAGACAATAATGTTCCGTGACCCTGAAACTTGTATCTAAGCTAAGAGCCCACTAAAGTAAACATTCAGAAAAAAATTGCAACAAGGGGCATGCATTCAGAATGAAAAAAAGAACAGGTAATGAATAATAAATTTTTTTTCAGCATTTGCCTTTCCCCGTTGTGTACAAGATCCATCTTTCACAAACTGCCAAAATGTCATTCATTTTCTTTCAAAATTTCAATCTTTATCAAAAAGTGAATAAATAACACATTAGATGACCACCCCCATTCCAAAAGTGGGACAAAAATAAATTCTCCAATTACTTATTTTGACATTGCAAGAACATAATTTACTATAGATTCTGTAATAAAATTTTAAATTCAAAGGGTGAAGTGTTTTCTTTCATTTGATACAGACCTTACATTTCAAGAATGCCTTGCTTAAAAGATCTTGTTTGGATATTTTTTCACTTGGTAACAGACATGGGAGATTCATTTTGAAATTATAAGACTAATCACAGAAACTTCATTATAGAGATAAGTTAAACTTCATTGAGAACTAAGAACTTAAATTTCTTGTACAAAAGATTTAAAGAATGAACAGAAACCTATCATTTCTACTAAAACTAAACCAAAGCAGGGTAAAAATGATTTGGCTCCATCTATCACTCGACAAAACAAACATCAATGAACAAAACAGACATATGAATAAGCAAAAAAAATCTCAAAAACAAACAGAAGGCAGCCAAATCGAAGAGATTCAGACTCCATATCGGCAAATCCCCCATCACAGGCCATCCCGATCGAGACTAGTACAGATTATAAAGCCTCTGTATCTTGAAGCTACTATTTTTAAAAAGAGGACGAATGACAAATGAACTAACCTGCAGCACTCTGTCGGCGACAGCAAGATGATGGGTTGGGTTCCGGCGGTGGCAAGAAAGACAGGCAACGAGAGACAACCAACGGCAGCAAGAAAGACATGCGACAAGAGACAATAGGCGGCGACACTAGAAAGTACTATTAAGTGAGACAGTCGGGAAGTAAAATTGAGACAGTCGGCGGCGGATGAATTAAGGGTAAAATGAAGGGAGGGAACTCAGGGACGTCGGGAACTAAGTGAAATGGAATTTAGGGTAAAATGCAATTTAAATAAAATATATTTAAATAATAATTTATATAATAAATATATTATATTATATAATATATAAATAAATTATTATTATATATATTAAAAGCTATTTTAGACGTAAATAAACGAATATATAAGGATTCGACTCGACTCCTTTAATAAGAGAGTCGAATTTGAGTCGAGCCTGAACATGTTTAGAATGAATCGAATTTGAACTTTTATCGAGTTGAGCCCAAACCATTCTCAAATAGTCGTATCTCATTTACATTCCTAGATAGCATTCATAATCAGAAAGTTCAAGAAGTTTCTTATGAAGAAAAATATCATCTGAAAAAGTCAAATAAAAATTCATTCAAGTCAAATCCTAAGAAGAAGTTCAAAAAACTAGAAAATAACCCTATTTCAAAAGATGAAGAAAACAAGGATGCAAGAGATTCCATTCAATGCCATGAATGTAAAGTCTATGGTCATTACAAAGATGATTGTGCTAACACTCTCAGAATGAAGAATACGGAGAAATCCGATAATACAATCTAGAGCAATATCGATGAAGAGATTGAAGAAGGCAACAAAGATGAAGGTTTAAGTCATTTTGTTGCATTCATTACAAAAGATATAATTGATGAGACAACTGACATTCAAAGTAATTTTATGGAGACAATGAAGATGTTGAACGTGACACATCCTCTATATATGAATCACTACAAAATGTTTATGAACAACTATGTGATGAACGGACTCATTTGTCGAAGAAGTCTTTGTCACTCAAAGACAATTACAAAGTTGTGATTACTGAAAGAGATCAATTGACGACAGAAGTTTCAAAACTTCAATAGACTGTAAAAGATCAACAAGAGAAGTTTGAGATTACTCAAAGTAAATTGCAAGACGTAGCAAGTCAGATTCATAAGATGAATATTGGTGAAATCAAGCTTGAAGATTGTCATTTGGAAAAGCACACGATGATAAGACTACTGTTAGATATAATGCTGCAAACTCGTTAGTTGCAAATCGTTCAAATGTGACAATAAGAAGGAGAGTAACAACCAATAGAAGCAAAAGAAATCCTTACCAACCTGGTATTACTGTGGAAGAATAGGTCATCATAGAAGGAAATGCTACAACAGAAGGTATCAAGTCTCTGAAAGATTGAAAGGCAAATGGATATGGGTAAAAAACTAGCCCTCATTTAGAGATAAACTCTATCATCCTAAATAAACTGTAATTTGTGATATTGGAGATTCTATGAACAATAAGGAATAAACCAAGGGTGAATTATAGAGATATGATGAGATATGTATGCTATACATATTTGGTATAATAGAAGAATGTTAAGGAAACTTTATAAGATGAACATTGGATAAATGCAATGCAAGAAGAATTACAACAGTTTGATAGGAATGAAGTATGGTCTTTGGTTCCTAGACCTAATGATGTCAATGTGATTAGAACAAAGTGGATCTTTTGCAACAAGACAGATAAGTATGGTAACATTATCATAAATAAAACTAGACTTGTAGTTCAAGGTTATACTCAGATGGAAGGGATTGATTAGGATGAAACATTTGCTCTAGTTGCAAGATGGTAATCAATTAGATTACTTTTGGTAGTTGCATGTTCAAAAATATTTTAGCTATTGCAAATAAACGTGAAGGTAGTGTTCTTCAATGGCTATTTGAATGAGGAAGCCTATGTTGAACAACCAAGAGTTTTGAAAATCCAAATTTTCCTAATCATGTGGATAAGTTGAAGAAGGCTCTTGATGGATTAAAGCAAGCTCCAAGAGCATGATATGATAGGCTCAGTGGTTATCTTAAAAAATGACGTTATATTGGAGGTGGTGAGGACAAGACATTGTTTTTAAAGAAAGAATGTAAAGATGTGTTGATTGCACAAGGTTATGTTTACAACATAGTCTTTTGATCAATTTCTAAAGGCTTGTTACTAATTTTATTCACTTGAGGCAATAAGAGTTTGAAATAAGTTTGGTTGGGGACGTAACATTCTTTCTTGGATTGCAAGTGAAACAGTTGAAGGATGGTAACTTCATTTCTCAATCCAAGTATGCTCAAAACTTAGTGAAATAGTTTGGAATGCATCAAACAAAAGAGTTCAAAACACCAATGGGATCTACGACCACGATGGTTAAGGACGAGAAAGGAAAACCAATAAATCAAAAGATGTATAAAAGTATGATTAGTGGACTTTTATACTTGATTGCAAGTAGACAAGATATTGCATTCAACGTTGGTATTTGTGTTAGATAGCAAGTTACACCTAAAGAAACTCATCTTACTAGTGTGAAAATGATTCTACAACACATAAATTCCACAAATGAATATGGAATTTTCTATACAAAGGATTCAAGTATGCAATTGGTGAGCTACAACGATGCAAATTGGGTAGGTAATAAGGATGAACGAAAAAAGTACTTTTGGTGGATGTTTTTTCCTAGATAACAACTTAGTATCGTGGTACAGTAACAAGCAGTATTGTATCTCTTTGAGTACTACCAAAGCAGCGTACATAGTTGCAGAAAGTAGTTGTACACAACTCTTATGGATAAAACAAATGATGGAAGATTATGAGAATCAATATAAAGAGCTGATTATGTATTGTGATAATCAAAGTACAATCAGCACTTCGAAGAATCCTGTTGAACACTCAAAAACTAAGCATATAGACATCAGACATCATTTTATAAGATAACTAGTTGAAGAAAATGTTGTTACATTGGAATGTGTTGCAACAGAGAAACAAATTGCTAATATTTTTACGAAACCCTTAACTTCAGAAAATTTTATTGAGTTGAGAGGATGTTTGGGTCTGTGCATTGTTTGACTGATCTTATTTGGAGATAAGAATGGAGCAAAACCAGGCAGGAAGCTACAATTGGCTGCAACTTTATTTTAAATGGGTTTGATAAGATGTATCACACACTGGTGTTATAATTGACATAATTCTCTATTGAAACAAATTTTAGACATCAAGAAGAACTTTCTCCCTCTTTCTTCACACGTTTCTTTTCTCTAGAGAAATCAGGAAGAAAAACTTTTCATCTTCCAAAACCACGGCGAAGACTCAAAGTTACTCAATAAACAACATAAAGATGAAACTTTCAACAAAGAAATTGAAACTAAAGGTGAACAGATCGGGAAAGCAAAAGGTTGCTAAGACTTTTTCTTGTACTCCTCAAAAGAAAATTGCTAATAACTCAACACTTGAAAACATGCATTCTCATTTAGAGTTTGACGTAGAGTTGGTTGCTGATCAAGGTGGTTCAGATGGGGCGCAGGTATCGGTTCAGCAAGTTTCAGTTCCACAATCAGCTCCACGACGTTCAAAACGTTTGAAGAAGAGGACATGAGCTGTCTGAAATACCGAATTGATGTCGGGCACGATTTTCGAGACTACTGAAACGAGCTCGGATTGGGCTCAAATCTAATTGGGTGACCTGGAACCGTCCAACGAACCAAAATCATAGCTACGCTATGTTGCAAGGCTTTTTCCGACTATCTGGAGTCGTTTCGATGGAGTTTTGGGTAATTTTTTGTTTTCAGTGGCATTATCATAATTTTTCAGTTTTAAGTGACAGTTTCATAATTTACCATTTTTCTAGGGGTTTTTTTTGCAATTTCTTTACTTTTCATTTTCGATTAGGGTTCGGCTTTGTTTTGGCTTTAAGTTTTGTTTCGGTTGGTTGTTTTCGACAGTTTTGATGAATTAAAGTTGCCTCTTTTCGGCTTTTCGATTTTCGACTACTTCGAAAAATCGTTTTTCGCTTGATTTTAATTTTAATCTCCTAACTACTTGCGTTAAAGTTTGATTAGAAGGAAAATTGAATCAGGTTCTTTTGTCATTTCTTGTTTTTGCAATTTTCTGAACAAGAACGAACCTTCAGATTCTGTTTCTGACTGCCTCAGTTGCCATCAGAGTGGTGCCGGGTGGAATTCTCATTTGGACCTCAGTATTCTAATACCATCTACGGTGATGTCATCCCGATGGATGCCTCTCATTTGCTACTCGATAGGCCATCGCATTATGATAATCATGTGATGTATGATGGATTCACTGTTATACTATCAACCGAGGGCCAAAGAAAGTGGTACTTTAGCCCATGTGAGAAGGAATGATTGATAGTAAGAAGACAATTATCTGCTTGCCACGGAAGGAATTCGAAGAAGAGGTAACTGAGTCCGAGTTTTGTTTTGCTTTAGTTGCAACTGACTTGTTGACTTCAGACAACAGTGAGGCTGAGTTAGAGATTCTAGAACAAGTTCAAAAGTTGTTGACTGAATTTGCAGACTTGTTGCCAAAAGAGTTACCGGCTGGGTTGCCTCTGTTGAGAGATATCCAGCATCAGATAGATCTAATGTCGGGTTCTATCCTCCCGAACAAGGTGCATTATCGAATATCCCCAGAGCAACATGAGGAGCTAAAGCGACAAGTTACGAAGTTACTTGATAGAGGATTTATCCGAAAGAGCATCAGTCCCTGTGCGGTGCCTGCTTTGTTAGTACCGAAGAAGGATGGCACATGGAGGATGTGCGTGGGCAGCCGTGCCATCAATTGTATTACGATCAAGTATTGGTTTCCGATTCCACGATTAGATGACATGTTGGACCAGCTTAGTGGAGTGACTATCTTTTCAAAGATAGACTTAAAAAGTGGCTACCATCAACTCCAAATCAAACCTGAGACAAGTGGAAGACGGCTTGCAAGACAAAGGATGGGCTCTTCGAGTGGCTGGTCATGCCTTTTGGTCTCTCGAATGCGCCCAGCACATTCGTGAGAGTCATGGATCAGGTACTAAGTCCTTTCCTCAATGACTTTGTGGTAGTTTACTTTGATGACATACTTGTGTATATTCGGGTGAAGGAAGAACATTTGCAGCATCTACGGTTAGTTTTGGCTAGATTGCGAGATCACAGTTTGTTTGCCAATCGGAAGAAATGTAGTTGGATGGTTGACAGGATTGTATTCTTGGGGTATGTGGTTTCGGCAAATGGGATTCAACCAGATGATGCTAAGATTCGGACGATTCGTGACTGGCCAGTACCAAAGAATACAACAGAGGTTCGGTCTTTTCATGAATTAGCAAGTTTCTATCGATAGTTTATTAGGGATTTCAGTGTGTTGATGGCACCCCTGACTGATCGTTACAATGCCAAGGTGTTTGAATGGACAGAGGCTGCTCAAGAGGCATTTGATGTGATAAAGGAAAAGCTGACGAGTGCTTCAGTGCTTGCCCTGCCGAATTTTGATAAGATATTCGAAGTGGATTGTGATGCTTCGAAGGTGGGCATAGGAGAGGTTCTAAGCAAGAAGGGACGGCCAGTAACCTATTTCGGAGAAAAACTTGGAGGGCCGAAGTTGAACTATTCAACTTATGATGTCGAGTTCTATGCCATAGTTCGAGTTCTTCAACATTGGCGGCATTATTTGATACAGCGGGAGTTTATGTTATATTCCGACCACCAGGCATTGAAGTTTCTTCAAGGGCAGCATTGACTTAGTGATAGGCATGCCAAATGGGTGTCAGCACTTCAGGAGTTCACATTCAATGTAAAACACAAGTCAGGCATCACGAATAAGGTGGCTGACGCATTGAGTAGACGACGGTCGTTGCTTAACATGATATGGGTTGTCACCTTGGGCTTTGAGGGATTGAGAGAGTTGCTACGGGATGATGCTGATTTCGATCCTATTGTGAAAGTGGAGTAGCAGGAACGGTGTGATTACGTGCTTCATGATGGCTATCTTTTCCGAGGTAACTGCTTATGTATTCCTGATACATCGTTGAGATAATTAATCTTTCAAGAATTGCACTCGCAAGGGCATTTCGGCAAAGACAAGACAGACGGCTTGATCAAGGAGAAATTTTACTGGCCAGGAATTGACAAGAGTGCCCAGGATTACGTTAAGCGATGTCGAGTTTGTCAAATGTCAAAAGGAGGGATTAGGGTCTTTATACACCTTTACCCATTCCGGATGTGTCAATGGATTTTGTATTGGGTTTGCCGCGAACGCAGAAGGGGTTTAACAACATCATGGTCGTGGTGGATAGGTTTAGCAAGATGGCTATCTTCATTGCTTGCAGGAATTGTATGAATGCGAGCAAAATTGTCGACTTGTACTTTAGGGATGTAGTGTGACGATTTGGACTGCCACAGAGTATCTTGTCTGATCGGGATACGAAGTTCATGTGCCATTTCTGGCAAGAGCTTTGGAAGAGCATGGAGACTACTCTGAAGTTTAGCAGTCCATACCACCCACAGACAGATGGCTAGACGGAAGTGGTGAATCATACCTTGGGGAACATGTTGCGGGCGCAGGTCAAATCTTTTGGGACTTGGGATTCTATACTTGCGAAGATTGAATTTGAATTCAACCGCTCTGTGAACAGGTCCACCAAGTTTTCCCCTTTTCAGATTGTTTTGGGGCAAAATCTGAGAAGTCCTCTCGACCTTGCTATTCCTGATCATGGTTCGGCTCCATGGAAAGTGGAGGATCGCCTGGTTGATCTACAGTCCATTCATGCAACTGTCAAAGCGAACTTGGAGGAAGCTTATGCTCAGTACAAGTTACATGCGGATCAGTCAAAGCGAGATATCCAGTTTGAGATAGGTGATCTGGTTTGGGTTACTCTGTCCAAGGAACGATATCCTGCAGTGAATATCACAAGCTCAAGGACCAGAAGGTTGGACCATGCCAAATCTTGGAGAAGCTTGGCGTTAATGCTTACCAAGTCGAGTTATCGGACGAGTTCAGCATCTCCAATGTGTTTAATGTGCAGCATCTCACGGCTTTCCATGGAGATAATTCAAGCTTGAGGACAAGCTCCATTCAGGAGGGGGAGCCTGATGCAGAGCTGGTTGCTGATCAAGGTCGTTTAGATGCGGGGCAAGTGTCGGTTCAGCAAGTTTCGGTTCCACAATCAACTCCATGATGTTCAGAACGTTTGAAGAAGAGGACGTGAGCTATCTGAAACACCGAATTGATGTCGGGCACGATTCCCGAGGTGACTGAAACAAGCTCGGATTGGGCTCAAATCTGACTGGGTGACCCGGAATAGCCCAACGAACCAAATTACAGCTATGCTATGATGCAAGGCGTTTTTTGGCCATCTAAAGTCGTTTCGATGGAGTTTTGGGCAATTTTCTGTTTTCAGTAGCATTATAGTAATTTTACAGTTTTAAATGACAATTTCGTAATTTACCTTTTTTCTAGGGGTTTTTTTGCAGTTTTTTTACTTTTCGTTTCCGATTAGGGTTAGGTTTTGTTTTGGCTTTAAGTTTTGTTTCGGCTGGTTGTTTTTGACAGTTTTGATGAATTAAAGTTGCCTCTTTTCGACTTTTCAATTTTCAACTACTTCAAAAAATTGTTTTTCGCTTGATTTTAATTTTTGTCTTCTAACTACTTGCGTTGAAGTTTGATTAGATGGAAAATTGAATCAGGTTTTTTTGTCGTTTCTTGTTTTGCAAGTTTTTCAATAAGAATGAATCTTTAGATTTCGTTTTCGACATCGTCAGAGTCTCAACATTTTGATAACTCACAACAGTTGGAGAAATCAACAAGAAATCATGATAAAGCTATAATGGATTTAGGTAACACATAACAACTTTTTGGGTTATTTGAGAAAGATGGTACTGTGCATTCTAGTCCTATTTTGCATGAGAAAGATCTTATCTTTTCTGTTGATATGAATATGGGTGTTGACAAAGCTGTTAAAAAGAAACGAAATAAAGTTGTTAATGAAAACAAAAAAAAAAAAAATGAAAAGGGTAGATAAACCTGTACCTCCTACTGAGGATGGGAATGAAGTTCTGAATGTCGTAAAAGGGGAAAAATATGATGGGGAGAAAGCTGATTTTGATGATAAGATTAGAAATAGAAAATTGTTGGTTGAAAGGTAATAACATGAGAGACACTTCAAGCAGTATGGCTTTTGTGGCTTTCGAAGTTTATGTGCTTTTGGTGATTAGTTGCTGGTAGATTCTGATGGTGGATAATTTAAGGCTAAAGTTAATCAAGATGCTCTGAAGTTGATAATGTCGCTCATGAAAACATTTCTCTGATCAAGATTGGTATTACAACTGGTGACTCTATTTAAACTAGAAATTTGCTTGATTTGTTTTTTTTTTTGGATGATTGTATCGTGTACACTCTTGTGCAGTTATGTTTTTTTTAACTTTGTTATATTCGGACATTATTCTAGGTATGTAGTCATATTATGGTGGCATATTTCAATTTCTATTCAAATGCTTGGAATGCTAAAAGGTGAATTTGTCAAAACACATGACAAAGGAGGAGATTGTTGCGGAAATAACTTTTTCAACAAGCTGCAACAATTTAACAAGTTGACTTCCAGCCAAAGGACGATTTGCTGGTCAAAGCTGGTCATAGAAGATACTTTTGGAGTTCAAATGGATTAAATACTTCAGAATATTCAACCGGTGGTTATTTCCTAATCAACTTAAAGTTCAAGTTGTCATATGTTTTTCATGAAGGGTTATATAGGTTATAATAGGAGTGTGTGTTGCATCATCAACAAGCAACTTGATTCAAAGATCTGATTCTAGAAGACATTGGAAGAATTCGAATGTATATAAGAAGTGAAACGTCCAGATATTGAAGTAAGATGAATTAAGTTGAATCTAGTGAGAGAAAATTGAGAGTTTCATGTTGCTTGAGATTTACAATACATCTTCTGTTATAAGCTATAGGCATTCTTGAGAGATTATCTGAGTTGTATCAATTGGTGATCAAATTGCTCTCAAGAGGATCAGAAGATCAATCAATTTTTCTATTTGTCAAGATATTCTTCTAGTAGAAGAATAATTCTACAAGTCATCTGGTTGGAGAGACAATTGCAGTGCTTATTGCGACTTTGCGATAAGTTGTGTCAATGAGACTTCGGAAGAAGGAGGTGAAGCTAACTTCAGGGAGAAGTTAGTATTGATTTCTTTGTGGCAAAGAAATTTTTGCAAGGTTGAAGAATTCATTAGTCTCAAGTGACTTGGGACATGCACAAACTCAACTGTCATTCTAGATAAGAAATGGTGTAGGGATGCATTTGTATTTTTTGTTGTAAACAAAAGTATGAAGAAGATGAATCTCGATGAATGCCCCGCAAAGTAGACAAGGAGTAGGCCAAATTATGTTAACAAACATGTTTGGCTCTTATTTTATTTCTAGCTGTTTACTTGGTTACATATTTACTCAATGTTACAACATACTTAGACAGAAATTATACAGACAATTTTCACAAATCCATTTAGTCATAACTCTATAGGGACTAATTTAGTCATAACATGTGAGACCAAATTGGTTGGAGAAAAAAAAAAATTGGAGACCAAATAGGCTATGAAGTAAATTTAATTTTGTATATCTTCCCCTACAAATTTATTTTTGCTTGAGTTTTCATTGGAGTTGGGTGGACTGAATTAATTCTGGCCATTGGCCCATAACCGGATAAAGAAATAAATTGGTTAAAATAAAAGGAGAAGGATTCAACTCCAATTTGCCTAAACATAAGGGATCAATAGACTAAAAGCAAATATAAAAGTTTTAAACATTTTACCATTGTAATTTTGTATAACTTTAAAATGTAAATACTTTACTCTTAAAACATTTTTCACTTAAAAGATTGAAAAAAGGTAAGATTTTCAATTATAGATAAAACAATAAGTGAAATGAAGGTAAAAAAATTTAATTTTTCATATGTTATTTATTTCAATTTGATGAAAAAATTCTGCATGGAAACATAAAGATTCTATACTTTAGATTTTTGACATTTTAAGTATATAAGTAAAATTTTTTAGATCCTGATAATAAATTATTAAATTATATTCCTGGGAAATGTTATTTAATCAGTTTAGTTATAATTTTACTAAATTAATTGAATCAATTTTGAATTAAAGTATAAATATTATTTTTAATCATGAAATATATATATATATATATACATAATAATTTAAATTTTTAGAAAATATTGAATTGAAATATGAATATTATTTCAACATTCAAGTGAAATGTGAATTTGAAAATTAAGATTATTAATAAATAGATATTTTAAAATAACAAAGAACATAATATTAAATTTTGTTGGGCATTTTTCTCATTTGAAATCGTCCCGCACGTATATTTTTCTTTCCAAAATTCCGTTAGAACACATAGAAATTCCATATTCTCTAACGGAATTCTAATCATTTATTCCATAGAATTCAAATTTCACATTTATAATTTATCATCAAAAAATTCATTTAATTATGAAACTAAATAACATAAGTTTGTTTTTGGGTGAATCATGTTTTTTTTTAAAAAAAATTTGACCATTTAATTTTAAAATGTGCTAATTTAACTACTCAATTTTGTGGATTTAATAATTAAAAATTTTAACTTTGTAGGATTTGATAATTTAGTCATTTAACTTTATAAGTTTCATCGATTTAGCATTTAACTTTTATGAGAAATTTTAATGAATTTAACCTTATGATAATCAATTTGTCGAATTCGTAAAGTTGAGGTGATCAAATTAAAACGTTGAAAGTTGAATGATCAAACTAAATTCAATGATCGCATTAATACTAATTATTACTCCCTCATTAGCCGCCATTTTGAAAAATTAAGATTATATATTTTTTCCTTAAAATGCCTCCATTTATATACTAATCAAACTAAAAACAACATATAAGGAAAATAAAAAATAAAGTCATAAGAATAATATAAAAAAAAAACACATTTAAAATATTAATTAACTAACAACAATGACTTATCATTAATAATAAAAAAAAGTTAATTAAATTGGTTTATATTTAATGATAGATTAAGCATTATTATTATTATTATTATTATTATTGGCTTTGTTTTGTTTCTGAATGGAAGTGCAAGACACATATATTTAAAGTCATTAATAGAAGTAATTAATTATCACGTCATTATATTTCTATCGGTCACTGCACGTGCATCACTAGTGCCACTTTTGCATCGGCTAATGATGGGACGACCTGAAGTCCAAAACACAGAGATGCAGATGCGTCCTCGTATGTGGTAAAAGCTTGTGCTTCTTTTCTAATGTTTTTGTCTTGAGGAACAAAATCATTGCCATTAGGACGGAACACTATTGTTTGAGTGCGTTCATTTTTAAAACAAAAGTTTGCTGTTTAAGAATGCATTTTATCAAATATATATACATATATATATAGACATCTCCTATAAATACCTGTGTGCAACATAAGTTGAGCATCTTTGATGCCATGACAGAGGGATTTAAATCAAAAATAAAGTATGAATAGAACGACGTCGTTTTGGGAGGACCAGAATCCCTCCCAAAGCAATATCGTTTTTCATTTCAACTTGTTTGAAGAATTGAGCTCTGCTTGATTTCTAAACACTATAGAGCAGAAGGGTTTTTCATCTCCTGATGGAGCACTTTTAAAAGTGCTTTCCAAAATGAAAAGATGTATTTTTTAATTTTGTTAATAGAACTTCTTTTTTAAAAAATAATTGATAATAATAGTTATATTATATAAACTGTACACCATTTATCCGTAGCTACAAGTTGTTTGCTGTTTTTTTATTAATATAATTAATGTAAAGTCTTTTTATTTCATAAAATGTCCCTATAGAAAAATAACATTAAGAATGAAAATGTTTTGTGAAGAGAGAGAGTAAAGGTAATATTTAAACATGAGTAAAAATATCTATTAAACTATTAATAATGACTTATACTAAATGACAAAAAAATAAATGCAAGTCAAATGACTTATAGTTAAGAATGAAGGGAATGGTATATTAAAACCTAATAATTAATAATTTCAAGAAAAATTTGGAGTAATAAGTTTGATGGGTGAACATGTTCCAACCTAGAAATTCGATTCAATCCAAAAAGATACACCCCAAAGACGATAACGGACCCAAGCCTCAGAATAAAGGACTCAGGTCCACCAAAGAAGAAAGCTATCAAAGAAGAAACAATCCATGATAAGCGTTTTCAATTATCAAAGAAGAAACAATCCATCTCACACTCGAGTTTGAGGTCTATTTCTCTCTCAAAGGAGCTCGTGGTCTCTACTCAACAAGCTTGAGCTCCTAGCTACAATGACTTGTATGAAATGTTGACAACATAAGAAACATGCATGGAAATGACACTCTCTGATAAAGGAATTTCGAGAATTCACGAGAGATTGGTGGAATACAATCTTAAAATCAATGCCATTGACTAGAAATACACGAGGAGAAGAGCACCTTCATGAGAAAGAGGTCAACTGAAACAAGATAACAACATCTAAAAAGAGGAGGTGAATTCCTCGAACACACAACGAACACAGTGATCAATATTGGTTTCAGTCTTTTCTCTCCTCAAGTATATTGACTGCTTTGACATATGAGCTATCACAAGAATAACTATCTGTTCCATTTTTCTTTGATTCTATTTTACTGTTTGTTTTATAGGTGCTGAGACAAATTAAGACAACCCGGAAACCAAACTTGGACCCATCAAAGTTAATTACTAAACTCTTTGATTATTTTTTTTAAAAAAAGCAAAAATTTATATAAACTCAATATGGGAAACTTGATCAGTTCAATTTTTATGTGGCGTACTGTTCAATATATATTGGGATAAAAAAAAGGACACTACTAAGTAATATTATTAGTACTATCTCTATCCTACCAACAATCGAAGAGTTAATTATTAAAATTCTTAAATTAGATATATTATGTAAAAAATATTCATTTTTTCTGGCCTTCATAATTACACTTCTCTTTCTTTGATAAATATATAATTTATATAAATAAAGAATAAGAATAGAAAAAATATTTTAATTATATATTAAAAATTACGCAACAACGATACAAATATTGAAATGCATTCTAATAAACAAGAAAAAATTCTCAAATATATCCAAATTGGTTGACTCAATTTCAATTTTATTCACTTTCTATAAACATTTCATTTCTATCCAAATAGGTTGACCCAATTTCATCTTATACCCAAATTGACTTTTTAACATTTTTGGGTAATTTGAAATAGGAAATTACGCCCTCACCCCTCATTTTTCAATACCTTAATCGAGAAGCGAGACTCAACTTTTCATCTCCTTCTCGATTTTATACACAACTGTCCACTACTTCTCGAAAGCCCTCACTTTCATTTAGCATCACCATAATATTTAGCATTTTCTTTCCACACCAAAGCAAGCCCTCACTTTCATTTTCTTTCTCCCTTCCACTCTCATTTTCTTTTCCCTCACTCCCTCATTCCTATTTTCCTTCCACTCCCTTCTTCCCTTCTTCCCTTCTTCACTCCCTCACCGGCGACATCCTTCTTCACTCCCACACCGATGCGGCTCTTCCTTCACGTCCCAGTAGGTTTTCCTCACTTGAACCTTGATTTTGTGTTGTTTAACTTCGATTTTGTAGTTTGTTGGAAGTATGGATTAACTGTATTGTATTGTGCATGGGTTTTGAATATTGAGTCTCAAATTGTTGAAATTTTGTCTCAAAAGGTTTAATTTGGGTGTTGATCAGTTGAACTCTCTCGGTGGTCTCGAATTTAGGTCACTGATCTCGAATTTTTTCATGGGTCTCAAATGGATGGTGCTTGGGTTTTGGGTATTGGGTCTCAAATTGTTGAATTTGTGTCTGGAATGGTTTAATTTGGGTGTTGAATTGTTAAATTTGTAGGGTGTCAAAATTGGCTTATTGTCTCGAAATTGGCTTGTTGTCTCGAAATTGACTTATTGTCTCGAAATAGTCTCATTGTCTTGAAATTGACTTATTATCACGAAATGCTCTCATCATCTCGAATGGCTTGCATAGGTTTTGAATATTGTCTCGAAATTGTCTCTACTGTCTCGAATGGTATTTTTTATCTCGAAATTTACTATGGTCTTGAATAACTTTTCTTTGGCCTAGAATTTGTTGCCACTGGTCTTGAATGGATTGTATTGGGTCTCAAATTGTTGAATTTGTGTCTGGAATGGTTTAATATGGGTGTCGAATTGTTAAATTTATAGGGTCTCGAAATTGGTTTATTGTCTCGAAATTGGCTTTCTGTCTCGAAATGCTTGTCTCAAAATGGTCTCCTTGTCTCGAAATTGGCTTCTTGTCTCGAAATTGTCTCTAGGGTCTCGAATGGAATTTTTTTTGTTTCAAAATTTTCTATGGTCTCGAATGGCTTTTCTTTGGTCTAGAATGGGTTCTGGAATTGGTTGGGTCTCGAATGGATTGTGTTGGGTCTGGAATTCGTTTAATTTGGTCTCTTTACTGGAATGGCTTGATTGTTGTCTCGAATGATTGAATTTGGTCTAGAACTATTTAATTTTGGTCTCGAATGGGTAATTTTTGTCTCGAATGGTATAAACAAGTGTATATCCTATCTACATTATGTCTAGAAATTGTACATTGTGTATGGAATTATCTACATTATGTCTTGAAATATTTATAGGTTGTGTCTAGAAATAATATTATTTATTAATTAATAATACTTATAATACTATTGATTAATTTTTTCAACGTTATAATAAACGACATTATACTGAAGATATACAGATCCCGCGCAACATGCCTTTGACCTCCGACACGATCCCGCTGTGCCTGACGAGAGCACGCTTAACTCACACGCTAAGTATTCGATGGTTACACGTATCGTGAACCTGCTATGGAGCCATGGGGCACTACAATGTTTTCGGACGGGCAACTTCGGATACATGGTGGATCTTCCCCATCATCATGGAGCGTACTCTGCCCGGGCAGCCGAACATATACTAAGATGGAAGGTAACTTTGGAGCGTGCCCGGCCAGACGAAATGTGGTTTTTCATCAGAGGCCAGTTACAACGCCTGGGCCTCCAAGAGTACGCTCTCCTCACTGGTCTACGTTTTGGGGTAATAGATCGACGTATTATTGATAGGTCACCGATGACGGGTTCTGCCATGGCTCGATTGATTGGGATCAATCCGGCTACTCCAGATGTGGTCTTGATGAGATGAGAAGCCATGGCCGTGGGTCAGTTGTCTATCGATGATACTCGACATCATCATAGGTCACTAGATACTCACCTGAGAGCCAACTGCAGTCATCCCTTTTTACGTATGGAAGATGTTAGATAATTTGGAGGCTACAGATTCGTTCCCATGAGGAACGATTGGGTGGAGCCACACAGTGCACTCTTATAGACAGACCATCTCCAAGGACACCCTAAAGAGACATTTGTACGGTAACCCTTGACTGTTGCTGGTAAGTTTTCATATTATTAATTAAATTCGTACATCAATGGTGTTTTTTAGACTTTCTAAATACTAAATTGAAATTTGTTTAACCTTATCTTTAATTAGTGGTGGGTGTATGAGCACTTCCCATCGCTGCGTCCTCAGTTGTGCAAGGACGCCTAGGATGCGAGTAGATGTGGCCGCTCCCACGTAGGACTACGACGCTCAAGGTGCCTTATCCTTTGACGTCCCCGACTTGGGATCACCGACTGGGGCAAGTTACTTGATGAGGTAAGTGAATACCTTATCAATATTCACCTTCATTTTAAAAATGATTTATTATCACTAAATCAAATTTACAATTATAGACGCATGCGGACTCCCCGTATATTGAGGCTGATCGGGAGGAGCAGCAGTAGCTGTACTGGGTTGATTTCGCCTGTATCCCACACATTACAGCAACATACTTGGGCAATTATCTGTCGAGTTCATTTTGGTTGGCGTGCAGACAAGGATTGTCGATTCGACCGTTCGATTAGGTTAGGCTCATCACAATTTCCAGAATTTAAGTTGATTTTGTATAATGCTAAATATGAAGATTTTTTATACTTTACTTTTATTTGATTTTAGATCCCATGTCATGATGGAGATGTAGCTGAGAAGAGGATTGATCAAGATCGGTCGAGTTAGATACGATCTGACGAATGGTATGTATCTCATTGTATTTTATATTATTGTAGTAGATTAGTCGATGCTATTCGATATGATTGTATTTACTTTGTTGATTTGCTTGCCTTGTGATTAGGTTATGAGTTCGTGGATCCAGGCTGCCACAAGGAGCCCTCCGGCTGAGGACCAGGGGAGAAGACACCCCTCTCCCAGCCCGACTCGACACAATCAGAGTTGATGTCAAGTATGTACCTGTTCCCATTTAAATAACACTCCCCCCCCCCCCCGTGAAACTATTATTGATGGATTCTAACTGTATTTTATAATTATAGTCTCCTGTGATGGCCAATGTACCCATGCCCAGGGTCGAGATGTTATTGTGTCAGCTTGAGGACCGATTACTACAGAGGCATGAGCCGGTCCTCCAATAGCTCACGCAGCTCCGGGCGATGCAGGCTGAGATCCTCGAATGGCTCACGCATATCGAGCGTCAGCTCAATGTGCTGGGGAGGGATAATAGTTGTGGAGATGCTCCTCCACTACATCATTCCCCTGCCCGAGAGCCAGCTACCCCCATACTCGAGGGGATTACTGACTCCATCGATGTCTTAATCAAACCGATGGCCACCCCTCGCCCGGCATCTCCCATGGTCCGCGATGACACCATGCAGGTAAATTTAACTTCGTAAATCAGTATTCATTTCTGTTACTGTTTTTTATCTAATTTTTAATTTTAAAATGGTTCCTTTCTTTTTTAAATAATAGGTCGATGCACCTGTTAGTCAAGGAAATTATCTAGACACCCCTCCGACTCTAGAGTTTCTAGCCATAGACGTTCCCATAATCCTAGCCGAGACTATCCAGGTAAATTTTGGATCGTAAATCTGGGAATTTTAGTTTATATTGCTCTTTCATTTTATTATTAAAGAATTTTATAGTAATTATTATCCAATTTATTCTTTTAAAGTACTGTTCATTATTTTTAATAATTGTTTTGTATATTTTATTAGGGGCTCGATCGAACAAGTCGGCCCAAGGCCATAGCCGCAGTTGTACGATCACCTTACACCGACCCAACCCATCACATCGAGTTATCCCGACCACAGAAGAGGTTGAGGACGAGAGGACGACTTGAGTGTTGTAGGTGTGGAGGGAGATTCCCGCTCTCGTGGTGGATTCCTACACCCTCGACCTTACACGGTTGGATGCCTTCTGCAGCATCGGAGCTTCAGATAGATAATTCACTTTCTTTTTTTTATTAACTTGCATTTTATAACTTTCCCGTTTCATAATCTAAATAAATTTTTGTCATAGGCGCGTGACTGGGCGGTGCGGCTCATTTGTCAAGGATGACCTGAAGAACGTCGGAGCCATGTCATTTCACACTGAGGAAGATCAGGTTGACCATTTCATGATAGGGTCGCGAAGAGTGGCAAGGGATGCCCCATCACTTTGTCCCTGCGGAGCTCGCTTCACATTCGCTTGGGCATACTTCTACGTACGTAATTAAATTTTGCATTCACCTCTATTTCATTTATGCTAGTTATAACATCATGTTTTAACTAACTCCAATTACAGAGCATTCTCCAAGGTGGGTGGGAGCAGACCAAGGCATCTCAAGCGGAGCCGGGGACGTACGAGTTCGATGCCTTTGTCACTGATTCGGTTGGCGGAGACTCGAACCTAGGAGAGGTAGCATGGTGGGAGGTAGGGGAGGTATTTCACTTCATTTTCTGCAAAACTCTTTGTTTAAATTATGATTTATTTAATAGTAATTGATTTAATATTTGTACTGTGCATATAGGTATTGATGCCATGTTGCCTACACTCACACTGGGTGTTACTCCAAATCTCACTGGAGAGGTCTCGGATCATATCGTATGATCCGAAACCATCGACCGTGGCAAAGGACTCTCGATTGGACTTGATGTCGCCGGTCTGTTCAATGTTGCCACGATTATTGCTGCAGACCAGCTTTTATGAGAGGACGGGATGACCCCAGTTACAGAGGTTCACTGGTAGTTTTGTTGACCCCCCGACGCATCACAACACTTCATCCTTGTTCAGCCAGACAGTGCTAGTTGCAAAGCTTACATTTGCTATTATATGACACAGTTGATGAGGGATGCCCCGCTTGCCTTCTACAGAGCTTATAGCGCAAAGCATTCGAGATGAGATGGCATGGATCATGTTACTGGGGAGCAATTTGTTGACGGCTTCCTATTTTTTTTTTTTTTTGTTTATTGTAAATTATTTCCTATAGCAGTCGTAGGTTTTTTTTTTTGGTAATTAATACACTAATGATAAATATATATTATATCAATGTTATAACTATAATATGTTTATAACCATACCCTTTTTTCATTTTTGTCCCTAAAGTATCTTTTTTTATCAAATTAGGACTCAAACTATATCCTTTTTTCATTTTGGTCTCTAAAGTATTTTTTTACCAAATTAGGACTGAAACTATACCCTTTTTGCATTTTTGGTCCCCAAAGTTTTTTTTTTTTTTTTTTTTACCAAAATGACCAAAAGGGTATAATTTGAATCCTGATTTGGCCAATAATTCTATGTTTATAATAAGGAATTATATATATCAATCCGTATATAAGGTAGAGACGATTGTGGCCTTGATTCAATGATAAAAATGCAATTTAAATTAAATGACAAATTCATGTTTCTTAAAATAATAACATTTATATGTCATGAACCGTGTCAACATTGATATTGCCAGGATAAAAATCCACACCCTCCATAGAGAAATTGACATGAACATTAACAAAATTTGTCCCGAAAGATTTTTGTGTGGAACTCGGATCAAATATAGGCACCTCATGATTTAAGTCAATCACTGTAAGATCATTTTCTTATTGATGTTGATCATTTTCTAGGGGATGTTGGGCTTCCGTGTTATGAGTATTTGGACAGGTGGTACGATTATGTCCTTTTCTCTTGCATAGGGAGCACATTATCCTTCGGCGGTATTGTTTGTTTCGACAGATAAAGCGAGCCTCTCGTGGTCTTCCAACAGACCTTCTACCAGTAGGAGGATTGACGACCACATCATCCATACCTGCAATTGAATTCAAAGACGAACACAATTGCACAGACTGTATCGAAGATGCATATGCTATCCCCAACTTTTTCGTGTCAAATGAATGACCACGACATTGAGTGTAGTAATGAGCCCCAGTTTCCTTATAAAAAAGAATTAAGGAAAATGACTTGTGGAAATATCTAATTACATGCTTATAGAATAAAAAGAAAAAAAAAATCGAAGAATTGGGTTTCTCATGGACCACACTTGGTCTCGAATCTCGAATGGAAAACACGTGAGTCTCGAATAGATGACATGGATCTCGAATGGAAGAATTAAGTCTCGAATGGACCACACTTGGCCTCCAATCTCAAATGGACCATACTTGGGTCTCAAATGGAAGGGATGGGTCTCGAATGGAGGGCATGGATCTTGAATGGACCACAATTGGTCTCAAATCTTGAATGGACAACTCTAGGGTCTCGAATCTGAATTCTCTTGTCCCGAATCTCGATTCTCGTTTCTATAATGGACCCTTTTCTCTCGACTGGACAACTAATGTCTCAAATGGACCTTCTAATCAGATAAGTCAGGAAATAGACCAAAAATTTACCTGGCAACAGCAATGGCATGTTTGCAAGGT
>JAOXNR010000028.1:703224-726637 GCA_028571225.1 Parsonsia alboflavescens | reverse complement strand
CCCATAACCCCTAGTTACCCATAATCCCCAGTTCCTCATAATTTCCAACAAGAAAGAGAAGCAAAACACAAATATAAATTTAAAAAAAAAAAAAGAGGTCGGTAAAAATAGATTGGAGTACAACTCACCTTATTTTGAGCTACTTAGATCTTCTCGGGTGTTCCGTCGCACAAGACTGATTTAATTTGTTCTCGGTCGAGGGAAGCTTTGGAGTTCAAAGTCTAGGGTTTTCGGTGCCAAAATCTCGATCTTCGGCTACACCTATCGTCAAAATGTTCGGCCAAATAAGGTGGGTCTTCAGGTACCGTCTCGGAGAAAACTCAAAAACTTACCATTGCAAATCTGAAAAGCTGTCGACGAGGATCTCTACAACAAGGTGAGAAAGCCGCATGTGAAACCCGAAGGAGTTCGGCTCCTTTTGATTTTTGGGATCAAATGAAAAACGGCATCGTTTTGGGAGGAATTCAGCTAATCCTAAAACGGCGTCTTTTTAATAATCCCTCCCAAGTAGTCTGAATCCTTCCGTCACGTTCGTTAATGGTGCCCATTTTATCCTAAGCGCTGGCGCCTATAGTAGTCCTTCTCTTATAATAGATATGTTAGTTTTTGAATGTGTAATAAACAATCATAATATAGAAGGATTGTTTTGTATAAAATTTTTATTATATTTTAATATTAATTGTTTAAAATTTAAAAAAAAAAAATTGAAAATTAAGATAAAGACATTCGAGTTTCTACATAGTTTGATACAAGTTCAACCCAAGTACCCCCTTCCACTTATTTTTTCGGTTTCTTTTCTTCTACTTGGCTTGAATCAACTAGATTGTATTCCCAATTGAAATCACTAACACCTAGTTTGGGAGGAGAGAAATGGAGAGTAAAGAAGAGAAGTGGAAGCATGAATATGAAATTTATTTTGTTTGGAAGTTTATTTTGGAGAGAAGAGAAGAGAGATGAGGTGCTAGGAAATATCTCCTAAGAGAGAAAGAGCTTCTCTCCAAAAGTGGGATGATTTGGAGAAAAAGGTAGGGATCCATTCAATTTAAAATGTGAAATATACCTATTTTATTCCTCTAATATTATTATATATTTTTAACTTCTAAATAAGAAAAGGATTATTCTAGTAAAATTACAATCTTTTCCTCCCTTCTTTCCAACACCAAATGGGGGAAACACATACTCTTTTCTTCTTTTCTTTTCTAGAACTCCTAGATTATATTTTTAACAAAACACCCTATATTCTTTTCTTTCTTAACTTAACGTTTCTTAGCTTAATGTACTATTAAACTCCTCACCTTGTCACGATAATCAATATTGAGCTTTAAACTTTTATTTTACCCCGTTAAACCCCTCACCTTGTTATAATCACCCTATTAAGGCCTTCAACTTTTATCTTAACCCATTGAACCCTTGGTATTATATGTGATCTTGAATTAGAATTTCTGTTCAATTCCCTAGACCCATCATACAAGGTTCAAACTAATTACATTGACCTATGTTGTTTTTCAATCATCAATTTTGTTTTAGTAGACAATTCAACACTTTATTCAAAGTGATTGAAAGCTATTAATAAAGTTAATTAAGAACCCTACATGAGTTTCATGAAAAACACCCCAAAGAACAAGTTTGATCCAAATTGAATTCACTCAAATTTGATATAACGTTATATAAAAAGTTCTTATTAATTCAAGGTTACAAGCTTTTACATAGGCTTAGAATCCTTAAATAGGTAAGCTTCTAAGAAAAGACAAAAAAGTCAACTATATAATTAAACTGGCCATCCATAACTAGACATTGAGCTATCAAAATTGGTTAGACCTGGCCCGACCCTACCTCGGATTTTTAAAGGGTTGAATTTGAAAAACTTGACCCTAATTGCAACAAGGGCTTTTTAGCCCGTCCCTTAAGAGCCAAGGGCCAACGAGGGCTTAGAGAGGGTTTGGCTGGGTCGGCCCTTGGGATCAAAGACATTTTAAAAGTTATTTTATTTTATAATTTATTTATTATAATTTTAAAGAGTACATACTTTCTATTATTATTACTGTATTATTGTTTGTAATAGTATTTTTTTCTTATAGAAACTCAAACTCTTTGTTTAGGTTTTTTTTTTTTTAATGAGTTTTAAATCTTGAAATTGAGTTTTTCATTTTATGTTTGGTTTGTATTTAATAATTTTCAACATTTTTCTCTACTTTTCTGTTCACTCTGTTTACTATGTTTTGCATTTTTTAATAGTGTGAAAATTGAAGTGCTTTATTTTAAATATTTTTAAAGTAAAAATAATATATATATATATATATATATATATTTATATATACACAGATCTATATATAAGGGTTAGTCCATCCCAACCCTTTAAATTTTCTGGGCCTTGGGATTGGTTGGTGTTGGGGCTTGACCAGTCCCAATTGACAACTCTAGCTGGACACCTGATGGCCAATTTGATGTCATTTGAAGTCGGGCCGGATGGTCCATCAGATGGGAGTCGGATTAGCTCTTTTTTGGTTTCGTTCTACATTTGTTTGGTTTGATTTCTTCGTCCTTCTTTGATGCTTTCTTCTTGGATTAAAATGATATGATTATGAATGCATCAAGATGAGTTTTACAAGCCATCTTCATCCCATCTTTAAGTTTGAACTTTAAATATAGATCTTTGCACATAAACTTCCATCCATCAAGCTTAGTTTCTCCGAATTTGACATCAACAACAAGTTGTTCTTCATTGATTTGTACCAATGTCATCATTACCTTCTTAAACCTTGAAGTATAAGTCTTTGTACATGAACCTCATTGCATATATGTATCTTTTAAGATCATCACTCGAAAGCATTCATAAACTCTAATATTTAACATTTAAGTCTTTGTAAGCATTCTTTCTTCCATAAATGTCATCCTTAAAGTATTCTTCCCTTAATAACTTCCAAGATGGCCTCACTGTGCTAGGTTTGCTCCTTGATATCTACCAATATCTTATAAATCATTCACATAAAATCTTTTAATCACACAATAGAGTCAAATTAGTCCTAATTTCAATTGAAATCATAAAATATATTTTAATAAAGGGATGTTGCATTTGACAGATGCATCCCCGCACAAGAGCCCACACCTTTCCCCCAAAGACCAGTGGTGATCGGAATTGCAACATTTTTTCCCTTTTCAATGTCTTAGGTAGGGAGTATGGCAGGCAGGGAGGCCAAGAGGTCGAACCAAACCAATGACTAACTCTCTGCGCCAGCAATTCTGATTGCAGCATTTTTTCTATTTTGCAATGTCGTATGAATGTCTCGTAACGGGTATGGCATGGGGTGGGCTAAGAGCTTGAAGCAAACCAGCGCACCGATTTTCTGTACCTGCAATTCCGTTTTCGACCACCACCGTTCTCTAGGGAAGGGATTTTGGGCACTTGTGACCGTGATGCATTTGTCCCTTTAAGTCGTTTAAAACAAAAGGAAATAGAAAAGAGAGAGGATCGCATTTGAACGATGCAAAGTCAAACTAAGCCGTAGAAAGAAAATCCCGTGAGAAAAATGACATTCATTGCAAAAAAAGGAACCATCATTTTAAAAATGGACCCAAGTTGGGCAAAAGCCCCCTGGCCCCTTGCCACGAAGCCTATATATATATTACCATTAGGAGAAATCAGGAGAAGCCGGAGCAGCATAACTTGCACAGCCAGTTTCCGGTTACTTCGGGCTTTGAAAATCCCACAAATCGCAAACGGCTCTGTCCGCAGCCTGCTGAAGCTCTTCGTATTGTCACCAAATTTTTTCCATTCTTTTTAATGCTCATGGAAGACAAATCACACCCAGAAAAAGACTCAGAGAGAATATGGTATTTCTTGAGCTGATTTTTCCCTTTTCTGTGGCCAATGGTTCTTTTCTTTTTCTTAGTTTCAATCTCAAGTCGATTGAGAGAGAAGAAAGAGAGAGAAAAAAAAAAAAAATCTTCTTCTCACTCTTTATTTTAGAACTATGAAATCTGTGACTGAGTAGGCAAAGAATAGAATATTAATAGTAGCAATATTCAAGGCAACGTAAACTTTGATCCACCTCTTTTCCTCTCTCTCTCCTCTTTCTCATCCTCCCCTCTCCCAGGGCAAATGCTACGGTGGGTTCCTCCATGGACGCCTCGGTTCTAATATATCTATCGCTCTGAAGCACCCCGGTTACTTTCATCTGTTTTTTTTTTTTTTTGGAGGTGGGCTTCATTCAACAGCTTCCATTCTCTCTTTCTCTTCAAACTTTTTTTTTTGTCTTCTCCTCTAGTACTTCCATGAATTTCGGCTAACTTAATTAAGTGTACTTGCAACGCGAATGATACAAAACTGTACTTCTTTTGTCTTCTCTCTGTGAAACTTAGTTAAATTCGTCAATTTTTCCCTTTTCAGTATTCTTCGTAACGGGTATTTATGGGTTTTCCTAATTTTCAGACTTATGTTTTTGGTTTTACAGGTTCGGAGTTGCATTTCATGGATGGAAATGTTCTGCTTTGCCGATTCGCGCTGAGGAGCTACAGCTGAGCTCGTTTTGGTTTCTTATCTTTTTAATCCTAGGTTGCAAATCTATACTTGTAGTTATTGAATGTAGTAAAGAAGATATGGGATTTGATGAGTAATTGTTGTCGTTTGGTTTCCAGTTTGCAACAATTTGAGGGGGTTCTCCGAGGTCAGTGGTGAATCAAGCATGTTGACTTGCATTGCTTGTTCGAAACAGCAGCAGCTCAATGGTGGATCTCTACCGGAACAGGAAGACAATGATATTGCTGCTGCTTCCTCCACTAAACAGACCATCAAAACCCTCACGTCCCAGGTACTGTGGTTTCTGGAATTTTGATCCCCTTTCTCAGTCATTGAACAACGGTTGGATTTTTATTATTTTTTTACTCTATTTTTAAGATCAAGGGCATTGCAATAAAGGCGTCCGGAGCATACAAGAACTGCAAGCCATGCTCAGGATCATCCAACCATAACAACGGCCGTGACTATGTTGACTCTGACGCCGGTTCCATATCAGAACGCTATCATTTCTCTTACAGAAGAACGGGTAGTTTCAATTCCACGCCTAGACAATGGGGCAGAGAAATGGAGACCAGATTGAAAGCGCTTTCTAGCGGGGAAGGAACTCCGGCATCTGTTAGTGGACGCACTGAATCTGTAGTGTTCATGGAAGACGACGAGCCTAAGGAGTGGGTGGCTCAGGTGGAGCCAGGTGTACTCATCACCTTTGTTTCTCTTCGTCAGGGGGGCAATGATCTGAAACGTATTCGATTCAGGTATTCAAACGCTGCCTTCTGCTTGGCTTTATTTCAAGTTTTGATTCATTTTGATCCAGTTGTGAAAGTAGTAGTAATTTGTTTTCAAGTGATGGGTATATGTTTCTGGTACTGTGGCGATAATGATAACAATTTTGTTGGGGCGTTCAATACTGTCTGGATTATTGCTTTACGATTTTTTAATGTTAACAGTGATGCGGTTGATGTGAATTGGCATGTGAAGCCACATTGTAATGCACCACACCCGAAATTATGGAAGTGGCCCCAAAAGTGGGTCTGAAATCTCAACCAAGAAACTTGACTGGCATATAAAATTCACTTCAGCTTAGTCATTTTCTAAATGAGATCACACCACCCGGCATTGAATCTTAAAGCTGGGAAACCAAAAGGAGCGGGGACCAGTGTCTTCTGTCCTTATCATTGGTTTTTCTTTTGGGAGGTGGGGGAGTTAGGAAGGATGGTATTCAAACGAAATCTAGCTCCATTTCTTGAATGACTTACTTGCATTACTTAGTTGCTCTTGTTCTTGCTGTGGAGTTTGCCTAATCTGTTTTGTTGAATCATCTCTATGGGTGCTCCAAAATTGTATGAAAGGAACAACCACAACTTTCTATGGAAATTAGTTGCTTCCTGTGTCTTTCTTTAGTGGATCTTGGTCAATGTGAATGTCTGTGAAAAAAATTTATAAATAGTTAACAGTTTGGTTAGGCAATATCTGTGTGTTTCTAATTGACTGGGTCAGGAGCTTTTGAGACTCATTCCTGAAGACAATGACCATCTAAAGCTATATTACAAGTGAAATAGACTTGGATTGGAATTTCACCATACTATCCATGTTCCTCAGATCTACAGTGAAATTGACCTTGTTCAGGCTCAGAAAATGCACGTCTTCTCCTTTATATGGCAACAAACTGCTGTAGTGTCAGTGAGATGGATGGTCTTAAAGATTTTCCATTTCATCATAGCTGTACAGATAAAAACTTTCTCATGAAAGTGATTCCTCAAGGAGTCTGTCAGTGCGATGCGTTATTACTTTACTTTGACAACAACCAATTGTGTTATGGAAGGTTTTTTTTTTCTTTTCTTTTTCCACTCATTTATTATTGAGCATTTCAGCTATAAACAGAACATTATGATCTTTCTCTTGAAACTTGAATGCCCCTAGATTTCTTTGAGACACTATTCTCTTCCTTGCTTGTGTTTCAACCATTATGATTGCATAAGGGGTTTGAATTTTGCTTATAGGTCTCATTTATCTTCCTTGTCACAAGCTTTATGCTACGGTACCATATCAATTGTTCCTTCTGCTTATTAATATTTGCAGCTTGTTAAATTTTCTAACTTTTCTAGTGGTTATTTGTTTAAGTTCTTAATAATTAGAGGAGTTTCTTTAGTTGAGTGATTAGAGTGAAATTCCTGACTTCAAATCTTGACCCCTTGAATACTTTTAACTTAGTAATAAGATCAAGGAACAGTGAAAGGCATGGCCTAATGGTGAGAAAAGCAGATGTGTGGTGCCTATGTTTCTGATAAGCTATGTTCTGATTTGAAACTTTCAGTGATAAATAGATATTGGAGTACGTTTTCATACTGCTGAAAATGTGATGTATGATTAGTAATTACAAGGATATGCAGGGAGTTCTAATTTAAGCAGATGAGTTCCAAATTGTTTAATGTCTTGCACCCAAACTTTAGGTGGAAGAAGGTGCACATGAATTTTATTTGCCTATCGAAAAATCCAGAAATGCTCATTAGGTTGGAGCACTTGGCTTTATGAACTATTGACAAGGTATTTGTTCAGTTAAATGTTAACCATGATGCAGTTAAATGCTAAAGAAACGGATCTGTAGTTTTCAACCCCAAAATAAGGAATGGCTTCTAAAGAGTTACAAATTTGGTTTTTTCACTGCTGTACAATGGCCTTGGGCCTTCGGATTATTTCCAATTGAAGATATATATGACATTTTTAATGTTTTTCTTTTTCTTTTCTTTTGTTGGCGAGGGAGGGTGATTTCGTTGTTAGACTTATTATCCGTCTCTGTAGAAAATCTGCTCTCTGCAGTTTAGTCATTTTACAATCATTTAAATAGAAACCACTGATAAGGAATTCAAATTGCCTCTTCTTGGTTTTTCAGCCGTGAAATGTTTAATAAATGGCAAGCTCAACGGTGGTGGGCAGAGAACTATGACAAGGTTATGGAACTGTACAATGTCCAGAGGTTCAATCACCAGTCAGTACCACTTCCAACTCCACCTAGATCTGAGGATGAGGTTATCTTTCTTTCTTTCATTTAATTAATATTTTTTAAAAAAATTAATATCACTTCAGATACTGTTGGATGAAAAGGGCTTCTATATAAACATCAATTAATGGTTGCATTTCCCTTTTTTTTAGTTTCAACTCTTAGTATTCACAGTTAGCGGTGATTGATGTTTACGCTGCTTCTGGTTTACTTTCACCACTTACTTGTCCTAGTTGGCAACGATTAATGTTTTCTCATTCAACTATTGGTTTTGTTTCGTTCTGTTCACATAATAACATAATCCAGAAATCTAGAGTTATATTACGATGGGGCTGAGGATTATCCCTCCCTTGATTACTTCCTTAACCCTCTATATATCCTTACCCTCAAGGATGTGGCATCCCACCGTCCCCATCATGTCTCAAACTCAGGACCTCCAATTTCAAATATTGCTGCTTACCACTAAGTTAGCAAGGCTTGATGAAAGTTGAAACTTTGTTAACCATTTTTATTAGTCATATGCATAGAAAGAATTATATCTCCATCTGCCAACTTCAATATCTTGATGTTTGTTGCTGTGCAATTCTCACTCTTTTAGAACTCAAAGATGGAATCTGCTGAGGATAGTCCGGCAGCCCCACCCCTAGACAAAGAACCTTTACCCCACCATTTTAATCGTCCACCGGGTATTGGCAATTATTCATCAGATTCACTTGAACACCACACAGTGCATTCTCATCACTACTATGACTCTGGGGGTGTTACTTCAACCCTCTCCAGTATTAGTGCTGCAAAGACACAGACATCTTCAGTTGATGCTTCGGCAAGGAGTAGTTCATCGAGAGAAGGTGATCGCTCTGGAGAGCTTTCAGTTAGCAATGCTAGTGATATGGAGACGGAGTGGGTTGAGCAGGATGAACCTGGAGTCTACATATCAATCAGGGCTTTGCCCGGTGGCAATAGAGAGCTGAGACGGGTCCGATTTAGGTTAGTAGTTCTTTTTCATTATTTCTTTTATTGATGGTAACTTGTATGTCTTGATTATACTAACATCTGATATGGTGGTCACATTCAGCCGAGAAAAATTTGGAGAAATGCAAGCAAGGTTGTGGTGGGAAGCTAATAGAGCCAGAATCCAAGAACAGTACTTGTGATCCAGCGAGAGAGATATGAAACATCTGGGTGGATTTTGAATTGTCTTTTTCTTTAATTCCCTTTTTTTTTTTTTCCTATAGAAATAGGAACCTTTAACAATATGAAACAGTAGTTGGTTTTGAATACAGTGAAAACAGAGTGGTTCATCAGATTGATAGATATGCTCCTCATGTCTTAATTTGTGTACCTCTCATCCGAACATCATGACAGGAAATAAATTAGTGAATAATCAAAGCAGGTTCCTGCTGGAGCTCCTATTTTTGTCTTTGATTATTTATTCCGAAGTTCATTTGATTATAAGCAGAAATTTTTGTTCAACAACCAAGTTTTGTCATATTAGTATGCTTTAGAATAGGGGTGTAAATGAGACGAAACTATTCGGGAGAGGTTCGAATTTGATTTAGTAAAAGTTCGAATTCGACTTGTCTTAAATGAGCTTTGGCTCGGCTTGAGTTTGACTTTCTTATTAAAGAAGTCGAGTCGAATTCTTATATATTCATTCATTTATGTTCATCGGCCTAAAAGGTTTTTAATATATATTATAATAATTTATTTATATATTATATAATATAATATTTTTATTTAAATATATAATATATTTTTTATAAAATAAATTTTACATTTTTATACAAAAAGATTTTTTGTATTATGTTAATAACATTAATATAATATTCCTAAATTTTAAGACATCTTCTTTTTTTCAAATAAAAAGAGATCAATTGCCATTTATTTTTTTGTCTGAAGAGTTTTCCTATACCGTTTCTCTTGACAATTAAATCAAATTGTTTAAAACATATACAAAACCAAAGTCCTTACTGATTTATTCCAAGAAACATAAGGTCAAGGTACATAACAAAGAAGAAGGTCGGGTATTGAATCAATTCTTAGGTTTTACTTGGTCTTGATATTTGTTCTAGTTTTCCAGCAGGGAATAAGGAGAGTGGACTCAATCGAGGACTTCTCTACAGAATAGTTTCATTGAATTTATCTTTTTTTGGAGAACTGTCCGTCTCAAATTGGATAACTTTAGTAATTTTTAATAATAAAAACATTCTATTTTACTCCTAATCTCTCTGTTTTTATCAATTTAGTATCAGAGCAGGTCGAATTAGGATGGTGAACACGCGAATTTCATCTTCCAATCCACAACCAGATAACCAAACCAATCTTTCTCAAACACCAAGCCGAATTACTTGAACGGATTGATTGGATGGAATTATAAGAAAATCGATATAATTGAATCCGTTGATTTCATTATATTTTCTAAATGGTTATCTGAATCAAATTGAAAACAATATTTAATATTTAAATATATATATTTATAACATAATATTATTTATAAATTATAAAATATAACTATAAATATATATTTTTTAATAAAACAATTTGCCAACAAAGTCCTAAGCCCCTAGCTGATATCAACAAAATAAGTTAGATGTATGGGGCCCATACTATTTGCTATTCCTATATGGAGATGGAGGGAGACCTAAGTTGACATGAGACGGGTTTTTTTCCTTTCACCAGTCTCACACAGGTCATATGCCACATCACTGGGTTGCTCCTTGAAGCTTCTTCTTTTCTCTTGATTATTTGTCCTACATCGGAGAATTTTATCTTTGAGAAGCCTTGTGTCTTCTATATTTAGAAGAGGATGTGCAATCCAGAAATGCAAAATTCACAATCAATGAGACATGATTGGCTGGTTCAATATTGGTTGAACCGTTGATTGGACTGATACTTTTTATGGTCTATAGTCCAATAAAATATTGGCATATTATAATTTTATTTTGAATTTTAAATATTATTATTTTAAAATTTAATTTTAATAAATGAATTTTATTTTGAATCGAACTTAAATGAACTTAAATTTGAATCTTTGATTTTTTTAAATCAGTCCGAATTCGAGCCTAGTTATTTATGCTCTTGAGAGTTCGAGTCTGAATCAAACCCTGATAAAATATAAACGAACTGAGTTCAAGCCTAATATAGTATATTCGGGCTCTGCTCAGCTCATTTACACTATTACTTTAGAGCATATAATTATCTTATCTATTTATTACTTTTCTATGTCTTTCATTATTTATTAAAAGATATTATTTTTATGAGTAAAAATTAATGTGACATTATCTCATTGCATGAATAATTTTAATAGGCGTTCGTGATGGTTGAATTATTCATTAGACAAGAATAATTGGTTAAGATTAGCACATGTTTATTCTTTATGATTTGTATGGAGATAATAATATATTAGAAATTGGAGAATCACATTCTATTTAAGAATAAAAATAAGAAGTATTTGTGGAGACAAATAACATGAACATGTGACATATTTGCTAATGGTATAATCTCATTCATTAATTGATTGTAATTGTACATATATTCTCTAAACTAGAAATATTATACGTGGGACTTATAATTGAGCATTTGGAATTTACTATTACTATATTCACTTATTCAATTAAGTGTCAAGAAAATATGTAATTCTTAATATTTAATTATGAAGTTATGTATTAGTAAATAACGACAATGTTTTAAAAATCAGACATGACATTGAATCGAAAAAGTTGCTGATTCACGATTTAATAGTCCAATCGTGCACTCAATCATGCACTTACTATTTTTATCCTTTATGCACTAAAAAGGTTGCTAATAACCGTTTGTCATCAGAGTGATCCTTTATGCTTTCTATATTTTTATCCTTTTGTCTTCTTCTTTCACCCACTAGAGGGAAGGCCAAGTGCTTGTGGATCGAGTAACCATGGAGATGTTGGAATAACCCATTGCAGATGAACAAATCATTATGTAGATTTTGAAGGGGAGATGAAGAAGATAACTGTCATTTGATAATTTAAAATGTAATTATTTGTCAATATCATCTGTTTGTGAAAGATAATGAAAATTGTGACATTTCTCAAATGGAAGCTAAATTATCAAATAAATCCCTAAGATTTTCAAACCAGGATTTTTTTTAAGGCTTTCAAACTATTGTTAATTTGCACAAATGGTCTTTTTGATTTGAAAAGGAACATTTTTGGCCAAGTCAAAAATTGTTTCATTTTTTCACACCTATCGAAGTTTGGGCAAATAAAAAAAATTCACAATTGAACCCCCCATAAAAAAAAAATCAAGAAAAGTTCTGGCAAATAAGGAAAGTTTAATGTTGAGCCCCAAAAAATAAAAATAAAAATCTAGACGAGCGATAGAAAATCTTTGCATTGTGTACAAAGGCAAATCAGAATGTAAAAGCCAAAACTTATAGAGGAGAAAACAACATGTGTTTATATGTTCAACTTATAAATGATAAAAACTTTTCGGGACTTGGATTTATTCATGGAGTTAAATGTCTTTTTATTATTATGTTCGTCCCATAATATGAGACAAGATGTTAGTCATCATTTTACATGGATTAAAGTCTTGAATATAGTCATGTTATGTCAAAAACATCATAATCATGTATTGATAATTGTAAAATTACCTATATTGTGGAATAAATAAAATACTATTAAACAACTTATATTTTGAAAGGGAAGGAATAACATTTATGGTATAAATATGCATTGCACAAAAGAATTAAAGTGCAAGATATATGTAAAGTTTATAATTTATGAGTATTGTATCAAACCTAGCCAATTTGGCACTTGCAATGTTCTTGGAACTATAAAAAAGTTCATCAATTTTGACAATAAGTGTGGCAAGTTCTCAATAATTTTTTTTTATTTTTAAATTTGATCTCAAGGGTGACTTTTATAATAATTGTAATTAAAAGGTTGTGCACAAATATGATCATCTATTTGTGAAACAAAAATGATTATACAAATTATAATCATTTATTAGGGGGGCCCTTTGGGTAATTGTAATGAAATCTGTGGGATGTTTCCATGAGCTCATGTAATCAATGGCAAAAGATGATGGTAATCACTCATCATCAGTGGTGGTAGTAGAAGTAGAGTATTATTACTCGCACCAAAATTTTATTGAAAAATTTGAAATAAAATCGGAGGGTAAGTATAAAGCATTAAAGAATTATGTAACCACGTTTTAAAACCCTCGCTCCCAAACCCCATTTTCTGCCCACTCGTCGCCACAACCCGCCGTTCGCTGCTTCCAATCGTTCTTCTCCTTCACATCAATTCATCGAATGCGAAACAAGAACCCCTTTCTTGTTTTTCCGATTACCGATTTAGGGTTTCATTGTCTGTTCCTTTGGTCACTTGTTTGGTGTTTCTAAATACAACTATTTTTCTGCTCCTGACAATCACCATTTGTTTTGAGGTTTTATTGAAGATGGTATCCGGCTCTAAGGTGGAAGGAGGTGCGCAAATTTTGTCGGCTGGGGTTAGGAAAACTATTCAGCAGATTAAAGAAATAGTTGGAAATCACTCCGACGCTGATATTTATGTGGCCCTTAAGGAGACCAATATGGATCCTAATGAGACCACTCAGAAATTGCTTAATCTAGGTATTTCTTCTATGCATTCTAAAATATGTTTCTTTTTTTCTCTTTGGCTTTGCCTATTCCATCTTTTCTTTATCTTTTCCACAACTTTATTTTTCTTAGGTTTATTTCTTTATTTGGAGCATTGACGGGTCGGGGGAAGTGGACTGGGCTTAATTGATATTTGCACTAGCATGTGAAGGGTTAGGCTTTTAAAGCCAGTGGATGAGAGTTTGATAGTTAGCTACAGAAATATATGCAGAAATATGAATGGTTGTGGCGTCGATCTCCTCTTTTTTGGGTTTTGGGACTTTGCCGAGAACTTAGTGTATTCAGTCTGTCTTGGCATTTGTTTTTAAGCGATTTACTTTTATGCTTTCCTTGGAGGGCCGCAAGCTTGCATTCGTTTGCCTCCCTTTACCAGGAGTGATGTGGTGGTTCCAGTTTTTGTTCCATTTTAAGATTGTTGTTATGCTGCACCTGTTAATGAGGATGCTTTGTTGGCTAGAACTGGTGAACTGAAAGAACCGTCCAACCAGTTAAATTTATATGTAAGAAAAATTGACAATTTGATGTTGAAGATGGATATTCCCGATCATTCGTTAATTACTTTTGAATGGTTACAATTCTACCTCTCTCATATTGGTCCAAATGATGGGCTAAAGGTCTTCTTGGACGCTTGCTTTCTACCATTTTTGGAATTCATGAAGTTTCTCTGTAGTCTTGCGGCAAAAATGATGTCTGTACCAACAGGGCGCAAGGCAGTTAGCTGACGGGTGTGGTCACTCTGGATTAGATAGAAATCTCTCAGTGTACGTCTCTTGGGAAGTTTTGTGGCAATGTTATCTTCGTGGGAAAATCTTAACCATGTGGAAATTTTGTTGATTTGATGTTCAGGGACCTGTTAAAAACCGAATTTGACTGTGTAAAGCCTCAAGAAACAGGAAAGTTAAAATTTCAGAGTTCATACCGCCCACTCTGATTAAATTCTTTGTGGCTTTGAGTTGTCTGAATGTGCTTTAGAGCATGGTCAATCAACTCAATTCTTACATTTGTGTTGGACCTTTTGTTTTGTGCTTACCATTGCACTATAGTAGTTGCCAAGATATTCGATGAACAATATCTTGTTAAAATTTCCCTGTTCTTTGCTTGCTCACTACAATGCCCCCTATCTCTGTTCAGTGAGTTATTATGTGTTCTCTTATGTATTTTGCCTGTCAATTTTCACCTTATAATAATCTGCTTGTGTTGTTGAATCTCTTTTCAGATCCGTTTCATGAAGTGAAAAGAAAGAAGGATAAAAAGAAAGAGGTATTGCCCCTGTATTTTCATTTGCAGTAAAGAGAAATTTTCCATTGTTTCAATTGCTTGCTTTTGAGAGAATAGGCATGAGTTCGGCGGCTAATTTAAAAAAAAAAAATGGTAAAAAGAAAAAAAACAAAAAGATGGATCTGTTAAATGCTTCCACAGCTTCTTTTGGGTTCTGCATGGTTGTCATTGTTCGATGTACTCTACTTCTTTTCCTTTTATGAACTTTGGACATCTGTCTTTTTGCTTCAGAGTACAGGATTTAGAGGCTCTACAGTTGCAGAATCCCGTCGAAATTTTGAGTATGTAGGTCATTCAGTGAAATCCAGTACATATTCTGATCATAATGTTCGCAGAGTTGGTTATAGTCGCAGTGCTTTGCCTGGTAATTTTATCTTATGCCTATGTTCTCTCTTTCTGGACAATTCTGGGGTTCAATTATTTTGCTTTTTAGGAGTTAGTTTATTTGCTGCCAAAAACTTTCTGTGCAGCCATTTAGTTCATATTTTTAATACATAGCTTTCCTGCCATCTCGTTTACATCTGTAGTTCATGCCTGCCTTTTCTTGATTCTGTATTTCGTTATTCTTTGTGAAGCAAAGGTCTATATATTATATGCTTTTCACTTCTGATAGTTCATTTCGGGGTACAAGATAATTTTCCTGTTCATTAATCACTTGTGGTCTAAGGGTTGGGTTTTTGATCGGTTGAATTTTGGCTAGATGCAGGAGTCAGTCTTGAGTTTCGTATTGTTCGCGATAATAGAGTTAATCAGAATGCAGATAAGGAGTCAAAGCCTGTTGAAAGTTCCACTTCCAACAGTGAACTAGTGGTCGCTAATATTTCTGCAAAGAGGTACCTTTCTGCATTATGCTCAAATTCTTCCAATGAAGCACAAGCCTAGGTTCAGTGTTCACAGGGGTGTTTTAATGTTCATTAACTTAGCTGGAGTCATTTCAATTCTATATACCATACTTGGATTAAGTGTAGAATATCTTTTACATAATACTCCACCAAAGGTGTGTAATGCCTCTATCCTTACATGTATGCTCTTGGATCAATCTTCATGATATATCATTGGTTTTGTTCTGACTGTGGTTACAATTGTCAGATCAACATGATTCAAGGCATGTTTATGAAGTCATGAATATCATTTTCCATTTTGTGCCATATATTATTGCTTCTGTTGATTACATAGTCTCATTTAATCAATGTGGATGTCATAAAGCCCCCATTTGATTAGGGATTATGAGTGGTTGGTTGTAACTTGAACGTAAGGCATCAGGGCTGAGATAGGTACACTTGATCTTTGTGGCAATGATGGTGCTTTGAGACAACTTGATGTTGGACAGTTTTTTCATTGGCACAGGGAAATTGATCTCTCTTTTCTTGGTGGTGAAATTGCTTACAAGTTGTTTTCCTTCTACCATAGCTCACTGTTGTCTTATTACTTTTTCTTTTTCCATCCTGAAGGTCATTGCTGGATTTTTTGTTTCTTGTTCTGTTTTTTGGGTTTTTCCTCCATTTTTAGGTGCTTCTCTATCTGAGTGTTATCTGTGTGGTAGAATTGCACACCAAACTATGTTCTTCTCATTTGCTTTATAGTTTCCATTTCATTCTTTTCGTTCTTTAATCATAAACCAGACTCTGTGAGCACCTTATTATCTGTCCCTTTTTTTCCTTGTTTATTCTGCATCTCGATGTCTCTATTTTGCAGCAATTCAGCTGGAATTTCTCTCCATCAAAAGCACCCCTTTGGGCACCATGCATTTCAAGCTTTAAATGGACCCACTGGTTCACAGCCTAGGCAACTGAGGGATGATAATTCATGTGGGAGGGGGAATAAAGATTCATCAGGCATCACTCCACAGCTGGTTCTGAATGGTCCTACACAGATGCAGATAGTGAGGCCGAGTGATTCACAAATACCCTCTACAGCATCATCTACTAATTCTGTGGTTGGAGTCTATTCCTCTTCTTCAGACCCTGTTCACGTGCCATCTCCTGATTCAAGATCAGCAGCTAAGATTGGGGCTATAAAGCGTGAAGTCGGGGTAGTGGGTGCTAACCGTCAAAATTCTGATCCCTCTGCTAAAGTTTCTTCTTCCCATAGTAGTTCCTTCTCAAGCTCAAACATTGGACGGGAAGGGTCCTCCTCTAGGGAAGCTCTGCGGTCTGTTAGTACCTTATCTAAAAGTGAGCACCTGAGTCTGAATACAGCACCTGAATCTGCAATGCCTAGCTTGTCAGTCAGCAGATCTTTCTCAAACAATCAACAAAGTAGCAGATCACATCAACTTATTGGTCATCTAAAAGGTACACATTTCTCCAAACCTATTAGCCTTTTTTCCATTGTTGCTGACATTACCATTGAAGTTAATGTTTAAGTTGCATTTGTCCTTGTCTTGGGTGCTGTGTGATGGAATGCAGTCTTTACTTTGTGTTACATGTTTTCTATATACTAGTTTTTGCACTGTCTTTGAGAATAACTTTGGTATCATTTATGTTGTTAAAGTTTTGTCAATGACTCAATTTGTGAGAGAATGAGAAAGTAAAAGAAAAGTTTCTGCTTGAAAGCTCATGCTTTCATGCATCACTTGTGATGTTCCTGTGCTATACACCCATATTTGTATGCCTTGTGTTATGACCTCATGCTGCTTGATATTTTGTTGATGTAGCTCCCCAGCCTAACAAGGAGTGGAAACCAAAATCAAGCCAGAAGTCAATTGCAAATGATCCTGGGGTCATAGGAACGCCCAAAAAAGCATCACCTCCAGCAGAAAACTCCAAAGATGCAGGGACAGAATTACCTCTGTTGGAAGATAAAATGTCACGAGCAAACATGTTTGAAAATCAGAATGTCATTATTGCTGCTCATATTCGTGTCTCTGAGACTGATCGCTGTCGCCTAACCTTTGGGACCTTGGGGGCTGATTTTGAAACGAGAAAGTCCTCTTATCAAGTTTCTGGAAGTCCTGAGGAATCACAAAAAGAGCCTTCAGGATGGTTGGTTTTCTTCATGTCTATTTTCCCTTAGTAGATAATATTTTATTTATTTTTATTGTGAGTGCGGTCAAAATTTGATATCTTTTGCAGAGTTCAACTTTTATCTTACTTGTTTTTCAATAGTTATAAATTTCTCTTTGTTCAAAGAATTTTTGTAAGTTATCTAGAAGTGTCCAACTCATTTTTAGATATTATGTTACTTGTATATGAGAAAGTGCATCTTATCTTCTTAGTATTTCACACATTTCTGCCTTTCTGTAGTCAATGGAAATTTATTTATTTTCTGGGGTGAAATAGCACTTCAGTATGTTTATAAGAGGAATATGTAGAGTCTTAGGCCCCCCTTGTTTTCATGGGTGCGAAACAGGTCAGCACCTTGACTGTCACGAGAATATTGGTACTGGTGACTTCACAGAGCACTCTAACTTTGAATACAATTTCTAGAATCATATTTGAGTTATTTGTCAGAATTTCTAGTTGGGTAATTTTTATTTTTAAAACTGATGGAGTTGCTTCTCTTTTTAGCCAGGTATCTTAGCATTGTACTTACTGCTGTAATGATTTGGTTTTATCAATGGCAGTTTACCAGCCTCTTCTGGTTCAGAATCATCAATTAACGAGGCTGCTTGTAGCAAGAAGTTAGATTTGATAGATGACCATTCTCAAAATTCAGGATCTGGTTCTCCTGCATCCGTTTCAATATCTGACCATCAACTTAGTGGCAAAAGGGAAAGTTCATCTCCAGAAAACTTGGACAATTTTGCGGATATTGGATTGGTTCAAGACACCAGTCCACCTTATGTTCCACCAGAGCCACAACAGCAGCAGGATGCTTCTGAATTGCAAAGTTTCTCAGTAAGTCTATTCTTTACAGTGAATTATTGATTCTGATTCTGTTATATCCTTTTGATCAAAGTCAAAGGCCTGATAATTTTCTCTTGGTGGTGACCAACAGGCATATGATCCCCAGACTGGTTATGAAATATCCTATTTCAGACCTTCAATGGATGATCATGTTCGGGGACAGGGGTTACCATCACCTCAGGAGGTGAACTAATGAATTTCACTTAACCCTCAGATGCAAAGAAAAGAATGCAAAAGAAATTTTAATCAGTTCTGCATATTTGGAGTCTCATATATGTAAATGCAGAACATGTCATTACATGCAGTAGATAGATCCAATCACAAGTTAATCTATATCTTTCAAGTGTGGGTGACTAATATTTGTTCATATCCTTTTGAGTATGTATTCAATTTTTATACTAGTTCAGAATATGTAACATTTCCACCATTGTCTCAATGTGCTACTAGCTAGCTAATACTAGTTTTGCTTCAGTTTCAATAACTAAGAAATTTATCTTTTTATGACTTTTTTTTCAGGCTCTTAACTCACATGCTGCAAATAGCATTCCTTCATCTTCAATGGCCATGGCACAACAACAGCAACAACAAGTAGCTCAGATGTATCCCCAACTTCATGTTTCTCCTTTTGCTAATCTTATGCCGTATCGTCAGTTCATGTCCCCACTCTACGTGCCACCAATGGCTGTTCCTGGCTATTCGAGTAATGCTACCTATCCTCATCCCTCAAATGGTAGCAGTTATGTATTGATGCCGGGAAGTAGCTCCCATTTAACTGCAAATGGTCTCAAGTATGGAATCCAGCAGTTCAAGCCAGTTCCAACTGGTAGTCCTACTGGTTTTGGAAATTTCACAAACCCCACTGGGTATGCTGTGAGCACTCCTGGAGTTGTTGGCGGTGCCACGGGACTTGAGGATACTTCTAGGCTCAAGTATAAAGACGGAAATCTTTATGTTCCAAATCCACAGGCGAGTTTTTATTTTTCTGCTGTTTTGGTGGTTTCATCAGTGTCAACTATGGGATGTACACCTACACCTTGGATATGTTTTGTTTTCTTGCCTTGACAGATAGCAGAAAAATCTGCTTTGTACCACCTTTGGAATATGTGGTTTTTTTTTTTTTTTTTTTTGGTGGATTGAGCCTGACTTCTTTCATGTGTTACATGGCAGGCTGAAACATCTGAGATTTGGATGAATCCAAGGGATCTGCAGTCAGCTACATATTATAACATGCCTGGGCAAACACCTCATGCTACCTATTTGCCATCCCACAGTGGTCATACATCCTTCAATGCTGCACAATCTTCTCATATGCAGTTCCCTGCAGGCTTGTACCATGCTCCTCTGCAGGCTGCTGCAATGGGTAATCCCCATCATTTGGGCCCTGCTGCCATGGGGGGCAATGTTGGAGTTGGAGTTGCTGCTGCGGCTCCTGGTGCTCAGGTGGGTGCCTATCAGCAACCACAATTGGGCCACATAAGTTGGACGGGAAACTTTTGAAAAAACTCATAAAAGGGAGGGGGGCATAGCATCTCGTGTATGGATTGACAATTAGGTTATATAAAAATTTTCAGTTTTCTCTTGAAATGAGAATTATAATCTTTGCAAATTATGTTAATATTGGTGTCGATATTAAATGGTGATGTGATCTTCAACAGTTGTAGCAGCAATCATCATTCATCTTAATTTTTTACTCTGGACAAGAGGCCGAAGTTAGAGTCACGTTCTTTAGCTGAAGGCTGTGCGAGAGCTTTTATTGATCTCTTAAACGTTTCATGTCCTGAATCGCAACTCCACTCCAGTGTAATTATCTCGAAGGGGTTATTTATTTGTTTTATGTGGAGAGGAAGCAAAGCCATGAAAAGCCAAAAAAAGGTTGGAGTGATTTTGAAATTCGGCCTTTACTCCTTTTTGGTGTTTGTTTGAATGTGTTCTTGGAAGAAAGAAACTGGTCTGTTCTCTACTCTTCTACTATTGAGAGAGAAGGCAAAGCAAAGCAAAGCATGATTGGGAGCTTTTGTTGTATTATTATTAGCGATGGACCAACTGTAGCAGGTTACGTTTTGTTTGTTTTTGTCAGAGAATAAAAGTAAAAGAAGGCCCCTTTTTCTTTTTTTTTTTTGAACATGAGATGGTAAGGATGTCTGCCTTCTTCCTCGGGATCGCCAAAACATTCTCTTTTTCTGTCCTTTTATGTGTGCCTTTGGATTTTTTATCTCACTCTCGGAACCGAATTGAAAGATGGATGAACACAGTGAAGGAAAGCAAAAAAGATTCCGTAAACCAAACCTCCCCTTTTTTTATAATTCGATTCAGATTTCATTAATATTTCTGCCAATGACAATTAAGTTGTCGTTTTTGACACTCTGTTCCTTTGCTCTAATCTCCCAACCCAAGGGATAAGCCCAGAAACCCACCCTTCAGATCAAACCCTACTCCTAAAGATATTGTTTTAGGAATAAAAAAAAATCTCTCTCTCAGCTTGTTTATTTCAGAGCATCAATCTCATATCACCTGTCTATCTGGTAACTATGAAAATTCACGTAAAAAGTCCCCTGTAATAATAGAAAGTTTTAAACCTTTTTTTATATAAAATTTTAATGGAGATAAAATATTTAATTTCAAACCGGTTTAAAATAAGACTAAATATATTTAATTCTAAATAAAAAGAATATTAAAATTTATTGGTATTGGGAGAAAAAATAAAAATAAAAACTGCAAATTCAGACGGTGCGTAGTAGGCCAAGGCCCTCCTATCCTCGTTTTCGGAACCCGTTTTTTTTTTTTGTTTTTTCCATGCAACGATGAAATCCGTACACACCTCTCCATCTCACTCTGTACCCCTGTTACTTTCTCTCTTATTTTCTATTTTAAATTATAAAAAATTGAATGTTTCATGTATTTTCTAATTCAATTAAACTTTTATTAAGATAAATTACATTGCAATATTAAAATTAATTAAATTAAATTTTATACAAGTCAACATGAGACGTTCAATTATGAAATATTTTCAATCCCAATCCCAGTTATTCAAGGAATGATTAGGGCTTAGTCAAACTCATTTGTGCATCACTTTCTTTTATTTCAATGAAAATTTAATACATACTTCTAAAAAAGATTAACTGCTTGCTTGGTAAGAGAGAAAAGAAGAAGTATACAAGGAAGGGAGATAAATCAGGAGGTAAAATAAGAGATTTACTTCGTTTGGTAAAAAGTAAGGAAGAGAAGTAAATCAAGGTTTGATTTTTCACCCCTCCCAATTTCGATGGATTACCTTATTACTCTTTTATCTCACAAATCTTGCACTCTCTCTCACACTCTTTTCCCGCTTCATTTTTTCACTCTTCCTACTTTATTTTTTTGAATAATAATATTGAAAAAAAAATTAATATATTACTAATACAATCATCATAATATTGATTCAATATTATTAATCCATTTTTATTAGGTATTATCATCATAATTTCATTAAAAAAAAGTTTATAAACTATTATTTTTACAAATTTAAAAAATTGATATTAATAAAAAAAATCATATAATAATGCTCATCTATTCAAATAGATATAAAAATAAACTTGACAAAATTTACTTCCTTCTCCTTCCACGTTTCTATCTAAGCAAACAAGAAAAAATATTTTGTATTTACTTCCCCTCCACTTGTACCAAACAAAATTGAAGTAATTGTAAATATATACTGCAAGAGAAGTAAATTGAAGCCTTCACCTTCTCTCTCTTCCTCTTGCATACCAAGCAAGCCCTGAGTATTCTAGAGTTTAGTTTATCTTTTTCAGGCTTTAGTATATCAAATATATCAAAAAATAATAATTAAAGATCGAGTTTAACATTTTTATTTATTTATTTTATTAGTGTAATGAGTAATGATACGTAAATAAATGTGCAAGAGAAGATTCAGAATTAATAGGTAAAGAATTTTCATACCAAGAAGTAGTTAGTTTTAACTTTAGTAATTAAGCCAACATTGTTCTTTTCTTCCTTGTACTCTAACTACTAAAGTTGTAAGTATCTGGTTTTTTGTATCCTTTTTCATCTTTGTTTCTCCAAGATCATCGAGGCATCAGCATAACACAGACACATATATGATGACAAGAAGTTAGTTTTGGTCCATGGAATTGAGGCACAATGAAACAAGATCAAGATGTGCTTGAACACAAATTTAAAGTCAGGTTTGCAATAATTCCATATTGTAACATTGTAATTTTCGTAGGAGGGACTTATTTTGTTATAATTATAATTAGAAACTAATTTCCAAATTTAGAAATATTTTACTTCTATAATTTATACTCTTCCATCTGGAATTGAATGTTCCTTATTTCCATTGTCTAAAATTGAATGTCTCATTTCTCAAAATAATTATAAGAAATATAATATAAAGTCTTAATAACAACTTCGTTAATTCTAGGATTTATAGTCCTATAACTAATTAAATCAAGGATAAAGATAATTTGGTAACTTTTATACAAACCAAAGGTATTTCATAATTTTTTATTCCATTGAAATATTGGAACATTCAATTCCGGACGAATGGAAGAAGTAATGCTTTCATTCTACTTAGCTAGCGTTATATTTTTTTTTTTTGTTCGGATCAATATCCAAGAGGATATTGGTGAAATTCGAATTCGAAACCTATAGTTTGCGTGTTCGAATTCGAAATCTATAGCCAATGTTACTTGAGATTTAATCGAATCCACTAGTTGAATATATGTAGACAGTTGAATATATATGGACCCAAATTGAAAATCAGGCAATTAATAAATGATACGTGAATGTGTAACATGTTTGACCCACGCATGCAAGCGGGTGTTGGTCTAATTTTATAAGTGCAAAATTGGGTTATGAGTCATTGATGATCGTGTGTGTGTGAAGGCCCAGGGGCAACACGTAGTGAGAATTGTGAATGTGATCCTTCAACTGCAAATTAGAGAGCCTTTAGTATATATATATATATATATATATATATATAGAAATGTTAATATGTGCTTGACCGTGCACACTAATGAGTACGGTAGTTAGTCAACTAACGGTCAAATTTAACGGTTTTTTTTTTTTTTTTTTAAACAATTTATTAAAATTTAATCAAGTGCCCCTAGGGTTTAGTTTATCCTTTTAGGGTTTAG
>JAOXNR010000028.1:680295-703124 GCA_028571225.1 Parsonsia alboflavescens | reverse complement strand
GTTGCGCTCTAGTTGGACTCCACCAGTTGCGTTTTATAGCAATTCCGTATATATATATATATATATATATACGGAATTGCTATAAAACACGCTCTTAATGTGAGCTCCTAATGCCCGCTCCAACCGTTATTGTAACGGAATTATTGCTCTAACGCTCATGCAGCTAAACAAGCGGAGTAATAATTCCGTTACGGTAACGGTTAGAGCGCGCATTAGCAAAACCGGATATATATATGTATATATATTTAATACTGGAATACTTCTGTATCCTACATAGTACACAAAACAAATTTTTGTGTTATTAATGGAAAAAGTTACGGTAATCTTCTGCGACGTCGGTTTTTTCAATCTGTAAAGAGAAAGTCGGGGCACTGTGAGATATATAGATTAAAAAAAATCGACATCACAGAAGATTTGTCTACTGTTTCCATTAGTAGCATATGAATTTGTGTATTACGTAACACACAAAAATATTCCTATATATATTGAGTTAACTGTTCACTGGCACACGAAATTATCTGGACCCAGCAAGATGACTTCTTTTTAAATGGATGTTCAAAATCGACTTAGAAGAAATGAATTTGGATGAACTATTAAAATGAAATGGATGTAAATAGTTATCCATTTATAACCAACTAATCAAATGATTATATTTTAAAATAAAATAAGCATTCACTTAAAAGTTAAATGGTTAAAGTCATGATTAAGATTATACTAAAAAATTTAATTTAATCTTTTAATAAAAAATAAACCTGAAGGAACCTATCCCAGCGTGCATCCCGGACCCACTTCTTCGCCGTCGGCCCTTTGAATCACCCCACGGCCTCGAACCCGTCGTTCGCCGCCACTGGGTTACGTTGCTATACCGTTTGCAGTTGCGTTCTCAATTAGTTTTTTTTTCTTTTTGTTCTTTCAGTTTTTTTTATCACCTCATCCTACCCCCACAGAGCGCCGGCAAAAAAAAAAAAAAAAAATTCAGTCTTCTGTTGTTTCTTTCTTTCTTATTTTCATTTTTTTTTTACACCCACTCCTCCCTATATCCCTCTCATTGAGGATCAATAGTGATTTCCCACCTACCTCTCGACAAGTCTTGAACTCTAGACCTTCTGGTCCCAACGTTGTTGATTACCATTAAGTGACATATTTTTATTCTTTCTTTTTCCTTCTTTTTCTATTTTTCTTTTTCTATTTTCCCTTATCTTCTTATTTTTCTATTATAGTATTTTTAGTTTTTTTTCTTTAATTCATGTGTAAATCTTTAGAACTTATAAAAAATAAAAATATGTCAAAAAATAAAAAATAAAAAAATATATTAAAATTAAATTGAACATAATTTATTTATTTATTATTATTTTTCAATCTAATTTGTTTATTTTATTATATTTTTAAAAAGATTCGATTTTTAACTTATTGTGTTAAAAATAATTTAATTTTACTTAAATACATTAAAATATTAACATTTACCATATTATAACTTATAAAATATAATTATGCTACTAAATCTTACAAAATTAAAATTAAAACAAAAATTATGAAGATGAGGACTTGGATGAAGAAATTTCAACTGATTTTGCCCCATCAGTTGCCACGTGAGGTTTTTTTTCTTTAGGTTCTGTCTTGTGATATTTAGTTTGTAGTTTTAGAAGGAGAAATATGTAGTTTATTATTATTATTATTATTATTATTGTAGTTCTGAAGGAGAAGGAATATTTATTGCACTTTCATTAGTATATTGAGATAATCCTTTTGTTCCTAACAAAATTCTTTTTTCAGCATTTGATACTTTTTAAAAATTAAATTTGTTTAGATTTTAATCTTATTTTATATACTCTTAATAATAATAATAAATGAAATCTTTTATATTATTTTTTTTTAAAAAAAATGAAATTAAACTTAAGGGAAAATTTGAAATAAAAAGAAAAAAGTGTTAAGAAAAAACAAGGAAAATTACAAATAATTAAATGGATGTCCAGGGATATCCATATCTATTTACATCCAAAACATTTACGACCATTTTATAAATGGATGTAAATGGTTTGGAGTCCATTTAACTTTATTCAAAATCATTTAATTACTCAAATTTCCACGCCCGAGAATTATTTATTTCTTAGTTTTAGGAGTCCAAATAGGAGACTATATGTGATGGGTCCAAAAGTGTTGGGTTGGATCAATCCGTAGATCCTGATGGAGCTTTGTCGTCAGCAGCCTGAGAAGGTAAGAAAGAGAGGTCACCGGAGTGGGATGTTCGCGAAAGAGCTCCGATGTCTAAGTTAGTATTTTAGGAAAGTTTTCCGGTAAGGGTTGTTCTCAAGAAACTAAGAGAGACTTTTCTTATCTGTCCCTCAGACTGATTGGGTATTTGTGTTTAAGTAATCAGAAGAATGATCTATTACCTCCTGGAATTCAGTTTCCCTTTACGTCGTCATCAGCAACCTGAATAATGGTGAGATTTAATCAAATCCCGCCAGTTGCTCCTGGGAAATCGGAGTTTCCTTGGGACGAGAGATCTTACCATTCACATCTCTGTGAGAGCTGCGAGCTCACTAGCCGACCTTTAGATCAATTTCGCGACCTCCCCGTAGACAGTGAGAAACTTGAACATCTCTTCTAGTAAGGTCGTGCCGAGTGACCCTTGGCTCCCTGGAGTGACTAGGAATCGCACACCAGTGGTTGAGGCATGGAAGATTTATGATTCGGATTTTGGCTTGCAGATCGAAGTTGAGGTCCAGCAAGACCTTTGCTCGAGCTCATTTAGGAGATTGATGACCTCTAAGCCTATGACCTGACAGGTCGGTGGTGGCGAGTTGCTTGCCCATGCGCTCTCGTTGATTTCGTGAGTTTGACTTTTAGGTATTGAAGGTACGGGGTCCTCTGGTTCATTCGGATTGACCTTATAGTTTGGGCCTTGCCCGTTTAAGTTGACTGGTTTGGGTCGTGCCCATTTACCCATTATATATATTAAAAATTTTATTTATTTTAAGAAATAAGACATGTCATTTTTGGACTATTCAAAATAGAAAAGAGAACATTCAATTCCGAATGAGAGCAGTATACATTTACGTAGAACCATTTTCCATTGAGTGCCTCTTCCTTCTAGAAAATATTCGAGGCTTGAGTGGAAAAAAAAAAAAAAGGTAGAGGTTATTAAAGATGAAGAAGACAATTTGAAATCAAAGTTTTCTTTACTTCATTTGAAATTGAATTTTTTTCCATTTTTATTTTAAAAATTGTAAGTTTCAATTTAGTGATAAAAAAAAAAAATTACATTGTTAAATTAAAAAAATAAATTAAGCTAAACTCATTTCTTAAAATTCACAAAATCAAAACAATGGATTCAATTTCTACTACTCTTAGAAAAAAAAATATATATTCCATCCGCCCCAAAATATAAATTGTTTAAAGGTATTTTATTTTGTCTTCTAATATATATTGTTGACAATTATCAACGCATCATTTATTTATGATAAAAGAAAAGGAAGTGTAGTATAATTATTAAGAAGAAAAAAAGAGAGTATTTTTAATATAATATAATTAAATTTAAAACTTGGTTATGGAGGTAGTACTACTACTTAACATTATGTAATTCGCAAACAAAAATAAGAAGGCTTCAATGTCATATGAGGGAAATTAATGGAGCATGCACGTGGCTCCATCTAAGCTCACGACGGAAAATTGATCGTATGCCCAAGATGCGTTCTGCACCCATCACCAACCTCTTCGTCCTCCTGCCGTGTTTCTGGTGTAATGAGATATTTTATACATACTACTACTTTCTTCATTCTTGACTATATAATTTTAATAGAATTTGACGATAATAAAAACCAAATTAAGATCATTACTTGTTATTTTATAACATAAAAGATAAAATATAAATAGCCCATGATAATTTTGAAAATAAAAACACAGCTGAAAATAAATGAATTAATTGGAAATTAACCATAATAAAAGCAGAAAGAAAAGAAAATCAATAATTCACTTTTTCTGGAGATATTGTTGAAACCCGAAGAAGGAAAGAAAGAAGGGCCACAGAATCATCACAGTGAGATACGCCAATAATATAAATATATATATTTATATATTTTATGAGCAACTTTCACATGATTTGCTTTCTCAAAGTTGTGAATATATTTATATGATATACTAATAGTAAACTACAACAGGAAAAGAAAAGGCTAACCTATGGCTATGGATCAGATAGATACAATAAACATACTAATTAATTAATATTAGTATCATTGTCTACTAATATTCAAACCATCCTGGTGGTGCAGTAGAGTCATTCAAATTCTTCATGCCATGAGAGGCGACGCACGTTTTAGGTCCCATCCCTTCGGTTAATTAACCGCCAACTGGGTGGCAATCCATATTACTACTTGGGATGATGATTTTGTGAATTTAACAATCCTAAATTACTTAGTATACATATATAAAATAACTCTTTTTTTATTGAAGCAGCAGTAGCTCCATCAACACACAGAAGATAGAGATTATAGAATTTTTATGTTAGAATACAATTGGAAAACTCCAATTTCTTTTAAGAAATACAGAAACAAACTAACTTATATAGGAAAATAATAATAATAAAATAGCTAGAGAGGATATCATGTGCAAGGAATTTTTTTTCCTGGTGGACTTTTACCCTAAATTTAAAGTTCCCTGGACGCGGTATGTATATATATATATTGGTAGCCTAGATATCCTAGTACTAATATATATATATATATATATATATATTATATTCTAAGCAAAGTTCTTGGCTGTGCTGGCACGCCTATAAAGCTGTGTGCTATTCTTTATTTTTGGGTTTAAAACTTGGCTCGAATAAAATAAATAACAAAAAAGTAATATGAGGATTTAAAACAAAATATTCCTTATTAGTTGGAAGAAATTTCCAAACCAAGGGAATTTATCGGGTCATTGCATTCATGGTATCATTTCCCTTAAAGGATATATATGAAGGCATAATAAATATATATATATATATATATATATATATTTTTTTTTTTAAAAAAATAAATTTAATTTCATGCCATATAGTACTGTATGATGATGATAGTAATAGGAATATTAATTAATTAAGTTGTTAATAGCTGTTTTGTATGGTTGGTGAAGTGGGGAACGTCCAAAAAAGCGAATGATGATAGGATTAGTTAAGAGAGAGCGGGCGGGGGAGGCGGAGATCAGATGGGGGAGACCACAAGTGCATTTAACAGTTTTGTTTTGACTACTGAACTTTAGCAGTAGTATTATGATTAGCTTCAAAACATCCCTAATCATGAGCGTAATCTTCTGAATAGTGTAAAGCTAAAAACGCATTAATTCCATGTCTCTTAATTAATTCAGGAACTTAATTATGTTTTAATTACTTCTCTGCCTGAGAACTGATTAGATTTCGATCTCTCTCCCTCTAATCTCTATGTACTAGTACAGCTCAGTTTTATCTTTATAATCAATTAATTATTGTGCTCTCATGGAATTAAGCATGTCATTAGTTTACTCCAATGAGTACTTGTGCTGTTGTGTACATCACAAACAAATTAATTAACTCACTACTTCTCTCTAACCTCTAGCTATGTATATGATGATAATCAATACTATTTGAGTATAGCTCTAAATTTTTTATTTAATACACGTACTCAATCCCTTTTATAAAATACAACAATTTAAAAACCAAGTGTAAGGTTGTTGTTTATTGGTATTATAGCAGAAGATTTGGAATCCCCGAGTAATTTAATTCTTTTCTTTAACTTGGATGCAAAACCTGTTTACAGTGTAAAGTTTACTACTGTACATGTAATAGTAAAATTATGTGACAATATTAATTTAGGGATCATTAATTAATTCATGTTTATATTGTCAGTAGACGATCTTATTGCTTAATTAGGGCACAATGGCAACTGATGGAGGCAACCATGCAATATATATTTAATTAGGAGATGGATCTAGACTGATGATCCTAATCCAAGAGGATTGAGCTGTAACGATCAATGCATATATATATATATAAATATTTGTATGTATTATGAGTGGGTAATCCTTGGCTGGGCTTGTTACATACCAACCCTGCAGAAGTGACTGCTGGCATTACTACTACTACTCGATCTGCAACGCACGCACGCACGCACATACCATCAATATTTCTTGGGGTTCACTTCTATATACGGCTTTGTTAATTGCTATGCTACCACACAAATATATATATATATGATATTTATATTCCTCTTGCTAGCTAGGATATTATATGATCGATCAGCAATAGTTGAAAATTGAAATTAATTAATCCTCCAGCTGATCTCTGGATGATGGGTTTGTTCCTGTGTCGGGGGTGCATGCTCGTATGAGACAATTTATCCATGTTAAGCAGTTTTCTGTCTTGGGGGAATCCCCAAATTACAACCTCTCAAATCAATATCCCTCTACATGTTCTTGCCGATCATCGTCTCTTCTGCGTGTGTATCCATTCGTCTTATTCTTGTCACCACAACTGTTCCTGGGGCTTTCTTTTGCCTCGTAATTGGTTACAACTACAAAAGCATCTACGAAACTGACTCGTCATATTTCTGATTGTCGTTTTTGCCTTTCATTCTGTCTAGGCCACGGGCGCATTACTAATTGAAATTAAGTTCAGTTCTCAGGTGGGTGCTGATCCGTTTTTGGGAAATACTCCTTAGCTAGCTTCTAGTATGCAATGGTATCGTTTCCGAGAGCTCAATTCTCAACCACGCACCATGACAATCATGAACGCACCACCACACTATTAATTCCTATCAATCAATTACTAAGTAGTAGTACTTCTAAACGCGTTTTTGTATTTGTCACTCATCTCTGTATATTCTTTCTAAGAATCCCATCGATAGAGCAGTTTTTCATTTCTTTCAAATCAACCAAACTATCCAATGATCAATTCAGTAATAATTAATTTAGCCAAAAGATTTTTAATTAAAAGACTTTCCAAGAATTGGAATACTTGTAAAGTTGACGGGGCTTTCATCCATAAAAATAAAACCCTTTTTTCCATATAGAAATCACAAATGGACCTTGTATATACTTCCTTTGTATTCAAATATAAGTTATTTTAATTAAAGTTTTTCTTGTCATCGATTGTAAATTATTGTTAATAGTTAATTAGATATTTGAGAATATTTTTTTAAAAGAAAAATTCAATATTTAATATTTTTTAAAAAATAATTTAAATATATTAAATATTATCCATTAATATATTATTTATAAAATGTAATCATTCTATTAAATAGTAAAACAAATTACAAATAAAAAAAAATCCCAAAAAAAGGCTTTCTATACAGTTAGATTTTAATTTTGAAAAATAATTATAAATTAGTGTACTCATACACAAAACAATTTAACTTTTTTTTTTTAAAAGTATATTTTTATTAAATACAATACTGATTTTTTTTTTTTACATGGGTCCGTCTAAGAGTTCTATTATGCGGGCCCACACTGTGTTAGAGGTAGAGCTGAAGTGAAGATGACCTTTGAGCTGCACGTGATGGGCGGGCCGGGCTGCTCAAAGGCTGTCGGGCATGCACACGTGCGTACCCTTTCATCCATTGCGTTAGTTGCCATGTAACAGTGTTTTCACCATCATTACACTTTGGAATTTTTTCTTAAAGAAGAAAACAATTAATTATGGATTTGGACCCCTCTTTCGTCCTTTCATTATTATTATTTGTTATTATTATTATTAAAAGGGTAACCTCCCAGGGGCCAAAACTTCATCGCCTTTCCTTTGCCGACACCTGTCACCCTTACACGTGTGTTAGAAAATTTTTTTTTCTTCACGTCTGCATCCTTTTTCTAGTTAAGATGAAAAAAAAAAATTTTGTTATTCAATACTCCCTTCCTACGTTATTTTATCAAAATTAAGGTAATTTTTTTTCGTAAAATGTTTCTATTTATAATTATAATTAAATTAATAATAATATTCATTAAAGAAAAGAAACAGACAAAGATAATTTTATAAAAAAAATTAATAAAATATCTAATAAACTAAATAACAATAACTAAATTTAGTGATAAACAAAATTAGGTCAAATGTCTTATAAATAGTGACGGAAGAAGTATATCTGAAAAGTATTAGAGTAGGGGTGTAAATGGTTCTAACTGGTCAACAACGACTTGTTCTAGACTTGGATCCGATTAATAAACAAAACCCACACCCTCTTCAATTACTTGTTGAGTCCAAATTACTCAGACAAAGACCCTATCCAACGGAGATCAGTTTCAGTCTAGATATACCCAACTTGGCTTTTGATTTTTTATTCATATTTTCTTACTCAAACCTTATGATAGTTTCTTATATTTGTTATATCAAAGAAAATAAAATTGATTAAATTAAAAAAGATTAAAGTAAAAGATGCTAAAAAGTAAAATGTAAGGCATCCTTGTTAATAAAATTTAAAATAATCAATCAATACTTATTAAATAATAATAATAACTCTTATCAAGATATATTTAAAATTTAATAGACAAATAAAAAAATTAAATTTGAAATAATAATAAAAACATATACAGTATATGTATAAATAGAAAAAAAACATTATATATATATATATAAATGTATATATAATCAAATTCTAACCTTAACATGTTCGAGTATGAAAAGAAGTACAAAAATCACTTTAAACGAACCTGATATAGAATCAAGTTCAAATATACCTGCCCCCAGGGGCATAGGTGAGCTGGTAAGACTGACGTGACGTTTGGTTAACTTTAACGGCAGGCGCAAGTTCGAAACCCGTTGGACGTAGAACATAAGCATTAAATTGCCACCCGTTACGTCCTCTCCGTCAGTCCTCTATCCGTTCATGCATATCCCTGATTTACATCCCGCTGGCACGAGGGGTATTGTCGTGACTAGTGGGAGGGGTTTCGCCTTTAAGGAACTTTCCCCTTCAATCCAAAGTTCGAATATACCTGACCCAGTGACAGTCCTAATAATTTATGTGTATATAAAAGAAATATAGAAATATATATATATATATATAAAAGAAGGAAAAATTGTGGATGAAAAAATTCACCTTTAAACACTTCTTCCATTCCATATTATTGATATTAAAGGTTTTTTCTACTACTATTTTATCACTAATCGTTACAGAATTTCAATAATTCCTTTCTACTTTTCTTCTCTCTTCTTCCTTCCTATCTTCCCCTCTTTCTTTCACTTCATACTTTTTCTTATCTCTATCTTCTCCGGTCATTCTACTCTTTTCTCCGTTTTAGTGTTCACTCCATCTCATAATATAAGTTCTTAGTTGTCATTATACATGAATTAAGATATCTAATTCACGTCTCATATCTAAAATATCCTTTATTTCTTTTATTTATAATTATAATTGTCTTTATTTACAATAAATGTAAAAAAATATTAAATGAAGGATAAGAATGAAATATAAATATACATTAATAATTGTAAAACTTACATTGTAGAGCAAAAATAAGACAGTTAATAACTTATATTATGAAACATGAGAAGTATTTTAATAAAATAAATGAGTTGGTTGTATTAAAAAATTGAGGCAATCAAGTAGTTTTGAATAAGTCTAAACTTTCCACCAGTACTCAAATATAATTTTAAACTTTAAAATGATTCTACATATCCTTCAGTTTTCAAAAATTTCTCTACCATAACCTTTCATCGAAAATAAATGTTATGTCAATAACAAAAAGTTATGGTAGAGCAAATTTGAAAGTTTAGGGTCATGGTAAGGCTATTCTAAAATTTGAGGTTACTTTTTTCAGATTTGATTGAAAATTTGGGATTACAAAGGGTACCAAATATATTATTTTTAATATTATTAAAAAAATCATTAAATATTAAATAGAGTAATTAAGAAATGAAATAAAATAAAATAAATATTTTTAAAATTATTTTGAAGAAATCTCATATTTCAATTACATAAATAATTATTTTACATGTATCATGTTTTATGACTAATTTTATCATAAATAATTATTTCTAGCGATGCAAGACTGCCGGGAAAGATGACGTTTTTTGGCGATTTGAATTGAATTTTCTGGCATTAAAGGGATCGATGAAAAAATAAAATGTTTTCTAGTGGGGTTTTCTTGGGGGCAATTTCAAAACCGCCAGGAAACACAAAATGGGTGACCAATCATATATCGTTTTTTAAAACTCTTGTAGGTGAATTTATTTTTTATATAAATCTATGAGTGGGTTCGGATCTCCCGTTGCACATGGGTATGTCACTCCCTGTTACATTAATAAAAATCTTATTTATAATCTTTAATTATTATTTCTTAATATTGATGGATCTAAAATGTAGCTCTCGGGTCACCTCAAAACAATGATGACGTCCGTAATCGTAACCTGAGAGAAAAAGGATTAGGTCATTGGAGTGAGTTGTCACCCTTGGGATAGCTCCGATGCCTTAAGTCAGTATTCTGAGGGGTAATCTTAGGGTAAATTATCTCAAAGTATTGTCCGTGGACTGTGTGTGATTTGATCATACATATCGCATGGTGAGTTACCTCTTTAATTAGGGCTCTTCAATAAAGTGACAATAGGTAATTAGGATTAGGATCGTGGAGTTTTCCTAAGATAGGATACCTTGCCATTCACCTCTCCAGTAGAGAGGTACAAGCCCGCTAATAGCCTTTCAGCTTAGAGCCACTAGCTTGCTGATGACCTTTCGACCTGCTTCGTGACCTGCCTGTGGATGTTGAAGATATCCGCCATCTCCTTTGGGAGGTCTTGACGAGTGATTTATCAGCTCATAGGGTATGTTAGGAGTTGTGCACATTTGGTCGTGGCATGAAAGGTGTATGAGATGGGTTAGAGCTCACCGGATCAAAGGTTGTGGTCCGGTGAAACCTTTCCTGAACTCATTTTGTAGGTCAATGACCTGAGAGGTCGGCGGTAGGAGGTCCATGTCCACCTTTCCTCTTTGACTCGTGAGGTTGACTTTCAGATATTCGGGTCGAGGCTTGAACCCATTTGGGTTTACTTTGTCCAGGTCGTGCCTGTTTAGGTTGATTTGTATGAGTCATGCCCGTTTCATCTATCAAATATACTTTAATATTAAAAGTTAAAAAAATAAACTAAATCTTTAGGGAGGTTGATCTTTTAAGGACATGTGTTATATTTTTATTGGTGTAATAAGGGGTGACACATAATTGTGTAAGAGGAGATCCTAAACCTCTATGAGTATATTTCTACGTCTTAAGATAAGTAAATCATTGACATTATCTTTGATTAATTTAATCATAAATATAAATAATATTTTTTTATATTTGTTAAATAATCAAATTAAATTTTGAATATAGAAAACTAAAAATAAAATTTAAAAGAAGAAAAAAATTTAATATTCTACTATTTAATTTTGTCTGACTATTTTAACTGCTAGAAAACACTAATGCCTCGTAGTGATTGAAAATTACGTCTCATGCCCTGCAGTGATTGAAGATTATTGCTATATCAAATCATATTCAAAGTTAGGGAATAGTCCAATCATGAGCGAGTGAGGGGGGGAATTGGACACTCGTGCCAAAGAGTGCTTTTGATTGAAGCACAAACAATTTCCACAACTGTAATTCTAATTTGAGGGTGAAAATTATCAATGGATAAATCTTTGATTCTAGCATATTTGTCGTTTATACGAAGTACTCCCTTAACTAATCGAGTTAAATCCCTCTAATTTTTTTTTTTTTTTTTTTGTCTAAGTTTTTAAATAGTGTCCATGTGATATATATATATATATATATATATATATATATATATAGATATATAAAATAAGGTACGTAAGGTATAATGTAGAATGCATATGAAGGATACCTATATATATTATTCATCAACAAAAAGTCAATTCTTATAAATACAGATGTGTACACTCACTATCATTTTCTATACACAATAAATTTGATTTAATAAGAAAGATTTCAGTAAACTTGAGTCATGTCATCTCTAAATCATGTAATTTTATTCTATTCAATAAAAATGTGATGTAATTGTCAACTCAAACCTCTTCAATCATAGCTTGCTCACACAATCATTATATTTACAGGTGAGATAATTATATCAAGCGATGGAGCAAATCCACGAGTGGTGTGGTAAACCAACATTCTTACTGCTGATTGATCTCATCAAGAAACTATCTGTCAGAGTGGTAATAGGGTGGAAGATGATGGTGATGTTTTGGAGCATATACTTCTTCAAGTTTCCAATACACACCTAAATCTACATGCAAATTTCATGGGATTATTTATTCCAAGGAAAATGTAAGATAGAATATCATTAATTAAACACGCAAAAGATGAGGTTTAGGGTTTTGGTCAAGAGATGCAGGTAATCTTGGGTAGTCCACTAATTCTAGTAATGGAAACTTTTTCTTAATGGGTTGTTAGATCAGATGCAAAGCCTCGTCATGTCCCAAATTCGTTGTTTAGGCAGATTCTTCATTGCCATCGTGGAGCACTTATGCAAGTGTGTTAACCCTGCAGGCCATAGTGAGAAGCTTTTCCTGCTAGATATCACCATCATTTTTCACTCCATTACTGTGAAGAACATGGACAAGAAAGACATGTTGAACAGACAGAGACATTACACCTTGTTTTGTCCATTGCTGTATGATCAACATCGGCAATCAGAGGTTGCAATAATTTGGCCAAACTGCTTACCGATCAAAAGTCAACAGGAATTAACTCTCGAGCATTTGACACCGGTCCCAAGTAAATTAGCCCACAGCAGTTTCAAGTTTTCTCACTAGATTCTGGTAAAAATTATGTTACATACAGCACCTTAACTGAGAAATGTATGATCAATTCGAAAACTAGACATGCCAAATCTGAAATTAGAGTCAAAACGTTCGGCAGTATCATACTACAGATTCTTTGGAGAAACAAAATTTAGATGACTGGAGTCCAAATTTACACAAATAGAATTTCAGATCACTAGCATGCAGAGCCGCTCATTCAACAAGACTTCACCGAATTCTAGACTTGCCTAACAAAAAAGAATAAGCCTAAATCAATCAGCGCTTACGATGAGGGAGAAAGAAAGACACGTGTATGTCATGCTATTGGATATGTTAGTAAAGTACTTAAATCTCCACTGTGGCTTCACAAATTGTGACAATGAGAGCCAGGAGTCACGACAACCTGCCAGTTGTGTTTGGGAAGTGAAAACCTATACTGTTCAAGGCCCCTCAAAGCACGTAGGAAGAAGAATATTTCCAAAATTATCATGCAATCAGGTTAAGGAAACAAGCGATCCTTCCAACAGAACAGCATCAAACGGGAAATTTTCACATCAGATAGGTAAACGAAACATATAAATTGATGTTGACTCGAAAACTTTTCTCGAGAAAAAGAAACTACCATGTAAATTCTCAAGGGAATAGGGATTTAACTATATCAGCCGATCATGATAGATTCAGAAAATTAGAACTTTGAATCAATAGGAATAAAAAAATATTTGGGAAAATGAAGATAGATAGTGATAGTACTACAGGCACGGGATTCAATTCAACCATCAAAGGGTTGGTCTCTGTTCTAGCACCTTCCATGCTTACTTTCCTATGTTTGGCTTTCAGCATTCCAACGGGTCAGGTCCAAACTCCGGCACTCCGTTCGGGGAATGGTGCCATCAATGATGGTAAACACTCATAGGGGGAGAAAGGCCACTTCTGATAGCATAGCTCGATAAGTGCAGGTGAGGAGTCTCTGTCGTCAAAGTCTTGAGCAAATTTAGAAAAGTAGTCATTCATTTGAATAAAGGGCAATTCCACATTCACATTTCCTAACACATTACAGTTGAATTTCGTATTCAAATCAATCAATCGATCGACCATGCGCACAGATGATAAATACTACAGTGAGATCTAGACTTCAGTTCACTATACCTAAAGTTAGGTTTCGTGGAATTGAAACAAAAAAACCAAAAAAAACAAAGCGCCAACTTAACAGGTAAGAGCACCAACCAGGCTTAAGCAGCAGCTCTGACTGAGTTTTGTTCTCGGTTATTGTTAACTGCCATATTCCAATCTTAAACTGCCGCAGACGGGAGGAGTCAACTGGTAAAAGGCGAAGAAAATATTTCCACTAGAAGAAAAAAAGTTACACAGGGACTGGCGTGGTTATAAAAAATAAGCTTTAAAAAAATATCAATTTTTCTTATTTCTTAAGCGCATCAAACATTTCTAATTGGAGACAATTTGTTCCAAGCATCTCAAAATTAAATACGTTTCTTTTAATTGCATAGGTAACTTATGTTTATCTTAAAAATATTAATTTACATTATAAAAATAAAAAATTACATATATTTTATATTTAACATAAATAATTTTTTTTTTAAAAAAAAAAAACCTAATACATAATTTTTGCATGAAATTAAGTGAATAAAAAATGCATATAACTTTAATTATTTTTTAGCTTTTGAGATCATAATATGGGTTCTATTATTTGATTAAGCAATCGTTCTATTACATTCTACTTTGAATCTGCTTTTATTATATTGTTAAAATGGTGTGGATTGGGTTTGACACATTATGCACATTTAACATTTATTTTTTGATTTATGAGGCTGCACTTCTGGATCATGGATTAGATGGTTCACATGGACTGAAAACATACAGGAATATATTCTTTAGTGATTCATATTATCTTTTGGTCTAGTTTTAGATGAGTAATAGGACCACCACTCGGATGAAATTATTCAGTTCTGTAACAATTCTTCAATTAATGGAAGGTCATTATTATTATTTAGTTTCATTTTTCGTAAAATTTTTAAAAAATTGAAAAATCTCTTAATAAATTACAAAGAAAAAAAAATTATGTAATTAAGAAGCATCAATTAAAATTGAGGATTTTTTTTCAAAAAAGTATAATCCTTTTTAAGAATTTTTTTTTTTTTTTTAAAAATAAAATTAAACAAAAAAGACGCTACAAGTAGCAAGCAAAAAAGGTTCGAAAAAAGAATTGTCTCCATTTATCTATTTTGTGGTAGTGTTCTTCAGCCATTCAAACAGAAACATTCGAAAGTCAGCAAACCTGAGAGAAACTCCAACGCTAAAGAACCCGATCCTTCTAAATTTGAAGTCATTGCTCTGCCTCGGAAGATAAAGTTCATTTACGGGAAATTTGTCAGATATTAAGAAACCGAATACTCCTTTATTTAATGGATTACTATTGTTTTACTTCATTTTTTTTTTAAAAAAAAATTGAACTTAAACCCATCAATAGTTAGCATCCGAGAAATGGTTATTTTGCTGGACCGGACACTGGTCTTACCATTGATCAATGGCCCCGGGAACACAGCATCGAGGGGTTGAGATTTTTTCAGAATTACAGATGCATTTTATGGTCCAATGGTTATGGCTCCGTTACAGAAGCACATTATGCAGAGTAAATTTGAGTTTAAAAAAAATAAAAAAATCAACCCGTTACTTTACATGACCCAAATGGATCCTTTTAATGGGCAAAATGTTGTGCAAAAGTGAAGTCTATATTTCATAAGAGCACCCACCCATACAACACACAATATATAGAATGTCGGCGAACCAGCTGGAATAAATGCTTGGGAAGTCTAGAAACGCTCTCACTGCAGAACTCTTTTCGAAGAACATGATCTTCTGTCATCTATGATCCGTCAAGAGATTCCATCAAGTCCATATGCACATGAAAGAACAAATATTTGTTTCTTATCATGTCTTCAGAGGTGCCTTCTTCTCTCGGTCAGATATTCGAGCAGGAACATTGGAATGTGATTTAAACCGACCTCTTCCACCATCTTCCTTCTCCTATACACATAGAAAACAATGCTACATCAGCTTTTCAATTTTTCATGTAGCAGTTGAAAATAAAGAATACAGCTCCTTGAATATTAGCAGCAACAATGGACCCTTCAAAATCTCCCTTTTGTTTTTTTTTTTCCCTTGCATCTACAAACAAGATCTAAAATGCACACACATCTACAAATACAACCCCTCCCTGACTTTCTTCCTCATCCTTTCATGCTTTTCCAGCTCTTTGTCTAATGCCAATCTAACAAGTGCATTTGCTTTGAATTTAATGCAAAGGATTTCCAAATACTTGTAGCCTCAAGATAGGGTTGAAAGTGCTTCTCAAAAGCAAAATATACACATAATTAAGCAGCAACTAAACTCACCAACTAACCAAGCCCATACATTAGGACCTTGACAAAACCATCACCACAACATGTCATTGAAGAGAATAACATAATTTACCTTTTTCTTAACAATTTGCACTACATCCTCATCTTCCAGGGCATGACCCAAACCGCAATGTTGTGGGTAATGTCTTGCACTTGTGCCCCACACTAACACGTACTTCACATCCTTCACAAGACTCCGATGGATATGGTTGCAGAAATCCTCCACGTTGCAGCCCCCTCTATCCTGAATCATAAATAAACAAAATAAGCATCAACATCATTCAAACAAACAGTTCTTCTACTACAACACCAAAACTAAGATCTGTAAATAAACAAAAGGGTAGAAACCACAATTTATCAAGGTTTATGTTGGAGCGACTACTAACATGGGAGAGAACCACTGGATCAGTGAAATCTGGTTGCTGGCCCTGGGGCTTAGTATAGACTCTAACAAGCCCCATCTCATCCCACATTCTAGCTAGCAGTCTGTCCAGATTCAGCTGTTCAAGCAACAAAACCAAATATCACTTACTTTCTAGCATTGGGCTTACATGGCTAAAAACAATTGTGTATTGATAGAACAATCTGTGTAACCCCAACCAAGAGGGGCCATAGCATTTAAGAATAGTAAGAGGTAATTAACCTGCAGGCATAATCTGCTACTAATTTATACTTAAAGCATCCTCACTATCTAGTCCTTGTACATGATTTTGAAGTTTTTTCTTCCCGGAGTAACATGGAGTGCAACACAAAACATACCTTTAGGTTACAGCTAATGACAATTGAATTTGGCTGTCTTGCTAATCTATCCACATCATCAATGCCAATGACATCAATCTTGTTGTAGACATAAATGCACTTGATGTACTTACGGTTACCCTCGATGACATCTATAAGATCATCCACTGTGGAATCTTCACGAAATAACACCTAAAAGAATCCATTTGGCAAATAAATGGATGAGAAACAATAATTTACATGCAGTTGACATTAAATATTTTCTACTCAGATACAGGATCATATGAAGACATTTTGTACTGTGAATTTAATATTAGTAAAAGGTAAGCTTAAGTAAAAAGATCAACAATAACAATAAACTACAAAAACAAGAAGTATTTACGAACACTTGGCATTTCAATCAATCTTCATTGTATAGTTAAATGTGAAATTTGACAATAAGATACCTCTGCATTGTGAATCTTGTATTCATGCAAAATCTGATAGCAGAGTTTTTCATCCACATGAGTTAAAGGTGCAGTGCTGTTAAAAGAAATTCCACCAGTCTTTTTCCTTTTGAAGTATATCTGTCATGAAGGAAACCAACTCTCAAGGTGAAAAAAGTAGCAGGAAAAAAAAATTGTTACAGAAAAATTCACAGTATTAAATTTTTAGTTACAGCAAAATCTATGTTGGATCTAAACACAAAAAACAGCAGATACAAACAATAAGAGAATTTAATGAACCAGGAATAAGGTAAATTACTTGAGGTGGTCTCTTGTTTAAGCGCAAGCCCACAGCCTCCAGCTCCTTCGTTAATATTTGCCTGTGCCCTTCACTCTGGAGTTTCATCAGTTAGTTGGCATAGGTTATCAATAAAGCAACATTCTAATCAGAAATAAAACATTCAACAAAGATGTCTGAATTGAAAAAAGCAACCAAAAGAATTCAAGAGCTATGTATTTCTACTGCACATGAAATGCAGCATGTCTCTTTTAACTATTCTTTCAACATCCGCGGATAAAAAAAAAATAGAGCAAGGACCTCAATGACATGGTCATGCAATAATCAATATCTTGTATTCATTGGGAACTAATAATACCGATATCCAACGAAATATATGCCAACAAAATGTGACTGAGAAACTCATCAAAACTTGTATATGTTCACTTGCAAATCTGAGGGAACTTCAATTGCAACTAGGAAATAACAAGGGATGCCATTGAAGGGATAAGATTAAATCCGGCTATGAATGAAGCAAGTAACTTGCAATTCAGAAAGGATAAAAATCAAACAGAATTCAGAAAGGATAAAAAACAAACAGCCAACATGCAAGAGTAAATGAAACAATATGGGGGAAAAAAGAAACACTTGCAACCTCAAGGAATTTAAATTGCAAAAGAATATGAAATAACAAGTTGAGAGTAAAACTTCCAGGAGATCAAAAGGGCCTAATCGTGGTACAAAGAAAGCATGCATATATTCAAAATAATTTAAAAAACAAGAGTAAATGAAATGATGTTGTGCAGATCAAGTATGCCTTGATAAAAAATGATCAAGGAAGACTGGTACTTACTTTTGAAGCATCTAGAACCATCAGGACAAGGTCTGATGATTTTGAAACAGCAATGACCTAGAATAAATTTTAGAAATTCCAATTAGATTTCTTTCCATTGACAGCTCAGATTCTGGTAGAAAGCAAACAGAAGAATCAAAAATATAATAATGATGCAATAAATCCGTGAACAATTCTGTTGCATACAAATTCAGAACAAAGTCAAGGAAAGAAGCCAAAATCCTCTGAATATCAAAGAGAACAGAACAAAATAACTTATCAACAACTAAATGGAACTTTAAACACAATAAATTAATTACTTTGTCTTTATGTTTCAGAATAACAGGAGAAAGTTTTCACCTGCCTACCACGCCCCTTGCCTTCGGATGCACCTTCAATAATTCCAGGAAGATCAAGTAGCTGGATTTTAGTATCGTTATAATGAATAATGCCAGGTATGCAGGTAAGAGTGGTAAACTCATATGATGCAGCTTCTGAATGTGTTCCCGTCAGCATTGTCAATAGTGTTGATTTTCCCACACTGAAAATATGAAATGGGAAACAATATAAAAAGACTCCAAATCTACACTTCAGCAATAGAAAATCGCAAAGTAAAAAAATACATTGAACTTCTTGATATAGTTTAGAAGAAGACAAAGTTATTGTTCACATAGAATAGCATGCGATAGCACAAAGCATCGTTGGGGGGTTGGGGGGGGGGGGATTGGGTGGGTCGGAGTTGACCATCCTAAAACTTGAACTTGTTAGTTGATGAAAAAGAAATATGCTAACCTTGGAAACCCTATCAAGGCTACACGCCCATGTCCATATTTTGTAACTTCAAAACCATCTCCAGCTCCACTAGAACCCTGGTGATGAAGATTTTTTTGTTTGGAAATTAAAACTTCAAAGGAAATAAAGTGCCCGCATGGAACAACTACAATTACATCAATGAAGGAACAAAAGCATTAAACAGGAAACTTGAGCTCATTAATTGAGCATGCAGAATGCAGAATCTCAAAATTGAGAATTGACGATACAGTAAAATGCATACTTTTGGGGGCTCCAGTAGTTGTGTCCTTAGCTTTGCAATCTTGGCCTTGAGCTGGCCCAGATGATATTCTGTAATTCAGAATAACCTGTCATTCAGCAAGTCCAACAGAAACATTCTAGAATCGAAACAAAGAGGAAGAATATCTCCATAAGGGTCTCCTGGCCCCTTCAAGATGTTGTTTCTCCAATCAATTTTGAACTATAATTTCAATATTATACTCATGATTGAGATTTTCAAAAGAATGAAAATCAAAACAGGGAGAGAAGGGAACATTAACAGTTAAGTAATTTCTTTATGAAGAATTTTACAATTGAAAAAAAAAATTAATTAATTCTCAATTAATAGAAATCTTAAAAACAAGTTGGTGATGGGTCAGGAAAGCAACCTGTGGCTTTGTTCTTCTGAGTTCGGGCCATTTCGGCCTCAATTTCTTTAATTTTTTCTATGATTCCCATGATTCCCAAGAATACCCTGTCATGGAAAACAGAAATTGAAATCAGCAGTATGCAACAAAGTCAAAATTAATTACACCAAGAAAACATTTAATCTTGTATTGGGGAAATAAAGGCTCCCTCTACTGAGCATGCTGAAATTACTTCTACACTTCTTAGTCAAACAAAAAGATTAGAACAACTTTCAGAATAAATATTTCCCCATAACATCTCCTAGATTGAAAAAAAAAAAATTTTCTACAAACCTAACAAAGGTTTTAAGACAAAATTCATCTATTGTTGCCAATACCAAAAAGCTAAAACCATCAAATTCTCCTTCCTACGTTATTATGTACTCGTCCTACTTGCACTGTTAACTACGGCAACAGCAGCCATCATTGATAATCTTTTTTTTTTTTCCTTCCTCTTACTTTTTTTTTCTACCATTTTACCTCCCTGCCCTATATGATAAAACATAAAATCGAAACTAGCTTCTGAAGTTCCAACTTGCATCTAACTGACAAAAAAAGAATACAGAGAACAAATCCGGGCAATGATTCAGGTAAAAAATTAAAACGAACAGCAATAAATGACAAACGAATTAGAATTATGGGAATTAAAATAATCCAATACTTATATGTCCTTGGCCGATGCAAATCAAAGATGCGACAGAGATATTACTTCCGATGGGCACTGTCTGAAGAGCACCCCTCAGTCGGCTCTGGTTTGGGGGGAGTTGGAACTAAAAGGACACAAGTGCTACTTCACCCTCGACCTTAAGTACTAACTGATACCAACGTACCAAGGTGCTAACCCCTAGGGCAACACGCAGCCAGCGCCATGATCCTATTATGTAGAATAAAGTCCCTAAATGAACATTAGAATTTCATTCTTATACTTTACCGGCTCTAAAAAATCAAATAACTTAAAAGATTTTAGATTATCTTTATAAATAGTTTATAAAATATATATATAAATAATTAAAAGACAAGTATAAATTTTTATCAGAATATTAAATAGTGTCGCACATAAAATTTACTTAATCATCCTAAATTTAATACCTCTATTTCTATTTTATAATTAATTATCTCATTTCAAAAAGTAAAGAGTTTTTCAATATAAAATCTCATTAACAATCTTCGTAATTTAAAGATTTACATTCATTTCTTCAATACTACTAGTATTAATTAAACTAATGATAAAGATAATGCATTCCTTAATTTTTCATTAAATCAAAATATAACATTTTTTTATATGAAAATGATGAGAGAAACGAATACGACCTAAATGAATCGACCCAAACAACTCCAAACCCTAACCCGAATACCTAAAAGACCAAATCATAAGTTAAGAGGCAAGATGGGCAACGACCTCTTTCCACCGACCTTAAGATGAGAGAAGTTTCATTGGATCCCGACCTTTGATCCATCTCATACATTTCCATGCCACAACTAAATGTCTATAACTCTTAACATACTCCATGAACCTTTAATTTCATCACGACCTTCTAAAGGGGATAGTCGAGACTTTCGTCATTCACAAGTAGGTCGCAAAGTTGGTTTAAAGGTCATTAATGAGCTTGTATCTTTCAACCAAAGACTTGCATGGTAAGGTATCCCAACTTAGGGAAACTCCACAATTTTATGAGCAATTAACTTGATACGATACGATCTCATAATTATCCTAATTACCTAATTTCAAATAATCGAAGAGTCACTACCAACAAGGTAACCTATTATATGACATATTATCGAATCACACACTATTCCTAGATAGATTGAACTAATTTACTCAAAAATTACTCTCTCGAAATATTGACTAAGGCATCAAAGCTATCCTCAGGGTGATAGTCCACTTCGATGATCTAATTTTCCCTTTCAAGTTGTGATTGCAGGCTTCATCACTTTTCAGGGTGACGCTGGAGATCATTTTCAAGCTCCATCACTTCTGGCACCGTTTGTGGGAAGAACATTCTAAGCCTAACTTTCTTCTATATACACAAAGCAAAACAAACCTGGATTGTGATGACTCAATCGTAACCAATACTCGTTCAGCCACCACATCATGGTAGATCGCCTAGTAAAACACCCGGTCCCAATGGAAGACAATAACAATAATCTAGGGCCAGCCAGTCAACAAGAACAACCGAGACCAACACGATCCAGACCGTCCCGAAGGGTCTTAGTGAACCACCTACCTACTCATGAAATAAGAGATCAGGAAAGCCTTAATCAAAATGACAATGTCGATAACCTCAAATCGCAAAGATCGGGGGAAGTCAGTTGTCCCTTCCAACTGACCTCTTAGAACGCATGGTGGATGCCCTAGAAGGAATCTCAAGTAGAAAAGATTACATGTCAACAGGACATACCCCTGTTCCATCTCAGAGGGAAACATAACTACCTTGAGATCACGAGGGTTGCACACAGCCTGGTCAACCCCTACCTTTAGAAACAAGAAACGACCTCCGACCCAATTTGGAATTTCGGGAGACAGGTCGAGCACAGGAAAGATCATAGGGCGAAAGAGTCCCACTTGTGGTTGACCTGAAAGAAACCCTAGGCAATGGAAAGGGTTATGACGTAAGGCACAGACTCAACTGAGCCGCCATATCCCGAGGTCAACAACAAGAAACAAGTCACAACAAGCAGGGAAGCTCACTGAAAACTTCCCTTGGAGGGAGGATACCTCCTTAACGTGGCCTGATCGAAAGAACAGGCAGCAGGGCTCGAGAGGTAGCCCCGAATCCACTAAGAAAAACAACTCTCCCAACAAATCAGGAGAAGAATGTGAACTAGGAGGTATAGTGAAATGTGGACCCTCACTATTACAGCTGTCAATTGGGGTTATGATGGAGATTCAATGCCAATCATACCAGCTGGACCTATCACAAGAGCTAGAGCAAATAAGTTAAGGAAAGCATTA
>JAOXNR010000028.1:661004-680195 GCA_028571225.1 Parsonsia alboflavescens | reverse complement strand
ACAGATAGGGAATAGATTAGAAGATCTTTTGCATAGTAGATCAAGAAGTCCAGATCCATTCCGCAAGACAAGATCTCTGCAAATCTTCAAACCAGGTATCGTTCTCGAACTCCTTATGTGAGAGAAAATTTTTTTAAAAAATCCTGAGACTCCGGATTCGTTTCCTCGTGGATTCAGATCCGGTTCCCCTTCAGATGAGGTAGCAGGAATTGAAGAAAAACGATGCTATCTACATCATTGTCTTTAAACAAAGACTCCAACGAGTGTTTGTAGCTCCTCATGGCAAATCACCTGGCAGAATGAAATTCTGCACTAGACAAGTAATGTCGGAAGATCTGGTCCCAATGGAATACAATAACAATAATTTGGGGCCAATCGGTCTGCAAGAACAGCGATGACCGGCATGGTCCGAACCATCCCAAAAGGTCTTGGTGAACCATCCACCTGCAAATGAAATGAGAGATCAAGGATGCCTCAATGAGAATGATAATGGCAATAACCCAGACCACAAAGATTAGGGCGAAGTTGGGTGTCCGTTCCAGTCGACCTCTTAGAACACATGGTGGCTGCCCTAGAAGGAATCTCATATAGAAGAGATTACATGTCAACGGGGCATACCCCTATTCCATCTCAGAGGGAAATACAACTACCTCGAGATCAAGAGGGTTGCACATAACCTGGTCAACCCCTATCTTTAGAAACAAGAAATGACCTCTGACCAAATGTGGAAGGTCCAGAGGCTGGTCGAGCACAAGAAAGATCATATGGTGAAAGAGTCCCACCCGTGGTCAACCTAAGAGAAACCCTACACAATGGAAGGGGTTATGATTTGAGGGATAGACTCAACCAAGCCACCATTTCCCTAGATCAACAACAAGAAACAAGTCCTAATGAGCAAAGAAGCTCATTGAGAACTCCTTTTGGAGGGAGGATGCCTTCTCGACGTAGCCTGATTGAAAGAACAACCAGAGATGCTCAAGAGGTCGCCCCAAATCCACTAGGGAGAGCTACTCTCCCAACAAATCAGGAGAAGAATGGGAACCATGAGGTATAGAGTAGTTTGGACCTATTGGAGCCCTCACCATTTGTCCATAGTATCAAGACTGCTCTAACACCATCAGGATTCAAAGCACCACAGGTTGAGGCAAAGTACGACAACATAGGGGAACCTCTACAACATATAGATGAATATGTTTCCTACATGAAAATGTTTGAGTACCCTAATCATGTCAAATGCCAAGCTTTCCTGTCCACACTAACCAAGAAATCACAGTCCTAGTTCAAGGGAATTCCAGAAACAAGTATCTTGAGTTGGACACAACTAAAAAAGCTGTTTCTGAAGCATTATCAGAGTAGCAAAAAATGCAAAAAAGACATCAATGATATGTTTAATATCAAACAGAAATTTGGAGAAAGCACAAGAAGTTATTACAGTCATTTTAATGTAGAGGCAGTGGAAATTGAGCAGAAAAACGATGCTATCTACATCATTGCCTTTGAAAAAACAATCCTTGAAAGTCAATAAAAGCTTAAGAAACGACGATCCAGAAAATGATTCTTGGATTTACCTCGACTACGAGAAAAGGGACTAGGGGGCAATAAAAAAGCCCACAATTATTGAATGAGATAAGTAGGATCCTTATTCGAAAGGAGGACCTTCAAAAAAAAAAAAAAAAAAGGAAGATGATTCCAGACCTAGTGACAACTCCCCTGATGACTTGGTGGGCAGAAATACTAGTGATCATAGAAAATTGCTAAAACCACCTAGACCTCTCAAAACTCTTGTGGCCAAAAGAGACAAAGGCGAAGTTCTACCACTACTTAAGGATCATGGCCACCTCACAGAGAACTGCTTCGACCTCAAGCGAAAAATTAAGAGGCTGGTAAATTAAGGCCATTTACAAGAATTTGTAGCTAAGAATACAAGTCCTACAAATCCACCTCCTGTAGCTGCACACAACCAACGACCTCCTATTAGAGATAAACGCCATCGAAAGGAGGTAGAAACAAGCTAGGGGAGGAAATTCAGACCCCCTAACGATGTCATTCCATATTAGAGATTCCTTGGTACGCAAGTCATTGGTTGACATCAGAAATGCAGCGAATGTCTTATACAAAAATGCATTTGACCAAATGGTTATCGATAGGAGCTCACTGATAAAGTTAGATACTGCCTTGACGAGCTTCAACGGCCACACAAGCTATGCTGAAAGGATCCTACGAGTCTAGACTATGGTCTATGTGAATGGCAATGGAATCACAGAGATCATGGACTGATTGGTAGTTGATGCACCATTAACCTATAATGCAATTCTATGAAATAGAGGGGTCATGGACCTAAGGGATGAAATCTCTTTACTAAATTAATGCATAAGGATCCAGGTCAGAGGAAGCTGGATCATCCTAGAAAGAGACCAACAGACAGCTAAAAAATCGCTGAGGGGGATGTAGAGACCTCGGCAATGTCCGAGCAAGATGATTTCATTGACCTCCCTAAGGAGGATGATGAGTTTCGAATCCCGACTGCCAGTAATGGAGAAAAAGTTTTTCTCAACTCGGAATTCCCGGAGAAAGGAATCAAGATAGGCGAACTTTTGCCTTCCAAGCTTAAAAGGAAGCTCGTCGACTTCCTTCAAGAATACCTGAAAGTCTTCACTTGGCGACCTACCAACCTTGAAGGAATTAACAGAAGGATAGCAAAGCACAAAGTCGGGCTCAGACCAGGGGTCAAACCAATAAAGCAAAAGAAAAGAACTTTTGCCCTAGAACGAAATTAAATCATAGCTCGAGAAGTCCAAGCTCTTCTCAACACTGGAATTTTGAAAGAGGTAGTATACCATAAATGGCTGGCCAATTCAGTGGTTGTGCCAAAGAAGGAAGGGACATGGAGGATGTGTGTGGATTTCACCACATTCAATTAATATTGTCAAAAAGACTCATACCCACTTCCGAGCATCAATCAAATAGTAAACTCAACAACTGGTTATCAATGGTTGTGTTTCCTAAATGCCTACAAGGGATATCATTAGATTCCAATGGAGCTGGAAGGTATGGAAAAGACCTCATTCATTACAAAGGTTGACCTACTGCTATACCAATATGTTGTTCAGTCTAAAGAATGTAGGGACAGAATTCCAATGAGCCATGCACAAAGTCTTCAAGAAACAGCTTGGGAGGAACATTGAGGTCTATGTGGATGACATTGTGATTAAGTCTAAAACCTCAAAAGACTTCATTGAAGATATAAGGAAGACTTTCCAGACCTTGAAAGCTGCTCACATGAAGCTCAATCCTGAAAATGTATCTTCAGTGTCTTAGCAGGAAAATTCTTGGGTTTCATGATATCAGAACGAGACATTGATGCCAACCCTAAAATACTAAAAACACTCCTGGACATGGAACCTCCTAGGAGAATCAAGGAAGTTCATAGTTTAACAGGGAAGATGGCAGCTGGAGACAAAGACAGCCAACATCGAATCAATAGAGCAAGTCGGAGGCACATACCAGCAGCCATCTGAGGCCCCATCTGGTTCCTGATGGCTCCTGTTCAGACCGACCGTTTTTATTTTTATGACAATTTCTTTTGATTTCTCATATTATTTTGGTTATGTATTAAGGGTATTTATGCCTAATTACCCTACCCAAGAATTATTAAGTTAATTTAGGTCTTTAGGACTATCTATAGTCCTTATCTTTGTAGGACACACAACTTAACACTTTTAAACAACATGACAATGTGATTTGGATTAAACATCCTTTCTTCTTAAGCGTTTTAAGACTCTTCTACGGTTCTTAATCTAACTTTTGAGTTCTTCAATGTTTGGCTAGGGTAATTGAATCGAATTGATGAAGAATTCCTTTCAATTGTTCAGATCACATCATCTTTTTGGTATCAAAGCTAGGTTTTTCATCAAGAGGTTTGCCTCTTTTACTTGTTTTCTTCTTTAAGTGTTAAGATCATGTTTTCTTCTTTGAAATCTCATGATCTTAAGTGATTTTGTGTTTGTTCCTTTACATTAATCCTAGTTATTTTTCTTGTGATCCTTTGTGAATTGTGGAATTGTGTCCAAGACCAAAAATCAAGGCTAATTCAATTTGTTTGGTGTTTCCACTTCATCTTATCTCTACCAAAAAAAAAAAAAATTTTAAAAATAGCGAGACCAAAGATCTCTAAATTGTAGAAAAAAATTTTCAAAAAAAATGTCAAAAGAAAAGGAGCCAAAAACCCAAAAATTCATGATGTTCAGAGATTGATTTATGATCTAATCTACTTGTATACTCAAAATTTGTTTTAGGGACATTTTTTCACATTAATTTTGATTGAATTTGGATTACAACTCTCTGACCTGAAGGTGTTTGATAAATTGTCTTTCATCTATTTTCCTTGAATTCTAAGTGATTGATCATTTGCATGGTGTCCATTGACCATCTTCTTTGAAATTCTTAAACTCTTTAGATCTTGTATGTTGGAAAATATGGATAATGTGCTTTGAATTTTGATGTTTGGTTTGATCACCTTTGTTGAGTAATTGTCTACTCTTGGAGTTGCATTAAGAACTTGAAAAAATGTCAAGAATGGAAAAGGCACAAGAGGGGTGAGCATGTTAGAGTAAGTAAAAGTATATTCTAAGTGTGATACACGAGTGAACTTGTGAGGATATATCTTTCCCTGTTTTTGTGTATACATTTTGTACGTACATTACGAATAAATTCTCATCTCAATCATTTTTTTTATGCAAAAATAAGGGAGACATCACATCCTAGTTCTTCTAAGAATTATGAGTCATTTGAAAGGGTTGGAAGAAAGAGCCAACAAGCACATCCATCTAGGAGGAAAACTGAACATGTGGAGTATGATGATGGTTACTACTATGACAATGAAGGGAGGTGACGCAAATGGTCGTGGCAGATTGAAGATTTTCCCGATGCTAGGTGACGATAACAAATTTTGGAAACTCAAACTTTGGATAATCCTTCAAAAGTTTGAGGCTTTTCGAAAAGCTAACCTCTGAACTTGCTAGAGGTCAAGATAACGAAAATAGAATTCTTCTTCTATAAGCAAACTTCAATCTAAAGTAGTTAAGGACGAAGAAAGAAAGAAAACCTGTGCGATAAATTTCTTGTCGGAAAAAAATATCAATTCTTGTCAAAAGTCATTGTCGCGGCTATAGCCCTACCTTTCCACTAAATAGCCACTAAGATGGAAATTAATGAAACTAAAACCTAATTAGGTTTTCCAAAACCAGGAAGAAAAAACAATGAAACAAATTTCTAAACAAAATTCTGTCTAATTAAGGAAATAAAATTATTAAGCAATCATGATCTTGATCTTCACCTCTTCAACCTCCTTGACCAACCTATCTCGTTTCTTTTGGTGGAAAATGTTTCAATCGTTCTGACCGACATAAAGTGGTTGTTGGAAGCAGCTCCGAATTTGGCTCGTCTGCTAGCCCTGCATCAAGAGGCCAAGAAGATATGGAAACATGACCATTCCATATTTCTATGGTACATTTGATCCAGAATTTTACCTCGCTTGGGAAAGAGATTTAGAACTTGTGTTTGAAAAGGATTATTACTTGGAAGAATAAAAGGAGTTAGTTCTTGATAGATTTGAGAGCAAAGCCTTAGCTTGGTGGGAAAAAGACTTGAAATATCAAAAAAGATTTGGAATGCTGATTACTACATGGGAAGGATTGAAAAAGATTATGAGGGAAAAACATGCACCAACACTCTACTACAAGAACGTTACTCGAGGCTCCAAGAGTGTGAAAGAGTACCATGAAGAGTTGAAGATTGCTTTGGAGAGAGTTAACATAGCAAAGTATGCAAAAGATAGAATGACTAGATTTCTCAATGGCTTGAATCACGAAATTTGGAGAGAGTTGAACCATACTACTATGATTATCCTGAGGATAAGGTTCACATGGCCATCAAAGTTGAAAGAAACTTGAAGGCAAGAAAGTCAACACAAGAGAAATCTTATGAAAGCTCAACTTATGGAACTTCTTCAACATCAAAGGCGCAAGGATCTTGTTCAAAAGAGGAGAAATCCATTCCCAAGGAGCAAGAAGTGAAAGCCAAGCTAGGTGACAAAGTGCAAAATCAAGAGACTTCTAAGGAAGTGAAGCAAGTTGTTCCCATGGAATCCTTCAAGGAAATAATGCATGGGCATCAATTGTTGATAATGGAAGGGATGGAGAATTTCTTAGATAGAAAGAAAGGAAAGAGAGAAGAAAAAGAAGAGCTTGAGAGAGAACAAGAGCATGAGTGAAAAGAAGAGGAGAAAGAGTTGAAAAATGAGAGTGTCATAGATTAAAAAGAGATGAGTGGCCTTGAGAAGCAAGAATTTAGTGAACAAAAGGAGGGCTTACATGAAAAAGAAAGAGGGAATGAGAGTGTCATGGTTGTCAAAAGGAGTAAAGAGGATTTTATCTCCATTTCTAAGATTAACTATTAATTATCTAGTTTTCTTGTTCCTAATTTTCTGGTTTCTAAAGGGATAAATAAGATGAAAGAGGACAATGACAAAGGGGAGATGAATGCTATGTTAAGGTGGTACACTATTATCTCTACACTTGGTGATAGTTCGTTGAAATTTGAGCATGAAAGATTACTTTCTATGACTAAGTGTGAGTTTAAAGATGTTTATGATGCTCATAAACAAGGTGCTACTATGAAAATTATTAAGCATGATGATTTCTTATCTGGAGAAAGCATGTCTTATACTTCTTTGAGTTTAGTGACAGCTTTTATGGACTTTGAGTTTGTGAAGGCATCATTTATGAAAAAATATGCTTATGATTATCTGTTTGATGCTTCAATACAAGTCATACATGATGAAGTTATAAGCATGATTATTCTTTGATTGGTGAAAGTTCTATATTCATGCCTATGGATTCTATATGTGAATTATTGATAATTGAAATTCATGGGAATAACTTGGATTCACATTCTTATGAATTGGGATGCTTAAATGACTTGTTTAAGCATGGCTTTGGGTCATTCATGAATGATATTTTAAAGTTTGTCTTGGATGATCGATGGTTATGGATATTTGATATTACCATCCTTGATTCAAATTTCTATCTATGTGGTATCATTTGCTTATTCATTGTTAATTCTAAGTCATTGATTATCTTGTTTGAAATCTATTTCATTGTGAATGTGAGGAGAAAGTCCAAGCTTATTAAGAAGCATTGCTTGTGAAAATTTGTGAAGAAGCTTGTGAATTTCACGATAATATGCTTAGAGGAAGTACTTTACATGTTCTTGAGTATTCTAAGCATGATGAAATCTTTGATTTGTTGAATCTTGAGAGTCATGCAATTGCCTTTGAGAGTACTTATGGTAGTCCTAAGTCCTTAGATATCTATTTCAAAAAGCATGTTGTAGGACTACACATGAAAAAGAAATCTACGATTGTGGGAGCATACTTGTTGAATTCTTATGTTGGGGCATATCAATGTCATGATGAGAAGTTGATATTTAGTGAAGATGATAGACTTTATGTTGATGAAGTCTATGTGCTTAGTCTCTATTTGGCTTATATGATGAAACTACATGATGATATGGTTTATGTTTTGTGCCGTGAATAGAGATATGTTGAGATTTTGAAACTTTGGACATATCCCCTATTTTTAGAAGAGCATTTTGATGTCCATCTTGATAATTTGATGAGTTTTAGCATACGGGAAAAGTATTTTCTTATTCCTTTTATACATATGTTTAATTTTTTTGATGGAGGACATGTATATACTATGTTAAGGGATTGTTTCTTAAGCATAATGTCTTTAAATCTTGGGTTTAGAGAACCTACATATCATGGTTTATGGGGTCATGGGCCAATGGGATTCAATGCCTTAATGTCAAAGGCTTCAAATGATAGAATCTTGCTTCTTGGTTGCTACAATTGGCTTGAATTGCTTGTCTTTGCTCTTGCTTCTAACGAATTTCTTGTAGTGGAAAAAGAATACATATCAATCAAAGAGAGACCACTACCTTTAAAGAAGGGTATAGTAAGGCATTGTCAGGTTATAACTTCCATGACAGATAACTTGTTCAAGCTTTTAAGAGCATTGAAATCTTTGGTAAGTGTTATCTTGATGATTCAATGAAAACTAGTGACAATTCTCTCCTCCACGTAGAACTTGAAGATTCGAGGATGAATCTATTTGAGGTGAGTTGGAATGATGGAGATCAAGGATCAATCATATCATCAATGGAATCATCAAGGATTGCAATCATGGAGGAGTTCAATGAAGGGGAGATTCAAAGACATGTACTTATAAAGTCCTTCATTTGAAGTTTGGGACACTATGGAAGCTTTCAATTCAAAGGTTTGCTAAGAATGATCCAAATGGTGGCTTGAAGATTGATTATAAAGACTTATATTTCAAATACAAGGATGGAAGAGAAGAACTACTTGATTGTGAAGCAATGATGAAGAGGTCTGCACTTGATCAAGTTGAGACAACAAAGAAGTTGCTCCATGTTTGTAACATTAAAGGGTCATTTGAGGAGTTTGAAGGCTTGGAAATGCGCCTAGAAGACCCTAGTTCAAGTCTACAAAGAGTGCGAATTGAAGGCAAGACAAAGCATAGAACAAATGGTGAAAGAAAAAGCAAGGAGAGCTAGAAACAAAGACAGCCAGCGTCAAATCAACCCCAGTTAGCGCTGGATCAACGGAGCAAGCCAAAGGCACATTCCAATAGCCATTCGGGGCCCCATCCAGAGCTGGATGGCACTTGTTCAGCCCAACCTTTTGATTTTTATTGCAATCTCCTTTAGTTTCTCATTATACTTTGGTTATGTATTAAGGGAATTTATGTCTAATTACCCTACCCGCGAATTATTAGGTTAATTTAGATTTTTAGAACTATATATAGTCCTTATCTATGTAAGACACACAACTTAACACTTTTACAAACAACATGATAATGTGATTTTGATTAAACATCCTTTCTTCTTGAGTGTTCTTCTTAGACTCTTCTAGGCTTCTTAGTCTAACTTTTAAGTTCTTTAATGCTTGGCTAGGGTAATTGATTTGAATTGATGAAATTCAAACTAATTAGACTTATTGGAAGACAATCATGGTCAATTGGTATCTAGCTTGCACCTCTTAATGAAGTCTTGGGCTGACCTCAAATGGGTGTGTCTTTGATTAACTTGAATGAAGAATTCCTTTTAATTGTTGAGATCACATCATGTTAGCCACAGGAGACTTAGGGTGATGATGATGAAATCAATGGTGAAAGGGCTTCTGAACCTTGAAGTTCAAGAAGAAGCTATTTGTGCTGGATGTCAATATAGGAAGGCTCAACAGCTACCATAAGAAGAATCCAAGTTCAAGGCTCGAGAACTATTGGAGTTGATCCACTCAGATGTACTTGGACTAGTCAAACAAGCATTCATTGGAGGAGCAAAGTACATGGTAACCTTCATCGATGACTACTCCAGGTATGTTTGGATATATTTTATGAAGTAGAAATCGAAGACAATAGAAAGATTCAAAATATTCAAGGATCAAGTTGAAAAGGAAATTGAATTAAAGATCAAATGCCTATGCACTAACAATGGGGGAGAATATACATCACATGAGTTCTCAAAATTCCTCAGACAACATATATTAGGATGGAGTTGACTTGTCTAAGTACTCCACAACAAAATAGGGTAGTGGAAAGGAAGAATCGACATCTAGTAGAGATGTGTCGCATGCCAAGAATGTTCCCTCTCAATTTTAGGCCAAGTGTATGAAGACAATTGCACACATCGTCAATAGGCTACCCCAAGCGAAGCTTGGATTTGTTTCTAAATTCAAGAAGCTGTGGGGAATCAAGCCTACAGTAAGTCACTTCGAAGTATTTGGATGTGTATGCTATGTCTTGGTCCCTAATGAGCTCTGAGCTAAGATGGACAAGAAGGTAATAAGTTGCATCTTCATGGGATACAATAGCAACAGAAAAATATGGAGGTGTCGTGATCCCAAAATCAGAAGATGCCATGTCTCAAGAAATGTGGCGTTTGGTGAAGCTTCATCCTGGGTCTTCAGAAGAGACAGAACTACTTGATTCAAGAACAATGGAAGAGAAGATACGTCAGAAAAGTCTAGAAGAGGCATTGTGAAAGGTGATAAAGAAGCAGATGATTATCATGAAGATACAAAAGGCACACATCAAGTTGGACAAATTGAAGCACCATGCCAAGAAGAGATGGAGGAAATTGAAGAAACAAGTGAACAACTCTTGCAGAATTTACAAACATGCAAGTGCACATACCGTACAAGTAGTATGAAAATATCGTTCCCTCGAGGACCTAATTTAAGTAATTAAATTATCTAATACTACTATTCTAATTATTAATTCAAGAAGGAAAAACAAAATAATGATTTTTGGTGGGTTTTTATCTAAATAAATAAATTAAAATAAGAAAGCAAAATAATTCAATTAACAAACAATCGACGAGAAGAATTCTAGGTCACTAATTTCCCCCAATATTATCATTAATGAGTTTATCTTTTCACTTAATTCTTTATGCAGAATTGTTAATTTAGGGTTCCAAACTATTCACTAAATTCTCCCAAATAAATAATGAATCTAATTATTAAGACCAATTTCCTATATTCCTATGGTAAATTGGAGTCCTAACAATTGCATTAAAATCCAACCCTAATTTGGTTACCCATGGCATTTAGGTATATTCCTATCCTAAACACAAATTAACAACACTTGTTAATCACAAGTTATATCTATTTAGGTCTAATTTAGGCCCCTTTTCCCAAGTTTCACCTAAATTACCAATTCAATTTCACAATTATCAGGCTATAAAAAGGCATTAATCACAAATCGACATAAACAATCACATTTTTATAAAGAATCAAGATTTAAGATAAATCTCAATTAAATCAAACAAAGGGTTCCATTGGTTCAATAGAAAAATACTTAGTTCATCATCATGAAAAAAATAATCTCAAAAGAGTAACAAGATTTGGCCATAATAAGAATATAAGAATTAAAAAGAGAATAAAAGAAGAAGAAATTCTAAGAAGGAAGATCTTCTCTTCAATGCTCCAATGGTTCTTAGTGTCCCAATCTCCAAGTCTCGTTCTTTGTCTGATAAAATTGGCTGCCTCTAATGAATTCCAATCCTCTCTCTTCGTCTCTCCCGAAATGTGGCATTTTAACCCCTCTTTCTTAGGTTATTAACTCTCCTCCTCTTATGGTAAGTCTTCCACTTCAATTAAACTACTTTAGAATTTTCCTTAATAAATGTATTTGACCTCACTCCTCCAAGACTTAGGGAAACAATTAATAAAAGAATAACTTTGATTAATTTTTTGACAAGAATGCATTCTATCTAGAAAATATCACCAAACTTTTTATGCATTTTTCAACTCCAAAATTGCTTCCAATCTTCTCCAAAGCATTCCCCTTGACCCATGATTTCATCCATTGAAGACATTATCTAATAAAAACAAAACAAAACACCAAGATAAGATGAAAAACAAATAAACTTACACTTAACAAGAATTTATAAATTCTTATTCCTAAACTAACTAAATCTACATCAAAGACTCTAAAACTAAACAAAAATAGATATATAATACCTCTATAAAATAGAGTTATCAACAACCCTGAAGGTCAACAAGAGCACAAAAGCCAAACCCTAGGTATGTAAACATTGCTCTAATAGAAGATACTAGAATCAAAGAACCCATGTGTTACAAGGAGGCAACACAAAGCTCAAAATGAAGAAAGGCAATGGAAGATAGGATTCAAGCACTATTACTGAACGAGACTTGAGACTTAGTGCCAAACCCAAAACAAACTCAACCCATATCCTGCAAATGGGTTAACAAGATAAAGACTCGAGAAGATGGCTCAAATGAAAGATATAAAGCTCGAATTGTTGCTCAAGGGTTCTCCCAACAGTATGGCCTAGACTATGATGAGACATTCAGCCCAGTAGCAAAAACCACAACTGTACAGGTATTGTTAGCACTTGCAGCTAACAAGGCATCGAAGCTGTGGCAGATGGACGTGAAGAATGCATTCTTACATGGGGAAATTGATCGAGACATCTACATGGAGCAACCAAAAGGATTTGAAGACAAGTTGCATCCTCAATATGTCTACAAATTGAGAAAGGCATTATATGGGCTAAAACAAGCACCAAGGGCTTGATATAGTAAGATAGCTAAATTCCTAAAACACAGTGGCTTCTCACTATATCAAGCAGATTCAAGCTTGATCATGATATATCAAAATGGGAAACTAGCAATCATGCTAGTCTCCTAGATGACCTCATCATCACTGGAGACGACCAAGAAGAAGTTTGTAGAGTAAGAGAAAATCTATCCATTAGATTTCAAATGAAGGAACTTCTTGGGATTGGAGGAAAACAACTTAAGAGACAGATTGTTTCTCTATCAGCAAAAATATGCAAGGGACCTTTTGAAGAAGTACAAGATGCTAGAGTGCAAGCCTATTGCAACTTCTATGAAGGTCAACCTAAAACTATGCCCAAACGAAGGAAAGAAGCTTGGAGATCTTACTATATATGGACAACTAGTAGGAAGCTTAATCTACTTGACACTAACACAACCTAACATCACATATACAATAGGACTGGCAAGCAGATTTATGCAGAATCCAAGGAAACCACATATGGAAGTGGCATGACAAATCTTGAGATACGTCAAAAGAACGTTCAACTGTGGGATATTATACACAAAAGGAGGTAACTCAGAAGTTGAAGGCTACTATGATGCTAACTATGCAAAAGATTGAGACTCCAGGAGATCAACTACAAGATTCATGTTCAGACTTGGTTCAGGGGCAAAATCTTGGTGCAGTAAAAGACAACCGACAATCAAATTGTCCACGGCTGAGGCAGAATATAGAACAATAGCATAAGAACTCACGTAACTAACGCAACTAATGAAAGATCTTTATCAACGAAATGACTATCCCGTCAAGTTGCATTGTGATAGTACGTCGATAATCCAATTGGCAGAGAATCTGGTCGTTCATGCAAAAACTAAACATATCATATTGCATTATCACTTTATTAGAGAAAAAGTTCTTGAAGAGAAGATTGAGATGAAGCAGATCAAAATAGAAGAGTAGATCACTGACATACTCGCGAAGGGGGCCTAAATGCAAATAAATTTGAAGATTTCATAACAAAGCTTGAGATGGTTGCTAAAGAAAAGCTTAAACATCTAGCGCTGAGAGGGAGTGTTAAAAATCAGGATTAGATGCTAGAACTTCCGTAGTGTTCCGGAAAAATAAGCAAGTGGGAAAGGTGCGCGCGAGAGAGTCGGGAGACTTTGGCAGCATAATTTGAAATCAAGCAAACTCTAGAAGCTAGTAGTACCATCCAATCCACCGACTCAATAACCAACCTAAGACTCCTCCTATACATAGAAATAGTGTGATCAATTGTGAAGCAGCCAGAAAAGTGACAAGTGATCCAGTAGTCGTGTGGGAGTGATCACTACTTGTGTTGTGCTTGAGGGACATTTTGTGTAAATATCAAATTTGAATTTGAGTGTTGTCTCCTTCCTTTCATTTCGGAGTTAATTTCCATCCTCTCCAAATCTCCCTCTATCCAAAAATGAATATCGAATTATCGAACGTAAATATCTTATTTTCTAAATTAGATAAAATTTAATAACAAATTACAGAGTTTTTGGCCGTTGAAGAGCAAGGTGAGGAAGAGCAGAGCAGGTATCTGCGCCCTGCCCAGGACAAGAGAGGATACACTTGAGGCACAGCTTGCGGTCAAAAGTTTTAATTTGACTTCATTACCAATTAAAAAGTATATTTAACTTTTATATAATTTCCTAATTTTAAATTCTTAAATTAAAAAGGGAGTTCAGTGAAACTTTACATTTAAAAATAATATATATATATTTCTAAAAATAAAATATATATTCATGTCGGATGATTCAAAATAGAAAATGAAATACTAACGAATGGAATAATTATTAATAAAATAAAATCTGTTTTTAATCTGTGTGATATGATAATAGTAATAATTTCATATTTTTGTAATATGGAAACAGTGGACAGGAAACCGGACACCAAACATCGTAGTCAGGCAAACGCAAACAACGTGAGGTCTAAGGGTGCCATCATGCACGGATGATAACCTTTTCCATGGTTAAAAAAATGAAAATAATAATAAATAAATAAAAATAAAAACACTAGCTCTGATGGTTTATTTTGGCAAAATGTATATAATTTATAAAAGTTGACCATCAGATCTAAGTGACATCTGAGCCCCAGATGTGAAGGAAGAGGGGCGTACTCAAACATGGAAATCACATAAAACTTTGGATGGGATGATCTTTCACTACCTGCTGCTACTCATAAAAGTCCATTTCCTCAAATGAAAGCCTGCATATATGCTAACAATCATTTCATGAAAAACTGCAACACCTCAGAAAAAGTCTAATTATAAAAATATTTCAAAATTTTCTCCAACAAATAGAACAGCTTGCCCCAATAAACTCCATAAGCTGAAACCAAAGTATCTCCACTCGATCCCAAATACTACCGCTTAGCTCCAAACTAACCAAAACTTCACATCTTCATAAAGTCCAAGTTTGCACTGATACCTTGTTTGTGCCATCTCAGCGCTCCACACATCAATGGCTAAAAATTCTCATATGCAAATGTAATAAATATCATGACATTACATCCCAATACATTTTTAGGAGTCATTTCCCTTTGGTTCTAATGCTGATTTTAAGCAAATCTAACCCATTTCCCAAATCCTCACCTATCTCCAATGCTAAAGGCCACGCCAAGCATTACGAGTAAAACATTGCATGCATTCAGATACTCATATTGAAGAATAACTCACACAAACTAAAGAGGTGGCTTACCAATACAAACCGTAGACAACTAATCATCAGTAGAAATTGACAAAAACAGTTCAAGCATTGTTAAAACTTGTTAGGTTCTCTCCAACTATTCATTAAAAGTACCAATAAGTTTTCTTTCTTCTTATTTTATTTTTGGGTGGGGGGAGAGGGAGAGAATGCAATTTTTGGAGGACAAGTATAGCAGCGCACATTTTGCTAAGAAGTTAACTGCTGTTAGACTGGAAAGATTACTTGATCAAAATGCAATTATTAATCATTATGTACAAAGCTACAGGTAACCTGATCTTGTTTCCTGTACACTTCTATCAGTACCACCACTATGTCCAGAAAAGTTGCTTGAGCTCAGATTGGGAGGAACCTGTGCTTGAATTTCGGCAAGCTCTCGTACTCGCAAGAGAATAGGTGCAGGTATGGGAATTGAAGCATGTTTCCGGGAATTCTGCACCTGTATAATAAAAGACAAGTAAGAAACATTATTTTTAAACAAATATGAAGTTCAGAATACATAAAGCCTACAAAAGAATCTGCTCACCCCTTTTTCTGCAGGCAACTGGGTAAGGCTGGCTCGCAGCAGATTCCTCCACTTGTCCTGTAGCATAATAACACATCTTTTAGTGTCAAAATACATCAGGCAGTCTGAGACTGTTTACAAGGTAAAATTTAGACACAAGAATTACAAACCTTAAGATCAACTGAAGTCCTGTATGAATATGATGCAAAAGCAAGACGCTTAATCTCAGACCACCTACCAGCACCATACCTAGCTACACCCTCAACTAGCTTAACCACTTCAGTTAGAGACCATGGACGATGATGCTTCCTCCTCATTCCCCCCATAGGTGTCGAAATAGTAACCCTATTATTATCATCGGAATTGTCCTCCAATAAGTTCATATTAGGCCCCACATCTCTCACGAGCTTCATTGTCCTTTCAGGATAATGCTTACCTTTTCCAGAAGCAGCAATGAGCTACAAAGATAAGAAGAGAAAAGGAGAACCATTACATTGAGCCCCACAAGGAAAAGTACTACAAGAACTACTAAGTGCTGACAATCCCCAATTAAAACTGTTAATCAACCTCACTGATGCAGAAGACCAGAAACATAATTTTAACCTGAAAGAACTGTTCTAGACCCAAATGCAAAAGGAACATGTTACGTAGGTCCCTTGAGAACTATCATATAAAGGATAATCATACATGGATGACATTTAAGTGATGCTACAAAAAATGAGTCGATCATATACCTAGGTAGAGAACAATAGATATATTTAACCTATAGTGATTACACATGCAGGTCTAAGCTTGTGATATGGCACTATTAGACTGTCATCTAATTTCAGACAAACATGGAATACAAAGGTGTAAAATTGCAGAGCGCGCATAGGACCACCCAGATATAAACATAAAAAGTTACACATGCAAAAACCAGAAACACAATGTATACAGAAAACATGTTCGTACCAACACACAAGCAACCTAAAAGACAAAGTGAACCACCCCTCCAAACTGCACCATCCACATCAGCAACAATCCCAGTATGGAGCATAAACTTGTTCTTTACATACAGAAACCAAAACCTGTACCATTTCCAACACATCCATCCACATTAATGGATGCCAGTAGAGTGTAAACAACATTGGTCAAAACTGCAACAGCAGTTACTAATCCCTCTCATCAGGTAATCCAATGAATATCCATCATAAATAATCTTTTAAAGCAAGGAAATTAGAAAAGTGAACATGAGAGTATCTTCACATCAAAAAATAATTCAAAATGAATTCCAACAGGCAAAAAGGAAGAGTATTTAACAATGAGTGTGTCAAATTAATGCCAACTAGCAGCTTATGGACACAAAAGCCAACACTATAGTGAGTGATTACAGGCTTTGAACTAAAGACATCAGAAAGAGGACTTACAGGCTGTTCAGTGCTTTTTGGGGACAATCTTGCCTTGAATACATTGTTCCCCAAATCATCATCACCTGCCCTTTCAGAATGTTCTTCAAAGGACTTCTCAGACACTTTGGCCACTGCACCAATGTCACTAGGCTGAAGTTTCTAACATGTAAAAACCACACCAAAGGATTAAACACTGAAGCATATACATTTCAACACTACAGCTTTAACAAGTGAAATTGGCTATGATGCAAAACAATTTTATTAGGAGTAATTTGTTGACTGTGTACAGCATCATCAGCCATATGGACTTTCCATTTTTTTTTTTTTGTTTTTTTTTTTACGGAGCAAATCACACACACATCATGCTCATTGATTATACCTAAAGCAAGTGATAATAGAGAGAATGGGATGCTCCTAAACAATGCTATACAATAGTTCTACCTAACTTTGAACAGATATGAAGGGTTTAAATAAACATCACATTAGACAGGAACATGTGTAGACCATATTCAACAAAAAGAGTGGTTAACATTGAGAATTTACCGCAAGAGTCATAATGTCCTCCCTCGGACGGCCTCTCCTAATGCGGGAGACATATGGAACTTGAACCCCAGAACCTCCAAATGAATCTTGCCGGGTAACAATAGGTCTCCCATCCAGCTGCAGATACTGAATGGGTCTTAAAAGAGTTTTTTGAAAAGGTTGCCCACCATCAACTCTCTTAACTGGAGAGACTAGCCTTCCACTAGATTCCCTGGATTCCCCTTCAGAGATTTCTTCAATATACCGCTTCGTTGGCTTTCGAACTCGTTTAGTAAATCTCTGTTCTGCATTAGGATCTTCGTTAATAGAATTATATGCCATTGAAGAACTATCAGGTTTTTGGGAATCAATATTTGAATGCACATTTATTTGACAATCTTGAATATCTGATATAAGACCACCAATCTGATTGCCAACCTCAGCTGCAAGATCCTCAGAAGTTTGACTGTTCTTGGATATCTCTCTTCTAACCTTCTTCAACACTTTATTATCTTCGATTATAAACGTAGTAGTTGAAAAATCACAGGAATTAGTTAACCCCATGGCAATTCTCCTTTTCAGCCATTGTTTGTCTTTGACAGAAGTTTCCCTTCCAAAAGTTGCTTTGAAAGTTTCTTGCAGTTCTTTGACTGTGAGATTATCCAAGCATATCTCTCCCTCTAACTTAGAAAAATCAGGCTGCAAACTAGTTCCTTGATCAAAAATGGAAGATTCATTTCCAATTGATCCACCTTGTGAACTTGAACAACCCTCAACCTTCTGTGCTTGACTTATGTTTAGGCCATCTGACCTTGGGGCAAATAGACGAACAGATTCCTGTACGGAAATTTGAATATTAAACTTCTCTTCAATAGGAAACAACTTATCCGATGACTACCTTAAAGAATCTCTAACAAGAAAAAAAAGCCTGTATATTTGAACAAGCAAACGGACCATAGATTTATCTCATAAACAAAGAAAAACAGATCAAAAAGACAAATCAAGGGAAAAAGAGGCAAAGATCAACAATGAACCTCTTGATTGGCATTTGCTTTCCCCAAGTCAAATGCTTCAAAATCCTTTACCGCAGAGACCAACCGTCCATGAGATTCTCTAGACCCCACTTCAGAAGTTTCTTCAATATACCGCTTTGTTGGCTTCCGTATTCTTTTGGCTTCTCTCTGTTCCGTGTTAGGATCACCATGAATATTTGAAACAGTTGCAGCAACATCGAAGTTTCCAGACGGCCCTGACAAGCTTCCTTCATTTAGAATTAGAAGCATGTGTAACAAGAAAAACCAAAAAATATTATAACAAAACACCCTAAGGTTGGAGCATTTAGACAAAGCCGGCAATTGAAACTCTAGTAACCAGAATTTAGACTACCAAAACACTTTCAGGATAGACATTTACATTTTTTGAATGCATGATTTCAAAAAAAATACAGTTCCAATTTCTTTTTTCAATTTTCAATTGTGAAAATTTCTCAAAACACTTTTTACCCAAAACTTCTATCACATCAAAATTTCAAATTCAATTCCAACCCACCTATGGTCCAACATATTCATATTAAATATGCCTCATCAAATTATTTTTAATTAAAACCATCTCTAAAATAATACTAACATTGTTTTTAAACTATTTTACAATCGGTTACATGGGTCCATTAAAAATCACATCAAACATACAAATAAGAAACTAAAAATCTTTATCCCAATATAATCTCAAGTACAAAAGAGACCACATCCAATAACAACCTAAGCAAATTCCACAACACGAAAGGCCAGTTCATCATTGTTGAAGAGCTGCAAATATACAGATAAAAGATATATATATATATATATATATATATATATATATATATATATAAAGAATTGCTA
>JAOXNR010000028.1:574444-660904 GCA_028571225.1 Parsonsia alboflavescens | reverse complement strand
AATTGTTGTTGGAGAACTCTTCCTCTTGGCTGTACCCTTTGCACATTACCTCCCCTGCCCCTGCCACCTTGCTGAAATTGATTTTGGCTAGCTCTAAGAGGGGCTAGTGGTGTGTCAAATGTGTTCACCATCTCTTCAACTCTATTGATCTTTGTACTAAAGTTTCCCATATCCTTTCTAATTGATCCTAGCTTAAAGGACATTCTTTGTAAGACTTCATTTATAGAAGACATGGCAGTAATGTAATTTCTCACATTAGAAGCAATTGATGCACTTGCAACTTCTTTTGACATAATGTATCTTCTAGTCAACTTGTTGAAACAAAAATTGTGTATAACTTCTCACCACTCATGTAACACTCTTAAATTGGCTTTTTCTTCACTCTAATGTGCTCACCCCTTAGCCTTTTTCCTCTCTTAGCTCTTCTTTAAATTCTTAATGCAACTACTAGAGTAGACAATGACTTAACAAGGCAATCAACTCAAGCATCAAAAAATTAAAACAAGTAGCTCATATCTTTCAACTTATAAGAATCAAAGGGATAAGAATTTCAAAGAAAATGGTCATTAAACACAAAGTAGATGTTCAACACTTAGAATCAAACAAGAATTAGATGAAAGGCAATATAACAAACACCTTGAGGACAAAGAAAACTTGTAATCAGATTTCTGGAATTTCAGCTTGGCGGTGTCCCAATTTTCTCAATTCAAGTTGGCAATTTGACAAATCTATGAAGCATATCATATCTCAAACTCTTCCCAACATGTCAAATATCAAAACAATGGCATTCAACTTCATAATTTATGGATTTTTCAACCGAATTTTCTGGCACGTTTCTGGAATTTTTTTTTACAGCTTTTTTCTGGTTTTTCACTTGGAGATCTTTGATCTGTCTTTTATCTTCCTCCTTTCTTTTGTGCTATTTTCAAATTTGATGAGAAGGGGGAAGAATTAGAATCACAACAAATTGAATTGGCCTTGATGTTCAGATCTAGGACACAATTCCACAAAGATCACAAGAAGAGACAAAGATTAATGTACAGAACAAACACAAAAACAAACTTGGATCTCAGATTTTCAATGAAACAAATGCAATGTAAACACTTAAACAAGAAAGCAAATAACGATAGGCAAACCTCTTGATGACTAGCCTAAGCTCTGATACCAAAAGATGATGTGATTTCCTTGAATTATGGCTGGAATTTCAACATCCATCTATCCAAACCCAAGGTCACTCATAATATGAAATTTTGCCCAAGACTTCAACAAGAGATTCAAGCTAGTGACTAATGACCATGATTATTTTCAAATATGATTTATTATTTTGGATTTCTTCAACCTGAATCAATTACCCTAGCCAAGCATTGATAAACCCTAAAGTTTTACTAAGAACCCTAGAAGAGCCCTAGAAACTTTCGATCAAGTAGCCCATTTGAATCCATTTGGAATTCAATCAAATTTTTGAAAAGTGTTTGTCAAGTTAATTGTTCTAATGCAATATAAATGATGACCTATTTATAGGCTTTGCCCCAAACATGATTAAGGACTTAATTAGGCCTCTTAAGCGAGCTTATAACATAAAGATAGCAGCTAACAATAAGTGGAAAAGTCCAACTAAAGCCAAGATATCTTGGCTGCCAAAAACAAAGGATATAAGCCGAAACTTCTGGCAGTTTTTCACCAACTGTCCAGCTCGTCCAGCCACACTTTCAATTCATCAAATGGCTTGATTTCTTGCTTAATCACTCCTCCTTGATGTCCTCTATCATCCATATGTTGAACCGTTTCGTTCACCCTCCATTGACGGTTGTGCTTTAAACAATGTTGTAAAGTCTAGCAAAGTCTCAACACATGTGCTGAAAGTTTCAGCCTTGTTCATTTAATTTTCCAACCTTGAAATGTCTTCTAATCCCCTATATAAGTCTTCATATTGAATACATTACAAGGTTCTTCAACTTGCCAATCATCTTCAATCTCCTACAAGTCTTTCTTCATTCTTGATCTTCCAACCTTGCATTTGAAATACAAGCTCTTGTACATAAAATCCTTTATTCCATAAGCATCTTTCTATGAGATCTTCCATGAATTATCCCATGCCATGTATGCTCCTTGTTCTCCATCAAAGAGTGTACTTGTTTTTTTGTCCATCAAATGTGACCTTCCTATCATATTGCAAAGGCTATCCAAGAAGTAGGTGAGTAGCTTACATATTAACCACATCACAAAGGATCTCATCACTATACTTCCAAATGGAGAAAGCCATCCTTACTTGTTTCCCAACCTTAACTTCCCCACTATCATTGAGCCATTATAACTTATATGGCTTTGGATGATCAATACATGGAAGCTTCAACCTATCCACCATATTGTTGCTAGCCACATTGACACAACTACCACCATCCATAATGAGAATACACAAATTTCCCTTAATCATGCTTCTAGAATGCAACAAATTTTCCCTTTGCAACTCATCTTCTTCCTTAGCTTGAGCATTATGGACTCTCTTACTTACTATGTTCAGTTGACCCTCAAGAATACCCTCATTCTCATTTTCTTCATCTTCCTTCCCATCACCAATTTCAATCTCTCGCTCCTTTTCTTCCCCTTCACTAGTGGATTCAACTACCCCCTTATCCATAATACTAACTCTCTTGTTGGATATTGATTAGAAAAGTGGAGAAATCCTTGACATTTAAAGCATTTAACTTCTCTAGCTTTAAAAGGTGGAAGTTGAGTTTTACCTTTATCCCCTTGAGGGGCCTTAGCTTCACCTAATTTTGGCTTAGGCGCCTCCTCCTTGGTGGTAGCTTTGGTCACTCCTTGCTCCTTCTTAGGCCATGTGTTCTTGTTCTTGGAAGATGATTGGCCATAATTTGATGTGCCATATTTTTTCCTCAAAGGTTGCCTTTCTATTCTTCACTTATCGCTCAATCTTGATTGCGTTTTGCACCATTTCTTCCAAATCTTCATATTGTTGCAATTCAAGAATGTTGCGAATCTCATTGTTCAAGCCATGAAGAAATCTTGCCATTGTAGCCTCCTCTTCTTCACCCTCTAGATTGCTCCTTATCATTGTAACTTCCATTTCTTTGTAATAGGCATCAACACTCTTAGAGCCGTGAGTGAGTGTTTGAATCTTGTGGTGGAGGTCTCTTTGGTAATGTCTAGGCACAAATCTCTTTCTCATGTGTCTCTTCATTTCTTCCCAAGTTTCAATTGGTGGTGCTCCTTGTGAGTATTTATGGCACTCAAATATAGATTCTACTCGTCTTTCCCAATCCAAGTAGGTATTGGGGTCATCTCCTCCATAGAAGGGTGTCATCGTTAGCTTGATGCTCCCCAAATTTCGATCAACTCATTCTTTTCTTCTTGGCCTCCTTGGTCTATCATCAACATAGAACTTATTAAATTTTTCTTCATTTGAACTTTCTTCTTCCTCCTGTTGCTCTTGGTAGTTCCTTTTTCTTGGTTGGGCTAGCTGGTGATGTCATCTTCCTCTTCCCCTTTGAGGCATTTGGTTTCTAAAAGGAGGAATTGGAGGTAGAGTCTCCATGGTGTCCATTCTTCCTTCAAATTGGTCCATCATTGTGTTGACATCTCTCCTTAATTCTCCCATGTTTGTGGAGAATTTCATCATCATGTTCTCCATTCTCTCCAAGATGGTGGATAGAACGACATTGTCCTCTCCCATATTTGATGCTTGTGAAGATGGTGAGCCTCCTTGTGTCATAACGGTCCTTAAAAAATAATCAAGAAAAAACAGGGGAATTTTGTCCTCATGTTTCTCTCGTGTTTAGCTCTTTCAATTGGCTTTTATTCCCTCTATTGATCTCACCCCTAATGCCTTTTTCTACTCTAATTCCTCTTTCAAGTTCTTACTCAACTCACAAGAGCAATTGCAAATCACTTAGACAAGAATACCAAAATGATCCACACAAATCAATTAGTTGATCAATTGATGATCTTCAAATAGGAGTCAAGAAGTAGAGTTTCAAAGAATTAAGGTTAACCAATTCAATACAAAAGAACAAACACTTAGAATTTAAAGAAATTTTCAAAGAGGCATTTCATCAAACACCTAGAGGGCAATGAAAATGTGATCCAAGTTGTCAATGAATTCAACAAATCCAATTCCATTAAATTCAAATTTGATAGATAATAGGCAACTTAAACACAATAGGACTCAATTCAACTTCAACCCAATTGATTTTCAATACGATTCAACAAGAAATCTCACAATTTCATTCAAATTTGGCACTTTCTTTCTTTCTTTTTTTTGCTTAAGAATTTCGTGCTCTTCTCTTTTCTTCTCTCCCTATAAATATATATATAAATATATATATATATAGGATTGCTATAAAACGCAACTGGTGGAGCGCAACAACCAAAACGACGTCGTTTTGGCTTCGAAATAAGTGGGCCTGAAGGATACATCCACTTATTTCGCAGCCAAAACGACATCGTTTTGGCTGTTGCGCTCCAGTTGCGCTCCACCAGTTGCGTTTTATAGCAATTCCGTATATATATATATTTGCTGTTTGTTTTTTGTAAAGATAGATGAACACTTCAACAAACACAAAAGATCACAAGAAAATACTAGGATAGTTGTAAAGGAACAAAACAACAAAACACATATAAGACCATAAGATTTTCAAATAAACAAATATGATCTCAGCACTTAACAACAAAGAAAGCAAGTAAGATGGTCAACCCTTTGATGATAACCTAGGCTCTGATACCAAAAGATGATGTGATTCCTTGACGGTTGAAGGTTTGTTTTCACACAAGCAAGAAACTAATCAAGTGTAAAGAAAAGGACTCATCAAAGATTTGTGTCGGAAATGAAGAAAACCTTCGTAGAAGAATCCACAACAACCATACTCTTGATTTGTAGAGACTATTCAATGCCTCATCCAAGTAATTGAAAGCCCAAGTTGAAGTGACAATGACTAGGAGGAAATTCTAAGAACACTCTCAAAGACCAAGTTTGATCTTGTTTTTGGATTAATCCCAAAGTTGTTTGTCAAAAGTTGTGTTCCTATTGCATATAAAGGGCTATATATAATTTAAGTAAAACCCTAATAAAAGCCCTAAATAAGTCTTACAAATGTTTAAGGACAAAAAAAAATGAAGGAAATTTGATAGAATTTGGGAAAACATCGCATATGGATGTGTAGAGGTGATGCAGACGGACGTGTTGGGTTAAGGAATAGGAAGTTCTGTAAGAAATCTAATAACAGGAACTTAAGAAAAATAGTAATTTTTAGTTCGGATAAACATATGATGAATAGTAAATCGATGAACAGTGACGCGAACAGTATCCCTGATGGACACTACGACGACAACAATTTCGGAAAAATTTCGGAAACTCAAACTTTGGATAACTCGTCAAAGTTTGAGGCTTTTCATCAATCTAACTTCTGAACTCGTCAGAGGTCAAGACAACGAAAAAAAAATTAGGTTCTTCTCCTATAATCAAATTTCAATCTAAAGTAGTTAAAGGACGAAGAAAGAAAGAACAAAACCTTGAGTTCACAAGGAAAAATAGATAAACTCTGAAATAAAATTGATAATAGATTGAATTTTTTTAGCTCTTAGGCATTCATCCTTATTTATAATAGTAGAAGTTCTATGTTCCTAATCAGTCTAGGAAATAGAAACCAAGTAAACTACTAAAGCTAAGTTCTGATTCATAATCAAACTAGGAAATAAAAATCAAGAAGAAAACAATAAAAAAAATAAAACAAGTTTTTAAATAAAATTCTATCTAATTAAGGAAATAAAATTATTAAATAATCTTAATCACGCTTGTCTACTTGCTTTGCGTCAAACTCCCCCTCTTGAAGAGAGCTTGTCCTCAAGCTCGCGTGTCTCCATGGAAGCAAGAAAGATGTTGCACATTGAATGCATTGGAGATATTGTAACCATCTGGTAGCTTGAGCTTGAAAGCATTGCGTCCCAACTTCTCCTAGCTTATCCATCATTGTTGGTGTAATACCCACAGAAGGGAAATCAATAAACTGAAATCCTCGAGAGGTGCCAGAGTTACGTTCTTTGATCACACGGACATGACAAAAGGGTCCCTATTCAGCAAGTATATGGTATAAATCTTCTTCTGTAGTCTTCTGAGAGACCCTTCACTACAACGGTAGCTAATGGAGCCATAGAGTAATGGTCATGCTGATGTTTATCTTCACGGTCCTCTGCCTTTCAAATTTCTCATATCGACCTTCATCATAACTATTCTCCCTATGACTTTTACCATGACTTCGACTTCGAGGAGATCTGAACCTAAGGTGATCATCCTGCCTACGAGATCGAGATCGAGATCGAGAGCGTGAGTGATCATGCTTTGTGTATGGACTTTGATCCCTTTCTTGACTCAAATCTCTCTTGCCATGGTCACGGGAATCACATCTTCTCCAGTTTCTATCTCTAATGCTCCACTCATAATCAGAATCATAACTGTATCTACCATAATCGTAATCTCTCTCATGGCTATCCTCTTTGCTTTGATGAGAAATAAGAGTCCTCAAGTCATACTCATCATACCCATAATCATAAAGGTCATGACCCCCATACCTAGCAGGCCTGTCAAATCTATGATCACGGTAGTGATCCACATTACGAGAATCCATTTTATATGAATCCACATATGGTTTTTCATTACACCGTGCATCCCTCTCTAGAGGATATTCATCATCGTAGGATCTCCTCCCTGACTGATTCCACAAAACTGGTGCTGGTGGGTAATTCTCCCTTTCCAGTATTTCCCAGTGAAAGCCGCCCCTTGGGTAAACATTCTCTTTGGGAAATCTTTCATTTATAAACCTCCTATCATCATATGATCCACCAGCCCAAAAATTTGGCTCATGAATAGGACCTATTCCACAAGCAAAGTTAATATCTTTAGGGTCGAATGGACCAGTTTCCTCATCTTCCTTTTTAGGCATAACGGAAATTTTCGACACCTCTGCTTTCACCGGGGCCTTACTCTCAACCTCCATGGTAGGTTCCTTTTCCACCATACAAAGAACCGATTTTCCTTCTTCTGGCTTTCTTTCTTTCTTAAGATGATGACTGTTTTCAGGCACTTGAAACTGCTCTTCAAAACTCAAGTTCCTCTTTCTTAGAAGTCTTCTAGCAGGTTTTGGTGAAAGGGGTGGTTGCTGGACTGCTAATTGTTGCTGCACCATCTGCTTTAAGGTTTTGCATCTGCTGATTCTGGTTTTCCAGGATCTGCTACATGGTTCGATTGTACTCTTCCCTTTCCCTTTCTTGCGATTCTTTGCTTCTGCACAATTCTTCCAAAATCGCAACCACGGTCGAATTTACATTCCCTCTTGACATCTCGGATCTTTACTCTGATACCAATTGACATAGGTGGATGTGGCAGTTTGAGGAATAAGAAATTTTGTAAGAAATCTAATAACAGGAACTCAAGAAAAATCGCAATTTTTAGTTCGGATGAACAGTAAAAAAAAAGGTGAACAGTATGATGAATAGTAAATCAATGAACAATGCGACAGTGAACAGTATGCTAGAACAGTGACGCGAACAGTACCCCCATGAACAGTGAGACGGCAAAAATTTCAAAAAACTTTCAAAAACTTGAACTTTGGATAACCCATCAAAGTTTGAAGCTTTTATTCAATCTAACTTCTGAACTCGTCAGAGGTCAAGACAACGAAAAAAAATTAGGTTCTTCTCCTATAATCAAACTTCAATCTAAAGAAGTTAAAAGACGAAGAAAGAAAGAAAGAACAAAACCTTGAGTTCACAAGGAAAGATAGATAAACTTTGAAATATAATTGATAATAGATTGAATTTTTTTAGCTCTTAGGCATTCATCCTTATTTATAATAGTAGAAGTTCTATGTTCCTAATCAGACTAGGAAATAGAAACCAAGTAAACTACTAAAGCTAACTTCTGTATTCCTAATCAGACTAGGAAATAAAAATCAAGAAGAAAACAATAAAGAATAAATAAAACAAGTTTCTAAATAAAATTATTAAATAATCTTAATCATGCTCGTCTACTTGCTCTGAGTCAAGAGGGGACCGTATCCAGCGCCAGCTTGGAATTGTGCAACATTGGATGGGAGGCTGAATTGCTACTGGAAATTTCCAGTGAGCATCCGGTGCTCTCATTCGGAGTCGGATGTGCAACCGTGGAGGCCGGATGGCCTCTGTTCTTGTCATTCAGCTCTCTCTCATGCTATCTTCCGGCCCGCTTCATTTTGCTTCGTGCCATCTTCATTCCAAGCCTTCCTAGGCTTCCCAACTTCGCATATAAGGTCTCCAATGCCTTTTCCTTCCTTATGAATCCTCCTATCATCATCCTCAAGGCCTTGAATCACACATAAGTTATATTCTTTCCTTGTATGTCCTTCATCAAGCTTTGCCTCCTTGAAGATGACTTCAAAGTCAAGTAATTCCTCTTGATTTTGTATGAATGCCACCAATGACATCTGCATCCTTGATGCCCTTGCTCTTGTGATCAGTCCCGAAGGCATTGTTGGAGTTTGATCTTTGTCATGCAGCCTATATGATTCGGCCCTATGTGAGTGTAGTAACTCATGATTCGACCTTTGTGATTGTGTGAGTGTGATAACTCATGATTCAGCCATGTGTATGGGTGGTACCTCATGATTCGGCCATGTATATGTGATTGTGTGTGGTAACTCATGATTCGGCCACGTTTGAGTGTGGTAACTCATGATTCGATCTACCTGATTCGGCTTATGTGATTCTACCATGTGTGTGTGCTAACTCATGATTCGGCCATGTTTAAACCTTGTGATTCGGGATTGTGGTTACTCATGATTCGATCATGTTTCAGCCATGTGATTCGGGACTGTGATAACTCATCATTTGGCCATGTTTCGGCCTTGTGATTTGGGAATGGTAACTCATGATTCGACCATGTTTCAGCCTTGTGATTTCGGGATTGTGGTAACTCATGATTCGACCATGTTTCAGCCTTACGATTTGAGAATGGTAACTCATGAATCAGCCATGTCTTGGCCTTGTGATTCAGGAATGTTAACTCATGATTCTACCATGTTTTAGCCTTGTGATTGTGGTAACTCATGATTCGATCATGTTTCGGCCATGTTATTCAGGATTGTGATAACTTACGATTCGGCCATGTGATTTGGGAGTGTGACAACTCATGATTTTGCTGTGTTTCGACCTTGTGATTTCTAGATTGTGGTAACTCATGATTCGGCCATGTTTCAACTTTGTGATTCGGGATTGTGGTAACTCATGATTCGGTCATTTTTCGGCCTTATGGTTCAAGATTGTAGTAAATGATGATTCGGCCATGTTTTTACCTTGTGATTGAGGAATGTTAACTCATGATTCGATCATTTTTTGGCCTTGTGTTAAATTCAGGTATCAGCCAATGTTTTGACCTTGTATGTATTGCATTTGTTGGCCAATAGGTGGAATTGACTCTAGTTCATTCTCTGCAGGGATTTGCATTGTAGATACTCAATCATCATGCTTGTTTTTCTGTCTTTGTTTCACTCTTCCTTCAAACTCTTCAAAACGCATATTTGTTTAAGTGCTCCATCATCGATTTTATGAATCGATGAATTGGAAGACTTCGGATTACTGGATGAATTTTCTAAACTTTTCGATGTTAATTCTATTGTACACTGGGATGGCTTCCTTGAGGATCCATGAGTGGTTGGTTATATGTGAGATTTGCGCGAGAGGAGAGATTTGGGTAAGGAACAGTGAGCTCCAAATGATGTAGCTAGAACTTTGAACCTTGCAAGGAATAGAAGTCTCATGGGATGTCTTCCAATATTCCTTTCCGATGCTAAAGTCAGATATAGAGAGAAAAAATGTGATGTTAAAAAATAGAAAGTGAGAAGATTTGAGAAGACACATGTTATGTTGATTTGTAGACCCTTTTAATCATATCAAGAGTCTTTTGTGTTTAATCCGATGTGAGATTGATGTATAACTCCTTATTATATAAAATAAATATATATTAAATAGAATTAATATATTTATATACTAAGTATTCCTTAAAAGATAATAAAAATAAATAATGAAAAGAGATTAGTGTATTTATGCACTAGTAATGGATCTTGATTCTTGAATTTGGATCTTCTTTAGGTGGGGAGGCAAGAAATTTGCGAATTTCTCGAATAAATCTTCATGCCCGTCTGACGACTCCTATGACCCTCCAGTAGAAGCAAGCTGAAGATATCTTTCAGTTTCTTTGCTTTCGGAGAACGAAAATTTCACTTCACGAACAAATTTCAGGGTCTCCTCCTTCATATCCACGTTCTTCACTTCCAGAGCCTACATCTCCTTTTCCTTCACTTTTAACAATGTAGGAAACTAAATCCAATCATCATAATCATTACATTATTTCAACAGTTTATATAAATTCTAATTAGAAACCATATATGTATGCAGGAAACTAAATCCAATTATCATAATAATTTCATTATTTCAACAGTTTATATAAATTCTAATTAGAAACCATATATATCTTTGTCAGTGTAAGGTTTGGAAACTCCTTTGTTTAGGATTCGGGATAAATTAAAAGTGTTTCACAAATTAAAAGCTGTTTGGACATTTTCATTTTTTTAAGGGTTTTTAGTCAAGTTTAGGTAAAAAAAACAGTTTGCTTTCTTAAGTTTTTTTTTTTTTTCCAACTATAACGGTCCTTTCACGTTTTTATGACAAGTCAAAATGATCCCAATCATCAATTTCTGACCACTTATACGACGGAACATATCACTTGCACTCTAAGTGAATGATAAAATCATCATTTTATCATGAAATGATACAGTTTTAATTTGAAGTTGGATTTTTAAAAAAATTAAAAAAATTGGAAAACCCAACATCAAACTCAGCCTCTTGCTTCCAATGCCACCGCCAACATGTCCACTTGCAAGAGAATGAAGTAATTGGAAAACAGCCCCCCGTTGCGTCCTCTTCGTCAGTCCTCTGCCCACTCATGCACATCCCTCGATTTACCCCCACTGACATAAGGGGTCTCTGTGTCAGTGGGCGGGGTTTCACCCGCTAAGGACTTCCCCCGGAAACCAAAGTAATTGGAAAACGGAGGCCAATATCTCATTTCATTCGTCGAGGGCGATCATTCTCTCAAATCGTTGATATCTCGCCTCGACCTCTCTGGCCACCATCATTATCAGCAGTACCAACAACGACATCAGAATCTCCGCCGTCGTCGTCGATACTTTTCTCCACCTCTCGCTTGTCGGCACGCTTAATGACAATTTCTTTTCCAGTGATGCTGATTATGAATGCTTACGATTCAATCCTTCATCCAAATCCCAACCTAATGGTACCTTTCTAATTCTCTCCAATTTACCAGGGTTTTTTTTTCTGTTTTTTTTTAATTATCTACTCTGACCAAAAAGAAAGAATGAACAGGAAGGCAATAACACCGATAGATGTAACAAACTGAAGAAACTAAGTCTGGGGCAGCCATTAAAGACCCAGAGACGAAATGGGAAGAGAGAGAACAGTGGGAGAGAAGAAAAAAAAAAGAAGAAAAGGAGAGGTTGGAAAGTGAAAGTGTGGGCCAAGCAGAGATCCAGGCGAGCCAGCACAGCAGCAACCAGCAAGCAGGCAACCAAGCAGATCTGAAAGCGGCCAGCGATTTCAGGTTGAAGGCCATTCTCCCACCATCTTTGAGCTTTCCCAACTCCAATTCTGTTGATTCGAGAGGCTGAGTTTGAAGCTGGGTTTTCCAAATTTTTTTTTTTTTAAACCTATCTCCAAATTAAAACGATGTGCATTTTATGGTAAAATGATGATTTTACCCTTACGTGCAGTGCACGTGACAGCTCCGTTGGGTGAGTGATCGGGAATTTTTTGTTTGGATCATTCCTGTCATCCATAAAAATGTGAGGGACCCTTATAGCTGAAAAAAATATTTAGAGATCGAATTGTTTTTTATCCAAACTTGTGAGACCAAATCAGTTAAAAATAGTTTTTAAAAAAATATTTGGTTTTTATAATATTCATTTAGTTAATAATATACGTCATTCTAGTTAACTTTTGTTGTTACTAATTATAAGTGATTATTCGTGATTAATTAGATATTTGAATACGTTTTTCTATATTATCCCTATTATATATACTGAAATGGTGTTTAGTTTTTCTAGAAGGTAATTAGAAGTCATTTTAAGAAAAATAAAGTTTTCTTAATTTTTGTGAAATGATAGTTGATTACTTATGTTTAGTGATGGAGGAAGTAATTTTAAAATTTAATAGAATAATTTATATCGCAAGACTTTATCTCTAAGTTCAATGGGTTTGAATATCTTGTTACACATTTATGTGTCACTTCTTGTTACACTAATAAAATATTACATTAGAAATCTTATTTGTAATATTTAATTATTATCTTTTAATATATTTTATATATTAAAAACTAAAAAAGATAAATTAAACTAGAGAATTTGATCTTTTAGTGTTAAATTTCTATTAATGTAACAGGGGGAGTGACACGTAATTATGTAATTGGAAACCTGAGCCAAGTTCAATTATTTTTCTTAAAACAAGTTTTTTTTGAAAGAATAAAAAATTTACATTTTTAGAGATTGATTATAGAGTTTTGATTCAGGATCTCTTGTTACAAAATTGTATGCCACTCCATGTTACCTTAACACAAATTTAAATCGTGTTCTTAAGAATATCAAATTTTCATAGGATTTAATTTATTTTTTTATGTTATAATATATAAAATATATTAAAAAAATAATCATTAAAGTCTACAGATAAAATTTTTATTAATGTGATATGGAGTAAGACACAAGAGTTTTGGATGCATTAGATAAGAGTGAAAATAAAAATGAAAAGTTGCTATACTCTTTGTTTATCATTGTTTTAGCTATGTTGCCTGTTTTTTTTTTTTTTTTTTATTTAAACTTGGAAGTTTAAAAAATGAAAGAGTAGCCGTCAAATTATAGCTATTACTTTTTAAAGTTTAAATTGTGTGGACCTTCTATTTATATTCATTATCACATTAATTAACTAATAAGAAGTTGAAAAATATATATAGATGTATCTAGTACTACTAATCTTTAATATTATCCTAAGACAACAGTCTCAATTACCTTATGATCTACATGTAGAGCTGTCAAAACTGGCTTGGAATCAGATCATATAATTTTAATGGATTGGATTGAGATTTTACCAATTTGATAGGGGATTTTTCAATCCAATCCTTTAGGGTGAGGGTTGAGAAAGACTTTGAAAAAGGTTCGAATTGATAGGATGTAACGTCAACCCTCTCAAGCCTAATTAAACTGTGTTTTGGTATACTTGTTAAGTTTCTTTTACGGTATCGGACTTACTTGACCGGATGGTGAGTGGCTAAGGTTGGGTTTTGTACGAAGACATAAGAAATTTGAGGATCTCAAGACTACAAAATCATAACTTGATAGATAATTGATGGAAAAGTAGCTTGTATTACATTGAGTCTAGTTATGTCTACAACAAGATCCCAAATACAAAAGTGAACTAAACAACCAATATGTATAATCCATCCAGGAACAAAAGCTACATCCATAATCTAAAGAGTTCATCAGTTACTTCTATTTACTCCATTCTATTAATGGGAGATTGTGATGGAGATTAGTCTTGATAACGGACGTACGGTTCCTTTGCTGGTCTTGTGGTTCCTTTACATGATCTGTACGAGGAAAATTATCACACTTACATGAGCTAATGCTCAGTGTGTAATCCTTGCCATTCCATAGAATAATACAATTACCAAATGCATAATTAGAGTTTAAAACAAGAGCTCAAAACTTCAAAACATTTAAGGCTAGAAGAAAACAAGTAATTTATGAATTAAGATATAATCAAGACAATTCATGCATTTGAACATATTCAGCCACCTTCCTTATTTCACCGTTGCATGATAATGACTAACCATCCTCAACAGCTTAACTGTAAACTCCCAACAAGTCTAAAGAAGAAACTAATAATTATAGTTAATCGGGTTCGTACCTAAGGGTATGTTAGCCCTGTGCTTTCCCATCCCTGGCAGGTTCCCCAATTTAACTTTCTAACCAAATCGCATATTTTAGATTCTAAAACTATGTTGTTAGAATAGGTGAGAGTTCGAATGGCTCAATAGATTACCATGTTTATTAGTTATCCTAATGTCGACTTATTGGACTTCATATCCTAGTGTTTGTGTCGGAGTCATCCCGGACATGACCTGATTCCATACCAAAGGCTCATGTAGAATTAATCATTGAATTCGAAAGGTATGGAATAAATTCTTTTCTTGATTGAGCTCTTTTCCAAAAGTGAGTTTGACTTGTTTGAAATAGAACTAGGAAGTCCTCTAAATGTTTTATAAACATTATATTTAGAAAGTGGAGGAGTACTTCAAAGAATTATTGCAGTTGAATTCATAGGTTTAAAATCTTTTACAAGAAAGACTAAAACTCAAGTGATTACCTCAAGGACACTACTAAACATTTATATCAACTTAAGTTATTAGTATTGCCTTACAAGGAGTAAACACAGCTTTCTTAGGCTGCATGATTATAACTCACAAGGACAAGAGATTAATCATCTAAACATTGTTCTGGACTGTGATTTAAAGGAAGTAAATATCCCAAGAAAGAGAAATCATAACACTAAATTCGTCCTGTCGATCAGCCTTACACGACTTTAGTAAATTGATCATATCTTACTATAGGAAGTTCTAAATCACAAATCATTTGTTGCATAATAAAATATTAGGGCTTTCTAAAGGTATAAAGATCATGGGTTAGATCATTCTAGATTTGTATAGTTTAATATTTAAAGTTCACTAAAAAATTGACCCTTGCAAGATTTTATTTATGAAACTCAACCCTTAGAATGTGATTAAGTTATAAGTAGACTTGACAAAATGATAAGTTTTTAAATGGGTATCCAAATCCAATGGATAATAAATGGATTTAGATTAGCTTCAAAAATTAAATGAATGCAAATTCTTGAAGGTTGAAGTCTAGAATGGCAAATTCAATATCTCAGTTGTATCCAAAAGAGATGAAGCGATTTAGGTGGAAATTGGATTCTTCATGATGGCAATCAAAAGCTTTAGATTCAAGCGATATAGGTTTCCCATTTCAGCTCCTAATGTTGGCAAGTATTGGAGTGGCACTTCTTATCCTCAACCAAATTAATCATAACAAGTAATGTCCCAACATGATTCTGTAACAAAATGAAGTAACTGCAAGAAGATGGAAACTCACAGATAGCTCAATTGGATTAAACTCCCATCTAGCCAAAGAAACTAAACAAATAAAAGGAAGAAAGAAGGAAAAACGAACAGAGAGAAGCCTAGTGAAGAGTATCATGCTTATCATTTCGATTACACACTCCCAATAACTTGCACTTCAAACCTCATAGTAGTTTTCTAAAATCTGGGAATCAGTGGAAAACAACACACCAAGCCTTAAGCTTATATCCTCAACAAACGACACTAACACATACTCCCCAAGGAAAGTTGAAGATTTCTGAAACAAGGCCCAACTCACCGAATACTTTCCATCAACATAACTCATTCTAACTTCCTTTCTGTCCCAGAAATTGATCATAAAAGTAACACTAATTAACTTAACAACCTATAGCTTAAGATATCATAACCTACATAAATAAAGAATAGAAATTAATAATCAGAACAGAGCATGCTCCTAGTACCATAAATGGAATTCAGAAAAACAAAAACCAAAACCTCAACTACCTCCACTCAATCAACAATTAATTGTTAAGATTAGTGAAAAACAGCAACGAACAAAAACCAATTCACACCCAACTGATAACCAAACTTCACCGAGACATAAACCAACGCAACCTCCTCAATCCCAATTAACTTGCAGAAAGTAAAATGAAAATTGAAACCCTACAATGAAAACAAATCAATTCAAAGAAGCCCAAAACATAGCATATTACCGACCATTCCTTCAAAATCATGAATTTCAATTAGAGCTTGAAAACATATTTCACTCACATTCTTGGATTAGTCTTTGAATAACATGGTATTAAAACTCTAGCTGATGGAGCTCGGAAATGGTTGTCGAGTCATCCCGAACCGTGACGACGTCTGTAATCGCAACCTGAAAAGAAAAAGAGTAGGTCACCGGAGTGGGCTATCACCCTGGGAATAGCTTTGATGCCTAAGTCAGTATTTTGATAGAGTAATCTTAGAGTAGATTAACTCAATATGTAGTGTGTTGTCTTCTTTCTGTCCATGGACTATGTGTGTTTCGATAATATATATCGAACAATAAGTTACCTCTTTGATCATGGCTCTTCAATTACTTGACAATATTCAATTAAGATAATTGTGAGATCGTATCGTATCCCACCAATTACTCCTAGAATCGTGGAGTTTTCCTAAGTAAGGATACCTTGCCATGCACGTCTCTGATCGAGAGCTACAACCTCTCTAATAACTTTTAAATCAAATTCGTGACCTGTCTGTGGATACCAAAGGTCTCGACCATCTCTTTTAGAAGGTTGCGACGAGTGATTATCGGTTCATAGAGTGTGCTAGGAGTTGTAGACTTTTAGTTGTGGCATGGAAGATGTATGAGATTTATTGAAGTTCACCGAGTCAGAGGTTGTGGTCTAGTGAAACCTTTCCTAAACTTATTTTAAGGTTCTTGACTCGTGAGTCAGACTTTTAGGTATTTGGGTTGGGGCATTCGAGTCAGACCCATTTCTCCTATCAGTACCCCCTTTTAGACCTATCGAGCTCGAAGGTCATGGCAGCTAAACTATCATCTTTAAGTCACGACCTCTGAATTGTGTTGCTGTTTTTCTGTAATGTCTAGTTTTAGAGGTGACATGCCTCAATAGTTTTGTCAATTACCTTGGTTCCAGTGTACTGGCTCCTTTTCAGCAACCCAAAGGACTTATTCTCTTATATAAATTGGGAAGCTTTTGAAGATTTTGGAACTTAACTAAACTCTTCTCTTGCTCACAAAGTTTCCTTTCTGCAATATTACTTGCATCCTTCTCAAACTCCTTTCTTTCCTCTCTCCGACAAGTAACTCAAGGTTCAGTACACCTTCATTCTTAATCTCTCAGCAATTAACAAGTGAGTTCTCTTTTCACTTAACTTTACCGCTTTTGGAAAAAATCTCATCTTTCCGTTCTTCGAAGAAAAAATGTCTTCTATGTCTCTGCACGAGTCATCTTCCTCAACCAAACTATCTTCGTCTAGCACCTACTCTCTCCATTCCGTAGAGGTTTCTAAGCCTTTTCCCCTAGTAAGCCTAGAAAATGAGATTTTTTTTTTTGCCTCCAATCACTTTTGGGGCTCCTAGAGTCTCGAGTAAGGTTTCTCATCCCTCGGAATTAGAGGTCTTTTCTTTGTCTTCTTCCTTAAGCCCTTTTGAAAATTTCCAGATTAGCGTGCCGCGGGGTCTGAATAGGGATGATATAGTCGCTGCTTGGGAGTCTGAGAGCCCCAATAGTTGTTGTGTCGAACACATAGTCCTTCATCTAACCAACCTTAGAGTGGGCATTCTCTTGCCTTATTTGCACACTCTGTTTTTTGATATAGTCCACTTATGGAATTTCCCCATAGCATAGCTTGTTCCTAATGTTGTGCGAAATGTAATCGGGTTCATTGCAACCTGTCACCTCTACAGAGTTCCAGTTTCTTTAGATGTTTCTTCAAGGTCGGTATCTCCTCGACACCAAATAAAACTAGTGTAGGGTACCTCCGATTCAATAATAGGTACAAGCTGGTACGTCCCTTCCAATCCTCCAGTGGGGATTGGAAGGATTCTTTCTTCTTTGACAAGCTTCCAAACAGTTTGGTAAAACACTAGCCCTACCCAGACTAGAATTTGAATAAGATCTTCTATAATGGTCTCCCTAAATTGGCCGAGGAGCAGGAGAGGAATACAACTTTCTTGGTTGACCTGTTCCGACATCAAGAAGGTCGAATGTACCCAACCAATCTGGCCTGTATCCTTTCTCCGTGTTGCTAGGTTGGGATGTCCAACAGACTGCGACTTTCCCTCTCTTAGGAGAAGCATGGGAATTCTTCCCAATGGTAGGGACCTTCTCTGTTTTTTAGCATTCAACTAGTCTTCTTTAACTTTTCTATGCACTAACATGTCTTTTTTCTTCATTTTGACAGCGATAAGGACTGTGTGGCTATTGAAGTCAACCACTTGTGCTCAACAAGATCAGCCCAGAGGCTCGCTGGCCTTCTGACCTCCTACCGATGGCCCTGGCGATACTACTGGAGCCTTCTCCACTGGTCCTATTACCCTGGCCCCTAGGGGGTCTTTTTTTAGGATCCCAATCCCCTAGATCTGGAGCAAAAAGATTGTCGTGGCGAGTCGTACTCAGATCGCACTGAAGCAAAGTGCTAAAGCTGCTGCTTTGCGAGTTACCGTGAGGCCCACAAAAATTATGATTTCTTCTTCCTCCCAGTCTACACCACCCAGGAAAAGACTTCCTTCAACCTCCTTAAGGAAAAGGAAGGCTCCAGCAACCCCAAAGTAGGAGCTAGAGTTCAGCGGTTGTGTGACTGAGGAGGTCGCTGATACACTGAGGCTGGGGAATCTCTCCCTGGTCTCCCACACCTATAAGGGGACCAACCGACCTTGCCATGGAATCTTCAGATGGAGTGTGAACCTCCGGTTGACCAGGATATCTATTGGCAGCTCACAAACGATGACCTGGACCGATATACAATCCATACTACAGTAAGCTTCTTTAATTTTTGCATTTTTTGTAGACTTTTCTACGTCAATTCTTCCTGAGTACTAATTTTTCTTCCTCTCTTCTTTTTATAGAGCCATGTCTTCTTAGGCGAGCGATTGAGGAGACAAATGGGGACGGTGAAGAAGGATCAGGAGTTCTCTACCTTGATCTCCGAGCTCCAAGACTAGAGGGCTCCTCTTTTAAGAGAGAATGTAGAGCTAGCTGGCTTTGTTGAGAAAGCCAATGCCTCCTATACTGTTGTGAGTAACCTTATGGGGAAGAGCAAAAAAAACATAACTGAGGCCAAATATGAGAACTTGATGATGGCCTTAGTCCTCGAAGAGGCTGCCAAGAAGAGCGAGTAGCTGCTTAAGCTTGGCAACAAACAGAAGGATTGCATCCATGAGCTCGAGGCTCAACTAGGGGACTTCTAGGCCATATGTGAGGAGGATAGCAGCTTGTCCCTGACCAAGCTCAAGGGGATCCCAACCTTCTAAGATTAGATGGAGTCCATCCTCCGTCCTCAACTCTATGGGCTTCATGTTGATGTTATTGACAAACTTCACGAGCTTAATAGGGACTTAAAGACTGGCCCGAATGTACACAAGGGGCTATACCATCCAGATGCACCAGCTCCTCTTCCTTGGGAGAAAGAAAGCTGGGACCTAACCTCACAGGAGGAGGTCGTTGCTGTTGAAACCTTGGCCCAGGTTGGTCAAGCTGGAGAAGGCCCTTCTGAAAAGGAGAAAGAGCCTATGGATGCACCTACTGAAACTAAGTCTGCTGAGAGGGTAGCCCATGGCATTCCCCCTAAGGCATTTGCTTCATCTGAAGGTACAATTATCCACGGTTATGGAGATTTAATTACACATTACCCCTTTCATCCCAACTTGTTGATTTCAATGGGGTTCTCCATCTCTCACGAGCTATTCATGTATCTCTGGGTAGACCTCCATTTATGAATATTAACTATTACTCCACAAGCCCCTCAAATGCCGCTAACCAAGAAATAGCTGTGAGGGAGAAAGCTTTGTCTAGCTCGCTGGACTCTCCGAGAGACGATGATGAAGAAGACTAAGTTTGTAATAGAATACGATCTTTCAACTTCTTTCTTCTTCATCTTTGTAATGTTCAATGCTCAAATTTTTAAGCTTAAATTTCTGATCCTTGTACTTAATATTTTTTTCTATTTTAGGAATTGAAAATTTCCCGAAGTGTCTTTGCTACTTCTGTTTCAACACTTAAAACTTGCATTATCGTCTAAACTAGCTTTTAAACTCACGAAAATAAGAAGAAATGAGATCTCGATGAGGTCTACAAACTTAACTTTTATTTAAGCCTCTAAAGTTTGATATGCATTTGTCAAGCCAAATATTGAAGAGGTCGCTAAGGTGTCATCATTGTTTTGCGAGCTCCTTTCAGACAATTTCTAGAGCTGTATTAAGGGTTTGCAAGGTTTGGAAAGTTCTAAGAGGTCTTAGGCATAGAATTTCTTTAGCTGGAAAAAATTCCAAAGTCTTAGGAGTTGTCTTCCTTCAAGATAGTGAGCTTATAGTTCCCTCCTTTGTGAACTTCTTGTATTATGTAAGGTCCTTCCCAACTTTCTTGCTACTTGATCAGTTGTCCATGTTTTCCAACATCTGACCTCTTAAGGACCATTCCTCCAACTATGAAATGCTTTTCTTTCACCTTCTTGTTGAAAAAATTTGTGACTTGCCTTTCATATCTTTTATTTGCTTCCATAGCTTTATTTCTAACTACTTCAAGGATGTCGAGATCTAAACTTCTCTCCCCCTTGTTTAATACTGAATCATATTTATACAATCTCAAGGACTTCATTCCGACCTTAACTAGAATTACGGCTTCAGCACTGAAACATAGATTAAATGGTGTTTCTCCAATGGCTTTCCTAGACGTGGTTCTGTATGCCCATAGGATGCTAGGAATTTCTTTCGACCAGGAAGGTTTGCGACCTTCCTTCTCGAGCTCAGTGAGTCTTTTCTTGAGACCTTCCAGAAGGATTATGTTTGTGACCTTAGCCAATCCATTCGCTTGGGGATAGGCTACAGAGGTCAACCTCCGTTCTATGTTCAAGTTTTCACAGAAAGTCTTGAATGGGTCACCTATAAATTGCCTTCCATTGTCTGAGATGATAGCTCGGGGAACCTCGAACCTCCATACAAATATTTCTCCATACGAAGGACTGTACTCTTGGTGATAAAATTATTGCCATTAGCTTGGTTTCAACCCATTTAGTGAAGTATTCTACCTCCACAATCAGGAATTGAACACCACCCACTCCCTTGGGGTCCTAATATGTCGATTCCCTAGATATCAAATGGAATAGACTTGTTGATGGATTGATACCTTGTTGGCAGTACATGTGACTTATTTCCATGCAACTGACAACTCGTGCACTTTTGTATGACCTTTTTAGTGTTTGAGACCATTGAAGGCCAATAATACCCTATCCTTAGTAACTTTTTCAAGACTGTTTTTGCTCCTATGTGTGATCCACATATTCCACTATGTACCTCTTCAATGACGTATTCTTCCTCTCCCTTGCTTAGGCATTTGAGTAATAGCCATATATACGACCTCCAATATACCTCATCATCTCCTATTAGGACATAGAGAGGTGCCCATTTCCGAATTTGCCGAGCTTCTTTAGAATCTTGTGGAAGGTCTCCATCTTTAAGGAATTTGTAGATTGGGTGTCTCCAATCTGCCTGATCCTCTATAACCAAGTTCTCTTCTTGGTTTAGGTTGGGAGAGTACAACTGCTCCACCAATAGCTAGGCATTTGTCCGTGTGAGCTCCCGATAGACTTTAGATAATGCGTTTGCCTTTGAATTTTGCTCTCTATGTATTTGCTCAATAAGGAAATACTCAAGTTTCGAGGTTATATCTCTTACTTGTTTGAGATATTTAATCATGTTCTACCCCCTAACTTCGTATTCTCTAGCTACCTATATGGCTATAACTTGTGAATCAGGTTTGGCATGCAATTTTTGCACTTTTAGAGCTCTTACAAGTCTTAGATCTGCTAAGAGAGTTTCATATTCAAATTCAGTATTCGAGGTTGGGAAGTTGTAATTCACAGAGTAAGGGATTCTCACTCCCTCAGGGTGGATTAGTATAATTCCCGCACCTGAATTTACCTTGTCTGTGGAACCATCTGTGTACATGGTCCAAATATTAATTTCACAAGTGCTTGTGAGCTCTAGTGGAACTCTTGTGCATTCTTCTACGAAGTCCGAAAGAGCCTGAGCTTTAATAGTTTTCCTTGGCTCAAATTCAATTTTGATATCCTGAGAGCTCGAGCGATCATTTCATTGTCCTACCCTATAGCTCAGGTTTCGCCAGAGCTTGTTTTAGTGGCAAATTGGTTTATACTCTTATCAAGTAAGCTTCAAAATAGGGCTTAAGCTTCCTTGAAGTAATAACAATTAGGTACAGGAACTTTTCGAGGTCTAAATATCTAATTTCAGGACCTCAGAGCAAACGACTTGCATAATAAATTGGAAATTGTAAACCTGACCTTTCCACTTGCATCATCGAGCTAACTACCTTCTCTGTTGCAGTTCAATACATCAAGATTTCTTCTTTCAACCTCAGGGAGGCAAGTTATGGGGCCTTTCCCAAAAGGTTTTTCAGTTTGCCGAAAGCTGTTTTGGCGATCGTCAGTCAACTGGATATCTTTCGACTTTTTTAGGATGTCATAGAACTTCTCTCCTTTGTCAGTCATCTTGCTGATGAAGGGCCATAATGCTACCATTTTTCCTATTAGACTATAGACCTCTTTCATGTTTCGGGGCGGTTCCATGTCCGGTAGTGATTTTATTTTATCAAGATTGGCATCAATGCCTTGTTCTAATATCATGAAGCCTAGGAATTTACCTGCTGAAACCTCGAAGGTACATTTTTCAAGGTTCAGCTTCATATGAGCAGCTTTTAACGTTCGGAAAGTTTCCCTTATATCTTCAATGAAGTCTTCAAAGGTTTGGACTTGATCACAATATCGTCCACATAGACCTCAATGTTCCTCCCGAGCTGCTTTTTGAAGACATTGTGCATAGCTCGCCGAAATTCTGCTCCAGCATTCTTCAGACCGAATGGCATCTTGGTGTAGCAGTAGGTCCCAACCTCTGTGATGAATGAGGTCTTTTCCATATCTTCTAGTGCCATTAGAATTTGGTGGCACCCTTTGTAGGTATCTAGGAAACACAGAAATTGGTAACCGGCTGTTGTGTCTACCATTTGATCAATACTCAGGAGTGGGTATGAGTCCTTTTGGCCATATTTATTTAGTGTGGTGAAACCCACACATATCCTCCATGTCCCTTCCTTCTTTGGCCCAACCATTAGATTGGCCAGCCATTCTGGATACACCACTTCTTTCAAAATTCCAACATCAAGAAAAGTTTGGACTTCTGGAGCTATGACTTCATTTTGCTCTGGAGCAAGGGTACTTTTCTTTTGCTTCACTAGTTTGACTCTTAGTTTTAGCTCAACCTTGTGCTCTGCTATTCTCTCATCAATCCCTTCAAGGTCAATACGTCGCCAGGTAAAGACTTTCAAGTATTCTTGGAAGAAATCAATGAGAATCCCTTTAATCTTGGAAGGTAGAAGTTCGCAAATCTTGATCCTTTTCACAGGGAATTTTGAGTTGAGGAAAACATTTTCTCTTTTACTGGCAACCTGGATTCTGAATTCATCATTCCCCTTAGAAAGGTCAATGAATTTTTCCTACTCGGGCATCGCCAAGGTCTTTGTATTACCTTCAGCCTGGTAGCATTCTGCGGCTAGCTATCTATCTCTTTCTACTATGATATAGGTTTCTACAAATTGGATCCTCATGCAGTAGCTCAGCAGAGAGATCTCCGCTTTAGGTCCATGACCCCTCCTCTCCTTCCCAGAATTGCATTATAAGTTCCGGTTGCGTCAACCACTAACCAGGACCTCAATGACCCCCTTTCCATCCACATGGACTGTAGTTGAAACCCATAGAATTGCCTCTTTATAGGTCTTGCTGCCATTAAGCTGGTCAGGGTGGTTTCTAACTTTATCAATGAGCTTTTATATATCCCCATTTGATCGAATGCCTTTTTGCATAAGACATTTACCCCACTTCCGGTGTCAACCATATCTTGCATACCAAGAAGTCTCTAATCTAGAATGACACTATTAGGGGTTTAGAATCCTCTCCCCAAGCCCCATTTCGACCTCCTTTCTAGGGAGTTTATCTCTCCAACCAGAGGTCGCTGGTGGTTTGCAGCTGCAGGAGGTGGATTTTTTGGGCCTATATTTCTAGCTAGGAATTCTTGTAAGTGACTTTCCTTGACCAGCCTCTCAATTTCTCGGCTTGAGGTCAAAGCAATCCTCCGTAAGATGGCCATGATCTTTGTGGCAGTGGCAGAATTTTGTCGAGCCAGGGGAGTTTTGAGAGGTCGTGGCGACTTTAGAAGATCTTTCTTTTCCACGACCACCGGTATTTCTGCCCGCGAAGTCCATCAGGGGAGTTGTTACTAGGTCTGGGATGGTCTTAATTTTCTTATCTGAAGATCTTCCTTTTGAATGAGGATCCTTCTTGTCTCATTTTGATGACTGTGGGCTTTTTGGCCCTCCTTATTCTCTTTCTCAATGGCTGAGGCGAAACCAGGAATCTTCTTCTGAACTACCATTTTTTCAACCTTTATTAACTTCTCAAGGAGTGTTTGTTGCTCCTTGATGGTCTTTACTTTCTCTTCTAACAGCTTAAGAGCTACATACCCCCCTTGCAGTCCTTACTTGAAGGCAGTGATGTAGATAGCATCATTTTTTTGCTCAATTTCCTTTGTCTCGTTAGTTAAAACGATTGTGGTAACAACTCGTGCTCTCACCAAACTTCTATTTGATATTAAATAAATTCTTCGATGTCTTTATCACACTTTTTGCTGCACTGATAGTTCTTCAGGAACAGCTTCTTCAATTGTGTCCAACTTAAGATAATTGCCTTTGGAATTCCTTTGAACCAAGATTGCACGTTCTTGGTTAGTGTGGATCGAAAAGCTCAGTATTTGACTTGATCAGGGTACTCAAACATATGGGAAACGTATTCATCTATGTGTTGCAATGGTTACCTTGTACTGACATACTTTGCCTCCACTTGTGGTGCTTTGAATCCTAACAGCATTCGAGCAGTCCAGATGCTATAGACAAATGGCAAAGGCTCCGACAAATCCACACTACTCTATATCTCCTGGTTTCATTTTTCTCCTGATTTGTTCAGAGAATCTCTCTCCTCAGTGGATTCGGGGCTACCCCTAGAACGTTGCTGCCTGTTGTTTCGATCAGGCTACATCAAGGAGGTATCCTTCCTCCAAGAGGAGTTCTTAGCTAGCTCCCCTGCTTGTTAGGACTGGTTTCTTGACGTTGACCTCATGAAATGGCAACTCAGTTGAGTCTGTCTCTCACGTCATAACCCCTTCAGTTGCTTAGGGATTCTCTTAGATTGGCTACAAGTGGAACTCTTTCACCCTTTGATCTTTCCTGTGCTCAACTTGCCTCTCGACCTTCCGCATTAGGCCGGAGGTCGTTCTTTGCTTTTGAAGGTAGGGTTGATCAGGCTATGTGTAGCCACCATGATGGTGCAAAAGTACGACCTGTTGACATGTAATCTCTTCTGCCCGAGATTCCTTCTAGGGCAGCCACCATGCTTTCTAAGAATTTGGCTGGAACAAATACCCTACTCCCCCCTGATCTCTGTGGTCTAGGGTTGTTGCCATTGTTCCTCTGATCAGGGTGTAGGGTGTCTCTATCTTCCCCTTTTATGCTCGAGTGGAGGGTTCACTAGGACCCTTCGAGATGGCCGAGACCGCTTCGATCTCGATTATTCCTGTTGATTAGTCAACCCTAGATTATTGTTATTATCCTCCATTGGGGCTAGGTCTTCGGGCACTACTTCTCCAATGCACAGTTGTGTTTTTCCGGGTGGTCTACTAAGGTGTGATGGCTGAACACGCTTTGATTGCAATCAAGTCATCACAATCATTATTTCTTTTGTTTTGTGTATAGGGAAGATATAGGCTTTAGAATGTTCTTTCCCACAAATGGAGCCGGAAGTGATGGAGCTCGGAAATTGTCTCTGTGTCACCTTGAAAGGTGATGACGTCTGTAACCACAACCTAAGGAGAAAAGAAGTAGGTCACCGGAATGGGCTATCACCCTAGGGATAACTTTGATGCCTAAATCAGTATTTTGAGAGAATAATCTTAGAGTAGAATTAACTCAATCTATTGTGTTTTATCTTCTTTTTGTTCGTGGACTGTGCGTGTTTCGATCATATATATCGAATAATAAGTTACCTCTTTGATCATAGCTCTTCAATTACGTGACAATAGGTAATTTGGATTATTGTTAGATCTTATCGTATCCCATCAATTGATCCTAGAGTCATGGAGTTTTTATAAGTTGGGATACCTTGCCATGCCTGTCTCTAGTTGAGAGTGACAAGCTCGCTAACGAGCTTTAAATTTAAATCAACTTCGCGACCTGTATGTGGATGGCGAAGGTCTTGACTATCTCTTCTAGAAGGTCGCAACGAATGATTATAGATTTATAGAGTGTGTTTGGAGTTGTAGATATTTAGTCGTGACATGAAAGATGTATGAGATTGATTGGAGCTCATGAGATCAGAAGTCATGATCTGGTGAGACCTTTCCTAAGCTTATTTTAAAATAGGTGACCTAGAAGGTCGGTGGAGGGAGATATAAAATTGTCATGATATTTGACATCTAATTAACTCATATTATTATACTAAGAGGGAGCTTTCCATTGATTTAAATTTTGACCTAATCGGAATAAGAATTGATCATTTGAATTACTATCCTAAGATTAGGGATCAATCTATCCAAAATTCTTATAAACAAATTTTTAGGTAAAAATTCTCAAAAAATCCGAACCTTAATTAAATCATGCCTTGAGATAAATAAATCACATATTTTAAAAATAAAAATTATTTTAAAACAAACAAATCATATAAGAATAAAACTCCAAATATGTAGTAAAGAAAAGATTCCATTTTCTTTGATTTACAAACTTACATCATGGTTTAGAGGTGTTACAGCCGATGCCTACTAGAAGCTCTCCGATCCGGGGAGTGGTTTGGGTTGATATTTCCTCATCCTCAGTCTAAGAAGTGGGGAGCATCTGGCTTACCGATAATCTCCCATTCCTGTCAAATGTCCCTTATCTCGCTTTTTGAGATGCGGATCGGGAGGGGTCTCTCGAAACCTGCTCCTCTTTCTCTAGGATCCATTGGTAGCGAAGGCAACTAATGGCCCAGCTGTGGGTACTTCGCATCTTGAAGGAAAATTAGAGGGAAGTAAAGGCTCATGTTGTTCTGGGAGCATCTCCCCGTTTCGCTGCTTCCAAATATGGATGTCCACCCGCTGGTGGTGAATGGAAGCCTCCCGCTAGAAGGAAGTGTAATGATTCGGAAGCTACTTCAGTCGGACCCATTTGAGGCCAAAGGTTTCTTCTAAATTTTTTATTTTTAAAAAAATCTTGGTATTTGTTTCGTTGAGTGGCAAGTTAGTATCAACCCAATTTTTTTACGTGATTAATGTTTATTGTTAATTTATTTCTTTATTAGAAAATTTTAAATTATTAAAGCAATTTTACCATTTTTTGGAAAATAATTTGTGCATTGTTATTTAGTTCTTTAGTTTATAATGGTTAGTTTATTATTTTTTTTTTTATGTAATAAGGGTTAGGAAAACTTCATTTCTTTGTTTTATAATTTATTATTATATTTTGGTAATTTTATTAGTTGTGAATATTATTTAATATATTCTTTATCTTATGTAAAAAAATAGGTAATTTCATATAAGTGTAATTTGAAAATGACCTTAAAAATTTTGGTGAAACATTTAAATTTAACAAAAAGAGTTCAAAAGGACAATTTTTAGGAATTTCCACTTTTACTTTTTGTCATCTTTCAAACTCTTCAATCAGCATAACCAAATTGGTCCTCCTTTTTCTTCTTCTTCTTCCGTTTTTCTCTTTGATGTAGCCCGAAAGAATAGAATTTCATATTAAATCTGTGATGCAATAAACAGGAACAAATAAACGGTTAAATAAGAAAAGAATTGGATATTGTGAAAACACATAAGCTTTCAGTTTAACGACAAAAGTCTGAAAGTATTAACTAAAGACAAAACAAGATATTTCTAATTTAAAATCTATCCTAAACCTAATTGAAAATTAAAAAAGCCCTAAAAATACAAAAAATCCAAAAGTCAAAATTGAGCTCATTTCAACCTCGGGCCAACCTGCATCATTCTCCCTGACTTGGAAAAGATTTACCCACGAATCTGATTGGTCCTCACCAACTGCGTTTTTATCGGTGTTAAGGCTCAAAAGAACTCTAACTAAAAAGCTAATAATAATAATAATAATAATAATAACAACTCTAACTAAAAGTTAATAATAATAATAATAATTATTATTATTATTATTATTATTATTATTATAATTATAAACTCCTAATTGGGCTAATAAACAAAACTTAATGACCAAATCTAGAATTTCTGAAAAACCAAGGATCTTCTTCTACAAATAAGGGAAACATCTTCTTTTTCCAATAGAAGCCCTAACCGCCACTAAATCTCAACCGTCCATCTAGCCACCTGAATCTGCTGCCCGACGTTATTGCCAATCTGAAGTCTGATCTGCTGATTTACGGGCTATTGGAACACCACTGTCAGCTCTTGTTGCTCGACCGTCGGCCTACTGTTTCTTCTGCATCTAGCTGGGGAGAAACTTGCAGGTCTGCTAGTCTACTTGAGCTACACTATGTCGATCGTTTGTGGCTCACCTCCGCAGCTCAGTCCTTGCCTGATCTGACCTTTGCCTCTGCTCAGCATGACGATGTCTGCTCGTCGTTGCACTTGGATTTGCTACTGTGTTCTGGATAGGCAATACTCAGGTGACCATTTGACTTCTCCAATGATATGGACTATTCCAGTAACTTCCAGATCTGGAAATTTTATTTTTATTTTTTTAACCCTCCATCCTCAAAAATCGAAAACCTCAATTTTCATGCTGAGATTATGGAAAGAAGATTATTGTCTGCCTTGACGTTCCGGTTTGTCATGTCGCCCCCGGTTCAACGCCGCAAACGGGTTGTCATCCTCCCCCTCATTTTCGGATTCAGTCTCTAATTTAGCCCCCCTCCTTAGTCTAAAAGTCTAACCTAGCCTGTGCCAGTTGATACTCCAAGTCTTGGATCCGCCTTTTCTGTTCTTCGTTTTCGTTTTCTCACAAGTCTCATTGACAAGGCTGTTCGTCTTCCTCAGGAACGACTCCATGTCCCCTTCCAAAACGACGTCGTCCATGACCAACAAGATTCGTTTCAGCCATTGGTGAAGGCAACCTAGTGCTTTGATACCAACTAATGCTAAACAGGAACGAATAAAAGACTAAATAAGAAAAGAATTGGATATTGTGAAAATACACAAGTTTTTTGTTTAACGATAAAAGTCGGAAAGTATCATATTTTTAAAATCCTGTTTATAAGTCAAGACAAAATGAGATATTTATAACCTAAAATCTACCCTAAACCTAATTGGAAATTAAAAAAGCTCTAAAAACATAAAAAGCCCAAAAGTCAAATTTGAGCCCATTCCGAGCTCGGGCCAGCCTACATCAATCTGTGCAAAGATTTAATCTTCATAGAAGAAAGATTTGTATACATAGGGGAAAAATGAATTGTTCTTTTTTTCTTTTTACTTTTTTTGACGCATCACAAAAGAATTGATTTTTCATCTCAGATCTGTGCAAAGTTTTAATCTTCATGGAGGAAAATGAATGGGTATCTTTATTATTTGTATTTTGTGTTATATTATCAACTCATATGTATAAAAAGGTTTTTTTTTTTTTTATGGATTATAATTCAAGATAATATTTTATTCATGTTTGTTCCATGGATTGTTTTGTATATGGGTTGTTTATTTGTAGAAAGAATGTTTGCGGATTGTTTATAGTGTGATGTGGTGATGCCTACAATGAGTTGTTTATATCAGATAGGTTGTGATCTAATGGATGAGATGATAAATTAATACATAATTTTTATTTCCTTTCGATGAAACCATCTAGTAGGGTATGTATGGGATATGGACAATCTTTTAGTTCACATTGAGGAACAATGGACTACCAATACCTTTACCAAAGAGTTGAGCTGAAAAATACTCCCGATCTAGTAACCCTCAATTTTGATAATGTATATTTGCAGTTTAACGATTCGTACAGTTAAAAAAAAAGTTTTATCAGACTTTTAAACAGTCCATATGATAGTAATAGAACAAACATGAACAATAACTTAGATAGACCTTTTGAGATAACATTCTCATCACAACAATCCATATAATGTTATGTAAATAATCCAAATGGCAGTAAAACAATTCAAATGTCTTTTAAACAATCCAAGAGGCTCTGAAAAATTGCTGCCATGCCCCTTCTATGCAATGTGTCTAAAACTTGAAAAATCTAAAGATTGAAGGATTGCCTGAAAAACTTGCTCTTAAAATATATGCTTATGGAATGAATATATTTTATCTTGACAATATGATGGTGTATATTATGACGTTAGATGATGTATATTTTGACACATGAACAACAATTTAGAAACATTTATGGAGTTAACACTACTATCACAACTATCTATACAGTTAGCAAAACGACTCATAAGGCTTTTAAACAACTCATATGGCTTATTGAACAACAATCCATGTGGCAATGTATTAGAACATAGATGGATTGTTACTTAGATATATTTATGAAGTTAACTATTTGTCCCACAACAAAAGGCTTTCAAACATATAGCTTATTGAAAAATATTTTATGTAGCTTGTAAACAAACAATGCCAGAATGTAATGGAACACAGACGGATTGTTACTTGGATATAATTTCTGAAGTTAATACTAATATCACAACAATCCATATAAGTAGTAAAAAAATTCATAAATCTTTTAAACAAAAGATAATGCTTTAAAACAATCTGTATAGCTTATATGATAAACAAAATTTGATCTATCTTTCATATGGTCATATACATGCAACATTTTAAGTCACGACTATCGTACAAAAAAGCAACATTCATAATCATTGTCTTCTTGTGTGTTGTTGTGATGACCATAATTCTTTCTGCCTGTGCATGTCTACATGGACATCTCCTTCTTGTGTGTCCAGTTTGCTCACATATTGAGCAAGTCTTTGGTCCTCAATGGACTCTAGAAGTTCCAACATCGCTTGTCATTAGTTGATCACCATCAACAATATTTCCTTTAGTCAATGATTCAAATGGTTTTGTGCCATTATGAAACAATCCATGATACTTTGAAATAATTCATATAGCATTGAAACAAACCATAAAACTTTGAAACAATCCATAATATGAGCATAGAGAATTTCGCAGTACAATTCTTAATAATTTGAAACAACCTATATAATTTTAAAACAATCCATAACATATACAAATATAATTTTGCAATGCAATCCATAAATCTTTGAAACAACCCATACTACTGTAAAACAACCCATATAGGTTTGAATCAATCCATACCATAATATGAACATAAACAATCCAGAGCATAACATAAGTTTTTAAAATCAACTTGCATGCATTATATCAATCACACAATAGACTATAAAAAAAGTAGGAAAAAATTCATTCCACACTAAACCAAGCCATAATATGACCTTAAGCAATCCATATACACCTTGCACACTTACCAAATCTAGGTTCTCAACATAACCTATTTTTCGAAATCAACGTGCATAAATTATAGACATGAATAAACAAACTATATAAACAACTTATAAAAATGTATTTCACTTACAAAGAACCCATATGTAGAACAAACCATGGCAGAAACATGAATGGACGCCAATGTGAATGATTAAGAATCCTATACAGTAGAGAAATATAAAAAAGATGAAACTTTTTTATACATAAAGATTAATAATATAGCTCAAAACATAAATAATAAAGATACTCATTCATTTTTCTATGTGAATACAAACATTTCCTCCACAAAGATTTAGTCTTTACAAAGAATCGAGATAGAAAAATAGAATTTTTTTTAAAAAAAATATCACAAATAATAGAAATACCCATTCATTTTTCCATGTGAATACAAATCTTTCCTCCATGAAAATTCAATCTTCGTAAAGAATCAAGATGAAAAATTGGATCTTTTTTTATATGTGAAAGAAAAACATAAAAATAAATATATTCATTCATTCTTTCACGTGAATACAAGCCTTTTCTCCATGATTCATTTCAATCTTTATAGATAAACAAGAAGAAAAATCAAAATTTTTTTTTAAGCTTGAAAGAACTTATTGTGAACGAGATAGCTTCTCTGTATGTGTGGGGATTGCTTTGAACTGAAGATTTCAAAGAGTGAAAAGATATTTTGAAGTGGGAAGGGCATTGAAGAAAAAGTACTTCCCAAAGTGAACAATTTTCTGTTAAATTTATTAGAGTGTCCACCTTTTTCTTTTTACATCTTCAAAAGTGAACAAAAGGAAAAAAGAAGAAGAGAAAAATGTGGCTTGACAGTAGGTAGGGTCTCACGATCCAATTGACATCTCTATCTGGAATAACCTATTTTAATTACATTTTGGAGTGTATATATTTAGTTAAATATTTAAAAACCATATTATTATCATACTCTTATTATTAAAAGAAAGGCAATTCATGTGAATGAGTGCCATGTGTTTATATTAGTAACAAAAAAGAAGATAAAAATAAAAAAGTAAAGAGAGAGAAAAAGAGAAGGTAAATGAACCATTACATTGGAATATGTCTATGAACCTCCTCCTGTTTAAAATAAAAATTTTTATTAAATTTATATATGGTATTTTAAATTTTACAGTTAAAAAACAGTATAATAAATAACAACGATAATTATTATTATATTTTTAATTTAAAATTTAAAAAAGATTTTAATTTGATTGTGTTACAGTACACGTTAACCTATTTTCTTTAAACACATTTTTATTATCATAAACAACAACATTTTATTACTTTAAGAGAAAAAAAAATTACACTCAACGAATTTGAGTGAGTAATTAATTAAATATTATTAAATACTATTTTGAAATATAACTTCTCAAGAAAATAGAATTAATCAATAAAATTTATAAATTAATTTTTAAAAATCAATGATAAATCATGAATTGTATGATTCACTTAATTAGATTAAATAAATTTTAAAATTATATGAATTTAGATTAATTGAATATTCATTGAATTAAAAATATTATGGTCAATATCTTCTAAAAACTAATTTATATATAAAAATATTTTTTTTGAAAAAAGCATAAATTTAGATAATACAAAAAATAAGGCATAAGTATTATTAAATTTTTGGAACTTTTACCAATTATTCATTTTGATGGTTGATAAGTGACTGGTTGACTTTCATTTCTTAAGTACACTTTTATTTCAAATTACCGGATTAATGACTTTGTATGACGTGGGTATTGCTTTATTAACTATTAAAAAGAACTGAAATACTATGTCTCACATTGGAATTATGTATATGATTATGATATGTATACATATTAATAAGGATTGATCTTAAGTATTTATTGTTAATTTAAAATATCCATTTTAATATAGGAAAAAGAATGATTGTCAAGTAACCACATCAAAACAAAACTTGAACTTAACCTACAATTTAGTAATAATTTATAAATATCAACCATAAATGATGATGATAAAAATTAATTATTGATAATACAAAATATTATTTACAAGTATTTTAAATTTTTTTAAAAGTTTTACAAGAGAGTGGGAGATTTTAATTTTACAATTGAAGGACAAAAATGCCCTGAAAGATGTCACGTGGATTGTATATGGGTTTGACGGTTAGTGAGTTAATGGTCTCTATTGACGGAAGTACATTAGTGGGTGAGTTTGAGAGATAAAGGTTATTGGTGGGGTCAAAAATTAGTAAAGGACCATATGTGAATATTGTGATTAAGTTTAGGATTATAATGGCTAATTAACCCTTGCGAAAATAAAAGAAAGGAAAATTGATACTTTTATTCCCCCACCTTTTTTGTTTTTATAAGGCTAATCCAAAACACCTTTTTTTATAGTTTTTTTGTTCCACCAATTTTTTTGGTGACTTTGATCCATATCAATTTATTTTAATTTTTTTGGTCCTCCACCTTTTTTTTTTTTTTTACACAAATGATCCAAATGATGAAAACATGTTTTTAAGAGTTTTTTGACCAGTCAAAGAAGAGTATTTTAGAGATTTCATAAGATAAATTATTATTTTTGGTTCTCCACTTTTTTTAAAAAAAAAAAATCTTTTATGATCCTCTACCCCTTTTTTTTTTACTTTATTGGTTTCGAACGTAAATTCGTAAAAATTAAAATTTTTGCATACAATAAAATTTGAACTTTGACACCTTATATTTGAGGTAAAGGATTTTAATTGCCTCAACCATCAATATGTTTTGTTTTATTTTCCCGTTTAATAGAATATATTATTTTCAATAAAAATTCCTCTTAAATATTAAATATAATCTTATAATGAATTATTCATATATCAATTTTCAATATTTGAATTTTGAAGACAACTTTTATATATATATTCAAAATTATATTTGACATATCTATAATTTTTAAAAATTTTTATGTACATGAACTTTATATCCTAATATTTTATTATAACGTAAAAATAAAATAAAAGATGGAGGACTAAAGATATCAATCTTTCATACTATTATAGTTGAAAATTTTGTATTAATTAAATAAAATAATTAAGATATAAAGTTCATGTATATAAAAATCTTTAAAAATTATAGATATGTCAAATATAATTTTGAATATACATAAGTTGTTTTTGAAATTCGAATACTGAAAATTGATATGTGAATGATTTATTATGAAATTATATTTAATATTTAAGAGGAATTTTTACTAAAAACAACATATACTATTACATGGGAAAATAGAGCAAAAATTATTGATGATTGAGTTGGTTAAGTCTTTTACCTCAAATGTGAGGTGCCAAAGTTCAAATAATGTTGCAAGCAAAAGTTTAACTTTTAAGAATTTACATGTGGAACCAATAGTGTAAAAAAAGAAATGAAGGATAAAAAATGATAATTTATCTTATGAAATCCTTTAAATGCCCTTATTTGTTTTGTCAAAAAACTCACAAAAATATATTTTCTACTCACTTGGACAAGTTGAGTGAAAAAATAAAAGGAGGAATAAAACAACTGAAATAAATAGATATAAACTAAAGTAGCAAAAAAAAAAAAAAAAATGGTGAAAGACCAGAAAATATTTGGAACAGACTTATTAAAATAAAAAAAAGGTGAGGATCGAAAGTAACAATCGTGGTGAAAGAAATTAACATAATAATTTTTTTAGACAGCTTAAAAGGAGTCCGATGCCGATTGTAGTGTCACTAGTGTGAGATACAGATTGCTCCAATATCGTTATCGCAATCTCCCATAACTTGATTGCCGCTCTTCATGCTTTGTATCCGGAAGAAACGACTGCGGTTGTCCGGGGCTAAAGAATGCCGGTTTTAACTTCAACAACTCACCACCTCCTTTATCCTCTCCAAAATTCTTTGGGGGTAAACAGTGTCAACAAGATTTGGTCACAGAACAAACGTCGAGTTACTTGTTTCTCGTCAAAGAGGAAACTCAGCTTCATGGATCAAATTCTTGATTATATTGAAGGTATCCCGCCATGTCCGACTATACTTTCCCAGTTTCCCTGCTATGCTTTTCTTATTTCAGGTTCAAGGTTAGCGTTTTTTTCTGGGTGCTGTGAGTTAAAATGATTTAAATGTATCAGTCAAGCAAAAGAATCTTCCAGGCAAAATGTTCAAATACGCATATATAAACAAGTACTGTTGTTTGATTCTCAATTTTAAACTACCACCAATACTTGCAAGTACCCCTCAATTAATAATTATCCCCTTGGGCTGAATTTGCTTCTGATTTTATTGTGAGAATTGGAATGGTTGCTACGAACTTTTGCCCTCCACTTATCCCAAAAGAGAAACCAAAATGAAAGCCTGACTAGTTCGTCATTTTGTACAGAAATAGACTTACCGATCAAGGATTACATTCTTGACACCGGTCTGTGTTTTGTCTTTTCAAGGGGGTCCAAAGTTAAGGAAATGGTATGGGGCACCAGATCCCCTTCCAAAAGATGGATCTGCGTTGCAAGAGGATGATACTTCAGGTAGATTGGTAAAGCGGGTGTATTTTTTTCTTTTCTTTTTTCACATTTTTTGCCCAATAGCAATTGATTCAGAACTTGGTAAACAGAGGAAGATGAAGTTAGGGATGCTGTTTTAGTAACTGATGGAGATAATGAAATTGGACAGGTGGGTTATACAATTAGTTCATTTGATTTTGTAGAAAGTAAAACTGAATTTTCTTATAATTTACTTGTCATTTATGTGCTGCTTGTAATAATTAGAATGTAGACTTGATATAAATTGCTTTAATATGCATGTCTGAGTCAAAATTAAAGATATCATAGTGTTTTTAGAATAACAGTGAAGCTGAGTAAGTTTTGAGATAATTATGATTGGGCAATCTTCTGTTAAACTTTATGCACAAAGAACTTATATGCCGCAAATCCTTTATTCATAATTTTTGCCTTGCTTAGATGGTAATATTATCATTAATTGTCAAACGAATTCGAGTTAGAGCATTGGTGAAGGATAAAAGAGCTGCTGTGGAAGCCTTTGGCACTTATGTCAAGGTTGGTTCCCTACCGCTACCGTGTTGACAGGATTATTTTGCAGAATATTTTGTATCTGGTCATGACATTATAGCTGATCCTTTTGAGTTACTCTTCTCTGTGAAGTCAATGGCTGGTGACTTGAAGGACTTTTCCTTTATGAAGAGAGCTCTGAGAGGTGTTCGTGCAGTAATATGTGTACATGTATGTATTATCACCATGTTGTTTCTTCTATGTTATATAGTCTTTTACTTCCAAAACGTTTATCTTGAAATGTAAAAAGCATTTTGTGAATCTTTTTTTTTCTCTTCCTGCAGGAAGGTTTTTTATCAAGTGTTGAAAGCTGGAAAGGTTTAGAGCATGTTATACTATTATCTCAGGTATTGATTCCCTCTCCTCCATGAGTAAGAATTCCAAGGAAATCATGGTTTGACAAGGCTGCAGTTATCTGTTTATAAAGGTAATAGTGGGATTCAAGCAATCATGACTAGCAATGCACGAAAACTGGCAGAGCAAGATGAATCCATATTGATGGCCTCAGGGATCCCATACACCATAATCAGGACTGGATTGTTAAAGAACACCCCAGGAGGGCAAGGATTCAATTTTGAAAAGGTACCTTAAGATGAGTGCATTCTTGTTTCTCGTAGCTCACATGAGGCCTCCAGGTAGAATGCTATATATACATATGACTAGAGGCTCAGTGCAGATTGTGTAAATTCTCGGTCTGATTGTGGTGAAATACTAGTAAAGACTTGGACACTAACAACTAGTGCTGTTAAACATAGCCCTTTCCCTTTGTAAGAGAATGACAGAATGCCCTCCAAAAGTGGAAAGCAAACAAAGGGAAAAAAAATTTAGAAGATTTGAGTTATTTTCCAAATCACTGACATGGTAGAAATATGGGTAAATAGAAGGGTATTTGGATGAACTCAGGAATTCTTTGTAACAGGGTTGTGCAACAAGAGGAAGCCTTAGCAAGGAGGATTCAGCCATCATTTGCGTTGAGGCTCTCAATGCAGTTCCTGAGAAAGGATTGATATTTGAGGTTTGTTTAACACCTTTTCCTTGCTTGATTGGCGGTGCTGATGCATTGAAGTGGCTTTCTTCAGAAGGGCCATGCATGAGAAGTCAACAGCATAATAGTTTTTTTTTAAAAAAAAAAATTTAGTCTCCTTACATAGAGCATATTGGATGAATGTTAATGGGTAGAAATAGAAAGTAATTTGCTTAAATGGAAATGCCAACATCCCCACCTACCCCAGTAAGGAAAGTTAGAAAGAAAAAGATTCAAAGTACTGCATGTCTTGTAACATCCACATCTTTTTCAGATTGAGAGATTTTCATCTTTTTCCCCTCAAACTGTTGGATGATCTCAAAATTTTCTGTCTTTAACAGGTTGTTAATGGTGGGGAGACAGTCTCAGATTGGAAAAAATGCTTCACAGGACTAATGGAGAAACCACAGCAGTAGCAACATTTTGATTGTGTCATTCGAAGTATTTCGCTTCTGCTCTCTTTGTAATTCATCTTTTTACTTTTCTTTTCGTTGCACAGTTCTTTCTGAGTTATCTTGATCTCCTTACTTCAGTGATGTCTGCCGGAAATGCCCAAAAAGATACATAATATGACAATATTGTCTGCTTCTTCTTCCTTTTCAATTTTCTTATTTTTATATATTTCTTTATTTTCCTGCAAAATTGTAAAAATGGTCACACTTTAAGATAAAGGGTGGTTGGACGAAATCAAATCATCATGGATGTCACCTTTTGGTTTTGGAGAAGCAAGCAAAGGTCTGAAGCAGACTTCACGCTCCCCCCCGATTGGTGCCCGGCAGAGATGTATCTTTTCTCGTTGCCGTGAACGGCTTACGTACTACGGTCTCGGTTATGTGCAAATTCTTATTTGTTTGTTAATTGTAGTAATACAATGATCTTCTTTTCAAACAAATAAAAAATTGTATTGATGTCTAAACTAAATACAATCTACAACTTGTATAATTTTATCATCTCTACTTACGTTAATGAGGTGGATAAATTAGTAATCTTATAAAAGTCAAAAATATTCCTTAATTTTTATTAAGTTAAAATGAGATATTCAATATCTAGTTTTGTATCTTTTATTATGCATTTGTGTATCACTTCCTATTATACTAGTAAAAAAATTTAACACGTGTTTCTAAAAGATTAAGTATCACTATGGATTAGTTTTTTTTTTTTAGAGTTAATTATAAAATATATTTTAAAAAATAACAATTAAAGATTATAAATAAGATTTTTATTAATATTTTACTAGTGTTACATTGAGGAATACACAAATATGCAATAGAAGATCCAGAGCCCTATTTGGATTGAGTCTCTTAAAAGTTAAAATAACACATTCCTTCTTCAAGCCATGCCATGAAACTTTTACCATGATTTTACTTGGCATAAACAATAAAGGTGGTAAATACTAATTTCAGCCATTTGAATGGCTCATTTTCACATAAATCCACTTTTGTTCAAAATTTCAAATTTTACCATACTACTCAATTGAACTTCTAAACATTATTTTTATTAAAAAACTTAGTATAAGTTGACCGGCTCTATTGTTTGTTGTTTCATTTGAGTGTTTCGATGTTTGATTATTAAGATTACATCTACTTATTTGAGTGTTTCGGTGTTTATGGGTTGTGAAAATTTTTTTTTAAAAAAATTTACTTGTTTGTACATAGGTTGCCATAAATTGTTGTTTTAGGGCTTTTTAAAATTGATTTGGATTAAAAATAATGGTCAAAAAGTGTGAAAATGGTGGTTGGAGAATTGGAGAAGATGACTTTGCAATATTGTGCTAGTTTCATTGGAACTAGCAAAAAAACTTAACCGATTTCAATGAAACTAGCTCAAAAAATTGAACTGCTTCAGTGAAACCGACTCAAAATTTCAATGAAACTTGAGTCGGTTTCACTTTGAAAATTGTTAAAAAATTAAGTTAATTTCAAACTTAAAAATCAAAAGGTTAGAATGGGTATAGATGTAAAGCAATTAGCCAAATTGAGTAATTTTAAAATTTTGAACAAAAGTGGATAAATTTGAATTTTTGAACAAAAGTGGATAGATTTGAAAAGGAACTACTCAAATGGGTACGAATAAAAACAACACACAATTGAACCTATAATTTTTTTCAATTTAGATTAATCCTGGCAATTTGAGATATTTTTAAATGGATATTCAAAATCAACTTATAATAAATGGGTTTGGATGAATTGTTAAAATGAAATGTATATAAATGGATAAGCATTTATGTCCAACTAACTAAATGATTTTATTACTAAATCCAATAAACACTCGCTTAAAAGTTAAAGTTTAAAATCTTGGTCAAAATAATACTTAAAAATTATTATAATTAAAACTTTATTTAACATATTCCACATGTGTGTTCTTTGATTCAAGAACTTTGCATCCTCCGAGTGTGAGAGGATGCAGTGTTGTTGTGACTTATCCTGAAGCACTTTAACAATTTCCTCCCCTCTTGATTGAATGTCTATTACTATAGTTGCGTTTTGAATCTACTTATAATATTGGAGGTTGGATCATTGACAAATATCGCTGTTCAATTCTACCTTATAAAGCTGACGCATTGATATGCACGGGAGATTAGTTGTAGGGTACAACGGGAATGCTTTGTGTAATTTTAATTTCGTATTTTTTCTACACAATTAATTCAATTCTTTTTCTTTGTCAGCTTCTAAAGATGAGAACTTGGATGAAGAAATTTTGCCTGATTAGTTGCCACGTTAGGTTCTTTCTTGTGATATTTAGTTGGTAGTTTTAGAAGGAAGAATGTTTAGTTCTTTTATTGTAGTTTAGAATTAGAAGGAATATTGTTATTGCACTTTCATTAGCATATTGAGTTAATCCTTTTGATCCTAACAAATTTCTTTTTTCAGTATTCGATATTTTTAAAAATCAAATTTGATTAGGTTATTAATCTTAATTTATATATTTCTTAATAATAATAAATGTATTCTTTAATATAGAATTTGAAAAAAAAAAATTGAAATAAAAGTTAAGGGAAAAAAGGTGTTAAGAAAAAAACTTTTATATATATTTTAAAATATCAAATATCCTTCAAGTTTAATTTATCTTTTTTTATAATTTAGTTAATAAAATTCATTTAAATTTTTTATTAATATATTAGATAATATCAAAAAAAAAAAAAAAGAACACTTGAACTTTGCAAAGCAAATCTTGGATAAAATGGGGTTTCATATAAAGGAGTTATGTACGTTAGGAATATCTTTTAATGTCTTTGGACAAACAAGGAAAAAGAATAAAAGAGGGCCGTTGAAGTTTCCCATGAACAAATAAGATTTATTCATTTCATGATCCAATCGACCGCACTTTATGGAATTCAAATTACTACTATTATACTTATAAAAGCATTAATAATTTAATATTTCAACACAAGGATTTTGCCCTGCATTTCTCTTTCTTGACAGTTTTGTCGGATGTGATTTTTTTTTTTTTTTTTATAGAAAAATATATCTTTTAATTATATTATTTTTAATGAATTGTTAATAATTGTATTATATACTACATTTGTTTCAAAACACTAGTAATTACTTAAAAGAAAGACTTTTTTTTTTTTTCAAATTAATTGTCATTTGTCCCATTAGGGACACCATGGTCAAAGCCGGTTTATAAAACCTTCCTTTGTTTAAATAATTCATTTTAATTTCAATATATTTTTTACTTGTTTGAAATTGAATATATAAAATAGAAAATTTTAATATAAAGTCCATTAAAATTTAAGGATTTACAGTTATTTATCTAAGAGTTCCATAACTAATTACTTTAATAAAAAAGAATAAGTTTTTTAATTTTTTCACCCTCTCTCCCCTAATGTTCTCGGTCCCAAGTGTTGCTACTAGTGAGGTTTGACATAAAAAGAATAAGTTAGTAACTTACATGAAAGTCAAATATATTTCTAATTTTTAATCAAATTGAACTAAAACATTCAATTCTAGACTAAGATAGTAATATAAAATATGAGAATATTTGATCATTTTATATAAGAAAAAAAATTATAAAACTAATCTAACTTATAATAACTCAACATAACTTATTCAAAATATATTATTAAATATGATATAATTTAATTTATATTGTCACAGAGTAGCAAAATAATAAGTTAAACTGCTATCATAGGTAATTTAGAAATATAAATGTTGTTACTAGCTACTAGTTGTAAATAATTAAATATTAAATATAGTTTCTTTTACTTATACAAATCCCTTTAACATGAAAATCAAATTAGTTATTAAATCATTGTACAACTTAATAAGTACTTAAGAAAACATTATTTTAACAATGCAAAAAATACTTTTTTTTATTTCTTACTTAACCATGCAAATATTTAATTATATAAAATACATATGCCAGATAATAGTAATAAGCTAGAAAATGTCATCGCAATATAATTATTATATGTTACATGTTCAAATATATAATTTTATAGATTTTAGAAGTATTAAAAAAAAAAAGACACACAAACATATAAATATAAATATATATATATATATATATATATAAAGTGTATAAAAAAAGTATACTATTTTAAATTTTTGGAAAAAACCTAAGTTTAGTTTTAACAACTCAAAACAAAGAGAGATTTTTTTTTTTTCCCCATTTAAATGCTTTTTTATATTTTCCATCTAAAAGTGGTTGTAGTCTCCCTCACCTTTTGTTTTGATATAAAAAAGGATAAAATTCATTTGAAATTTTCATGAAGTCCACCAAATAATATATAATAAAAAATATTAAATATATTTTTAAAAAATAATAATAATAATACGAAGACCCTGTTAGAATTAGTGAAGTCCAAAGAAATAAAACAACGGCCCAAGTCCGCTTTTTAGGGTCTGCCACATCCCATGTCCGGAAAAAAAACTTTTCAAAAATGCAAAAAAGACCATGAATTTTGCAGGTTAAGAGAGAATTTCAAGAGAAAAATCATCATTGGTATTTGGTAGTAGAGTTGATAATTAGAATTTAGTATAATTTTCTTTTTCAGGTCAATAATTAGATCTCATCTGATTGATTCAAATGCAATGATGTAACAATGGGAGTTAGTAATGGTAATATCATCTTATTATTATTGTTTTTTTGCCAAAGTTGGTGAGATGATAACCATAAGGAATTTAAAGGAAAAAGTCAGAATCCCAAAAATTACAACACTAGTAAAGTAATAATCTTAGAGTTTCACAAATATCCAAATCTAACCTACTAATATCGCTACTATGCCATCCACGAAAGACAGAAGATCTAAAATAGAAACAGAAACAGATCAAAATGGACATGGATATGGGTTCAGTTAGCGGACCTAATTCTCTTCTGACCAGCTCTTCCATCGGATTTCGTTGTCCCGGCTGAGTCCCCCTCGGAAGAAGCCTCCGCAGACTTGGAGAAAGAGCTTGAAAGATCGGCATAGAGATCAACCACCCTTCTAATGTTGTTGTTCAGTTCTCTAATTAAACCCACATTTCGGGTCAAATTGTCAGGGATTTTGGATTCATGATTCTGATTTATCTCGTTTATGAGCAGCCTATTCTGGTCCAAAAGCTTCTGGACTTGCACAAAACTCTTCTGAAATGTTTGCACCACTTTCCCATCTATCTGCAATCCATTGGCAATCCCTGAAAACATATCATCTTCCATTGCGAGATTCAAATTCAAAGCTTTTCCCACCACTCATCAAAAGCGCAGTCCTTTTCAGACCTAACAAGAATGAGAATTAGAAAAACCAAAATCACAGCCATCTCTCCTGCTCTGTGACCAAGAATCAAAAATAGACTCTTCTTCTTTCGTGTTCTCCAAAACTAATCAGAGATCTGTTTAAAAGCGTGAATCTCAATAGACCACGGGAAGCAAGCAAAAAAAGTCAAAGAGATAAGGCAAAAGAAAGTATAATATTGCTTCTAAAACAATCCAAGTAATAAACCACTCCGCTCATACGAAACAAAATTGAACTTAACCCCAAAAAGATGAGATTTTTATTCAAAAAATCATCAAAACAGGACATAAAAGATCTTAATCCTTCAATGGTGAAAGCAAAGCAAGGTGCACCTGAAATTAATAACATAAAAGACACTAGCTACAATCAAATTGCAAACAATCAAAAAACACCCCCAAAATCTAAAGAGGGAAACCAAGATAAAAGGTGTCGACAAATTCAAATCCTTGGCGAGAGAAAAAACCAAAAAAGTTGAAAACTTTAGAGATAAAAGAAGAAAGGAAATAATAATAATAAAAAAAAAAATTCAAACAAATTTAAACAAAAAAAAAAAAAAAAAAAGAGGAGAAATCTTGTCCCCAATTTTTCTGCGCACCTGTAAATTCTGGACCATTTCTGGCATGGAACAGTGAATAAAACGCCGGCGATGGTGGAATCAAAAATCACGAGGACAGAAAAGAGGCCCTGAAATCATGAATTTTGGAAGGAAAAGAGAGAGAAAGTGGTTAATACTACATATATACATGGGGTGTATGATTCTGAGATTTGACAGTACATACACGGATGAAGACAAGTATGGTCTGGTTCTAGAGGGGGGTTGGGTGGTGTGTACCCGTGTCTTTCTCTCTCCTCGTTTACTTCGACTACGGGATTCTCCGTTCCTTCATTTGCTGTTTAGGTTGGAAGAAAATCTTCCTTTGCGTATGCATTCTCTCCCCCCTGGCCTGCCGCTTGGAGAAAGATTTTCTTTTTTTCCCCCCTTTCTATAAAGAAAAATGTGACACGAGCCAAGTCTTCTTTTCGCCGTATAAAAACGTTGTTCCCTGAAATTTATGGTGCCCCCCCCACAACTTAAAAAGTTCCTCTATTTAAAATTTTCTATTCATTCTCTAAATATATTTGAAATTGTATCTTACTTTTTTTAGAAAATAAAATATTAATACTTTCTCAATCTGAGATCGAATCTTCCATTTTTCATTCTAAGTATACCAAAAATTAATATCTAATAAATATCTCCTTTCCTAAATTAGATAAAAATTTATTAAGAAAATTGACATTACAATTTAAAAATTAATTGACTCAAAATATTTTCTGAATATATATATATATATATATATTTACATTAAGATGAAACATTCAATTTCAAATAAAAAATTATAAATTTTAATTTAAAATAGGAATTATAAATTTCTCAATTTAAAAAATTTTGTCTAATAACTCTTAATCCCACCCTTTGCTACATTTATTACATTACACGAATAGATAATAATTACTCATTCCCTTTCTTTTTAAAAGTCATTTTAGCTAACAAATTTTATTTCAAAATAAAATTTTATTTTTCAATAATCATTTAATGAAAATTTTCCAATCATATCCTTCTATTCATATTAAATATTAGGGTTGAATTAATATAAACATTATTCATTACCATGGGTATTTTATTCCAAGAAAAAGTATTATTTATGGACACTATCATTACCTTGGTTTGTTTTCCAAAACGGCTTAAGTACTAATTTGGCTATAAACTTGTGCTTTTTTTACAATTTAACCACTGAACTTTTAATTGAATCAATTTAACCATCTTATGTTGCTTGAATGGTCAATTTGACCATTAAACTTCTAATTGAGTCAATTTAACCATTTTACTTTGCGGGAATGGTCAATTTGACCACTGAACTTCTAATTTAAGCTAAAAAACTTTTTGAATTTTTTTTTTATTAATGTCACTAAAAGGTGAAATTATGTTCACAATATTCCTATGACTATATTCCATCTGTGTCTCATTTCACCATTTTTTTTATAATCTTTTTCTACAAAAAAGTTTGATTTAACTTATTTTTTACTTAAAATGTTATTTTTTAAATAAAATTTTAATTAATTTAAAAGTAAAATATATTTTTTCAACATTTTAAAAAATAAGAACATTAAATTTTTGAATGAAATAAATGTATAATAAATATTTTTTATTCAAAACCAAAGTTGTTCCTTTTAAATTTACATTAAAAAAATCAAAAAAATTTTTATCTTAAAGTAGAAGTTTAGTGGTCAAATTGACCATTTCCGCAAAGTAAAATGATTAAATTGACTCAATTAGAAGTTCAGCGGTCAAATTGACCATTCCAACAAAGTAAAATTGTTAAATTGATTCAATTAGAATTTCAGTAGTTAAATTGAAAAAAAAAAATACAAGTTTACTGACCAAATTGATACTTAAACCGTTCCAAAAACAACAACTTCTAAAAAGAAACCGAGAGATTAGTTTGTTAACGGAGCATTAAAGTGGGCAAGGTTTGCAATTTTTAAAGTGTAAAATGTAAAATTTATAAACTTGGAAAGTAATATAAAATTAATAAATAAATCATTAAAAAATAATATTTCTTATTCAAAGAAGTAAAGTGTTTATAAACAACAGTCGTACTCGTGTCTTCAGATTCACCATGCTTGTTGCATGCTAAAATGTTGAGACCTTCGTACAACTGACCATGAGGAAAAACGGGTTTCTTAAAAAATATTCCAACATTAGAGAAAGATTGATCTTGACTTTTATTAATGATCATGGCAAAAGAAACCATAAGTGTAAATCGTCTTCTTTGGAACTTGAACGGAGGCCTTGCATCAGGTGGAGTCTATGTCGTTCTTGGAATAAATGTTTTTCTGCCCAATGTTAATTCTAGAAAGAACTTTTACTTCAATCACTTGATTTCCAAATATTTTCATAATGAGTTTTGTTCCGTTAAATAAACCGGATGATTTGATCAGTGTTTCGCAGAATCATGATGGGAACTCCTTCTTTCAGTGTTATTTCATGATTTGGAACTCTAGAGCACTTGATGCTCTTAAAAAATTCAGGTGTATGAATTTCCTCCAGCATCTCTATATTGGTATCGGATTTACAAACATCCTCTACACTCAAGGATGTCTTGCTTAATTTTCCAAAAATGATATTACGTAGTTATTTAACAATTCAACCATATCCATAGTTGGAGCAAGATCTTGCAAAGATTGTTCTAAGTTCTGAAAGTCGTCCATCACTCACATTATCATCAGTTGCATGTACCATATCTACAACAGGATCACTTATACATTTCACCATCAAATCTTTTGGAATTCGTACTTTTGAAATTCCATGGATTGAGTTACCGATATCTTCATTACCAATAGCTAAAATCCAGTCTGAGAATACTTTCATCTCAGTGACATCATCTTCGAATCAGTTCCTATCAACCCTTATATATTTTTGTCAATTTCATAATCAATCAGTCATTCCATAGGTATGATGAATTAAGGGATGCTTGCACAATATTTTACCTTGTTTCCTTTGCAATGAATAGTAATATTTGGCTGAAATCTCCTCCTGGGATCACTGTTTTCCATCTAAAAGGTTATTAAGAACTTGAAGGATTATTGAACCACATTATCTAATGCTTCAAAACAATGCCTGTAAAATGATTTAAGTATAAGTATGACTTCCATTCTAAAACTGATACTAAGTTTTAAATTTATATTAGAAAAGGAACAATAAGCAATACATGTGCATCATTGGTGCTTTGTCCCAAATTATTAAATTCGATTTGATCATCAAATCAGCTAGTTCACTATCTTGTTTGATATTGCACGTAAAATCCTTATTTTGATTGAGAGGAATGGCAAACCTAGGATAAGCAGTTTTCCTCTAGGTAACAAAAGAGATGCTATACCACTTCAAGCAACATTAAGACAATCAGACCCTTTGATCTCGAGGTAGTTGATAATGTTCTCCAAATAAAGGTCTTTCCAGTTCCTTCATATCCATATATGAAAAATAGACCAATTTTATCAGATTGGATGGAATCCATGACCATGTCATACACTCTCTGCTCACCATTTTGTTTGGAGACTTGGTTTCTGTGCTCATCTTCCAAATTTCTTCTGCTGTAATGCAATTCATCCACAATCTTTACATTTTCCACTTCAAAATCATCTTCCCGATGAGGAACTGACATCGAAGGATAGTTTGCCAAAGACCTTCCATACTCTTTAGAATCAAATTAATCTTTTGGAGACATCTTTGTTTTAGCCCATTTGTAAGGATTTTCACGTTTGCAAAAGTGACAGTTCAAAAGATTAAAAAAATGTTATAAATTTTAATTCTGAATTGCTTAAACTTTAAAAGGTTAGTAATTAAACTTACGTTCGACTTGTAGAGCTTGCTTTATTAAGTATGAGATATCATAAGATAGAATTTTCCATGTTTGATACCATACTTTTTTAGGTAGACTCTTTGAATTCGACATGAGCTACATTGCAAATAACCTTCTTAGATAACCTTCGGATCCCCAGTGGCTTGCTTCTTGAATTGCATCAAGGTATTCTTTGTCGTCATCTAATAATCCTCTCTCAATACATGCATCTCTAAATGTAGTATAAACTTTACCTTGAACAATGCACAAGTCCTGAAAACACTGCAGGCCTTCACCACATTTTGTAGCATCCTTAAATAATATGATTCACCAGTTGCATATGAATACAATATATAAATAATATAATTTACAACCTAATCAAATTTATGTGGGATATGAGAAGGAATAGGTTAATAATAATAATAATAAAGAAGTTATGCAGATTAAACATGGACATAACTTGTGAAGTGTGATGATATTTAAAGACCTTGCAAAGAAAAAACAAAGAGATAAAAATGTATTAAAAAAATGAAGAGACAATTAAAACGATCAAAAAAAATGAGCTGAAGAAAATCATTTCAGAAGAACTTGAAATTAAATATTTGGTGAAACGTTCAAAAAAATGAATAGGCAGAATTAAGTTTTTTTAAAAAAAATTAAACTGAAACTAATATTTACATAATTTGAAACGTTAAAATATTGAGAAAAAACAAAAGGGGAAAAAAAACATAAATAGGTGCTTGAAATAGGAGTATGTATATACCTAAATTGTAGAGTTGAATAGGGACAAATATGAAGCTTAAAAAATTCTGTTACTGTTGCAGCGCTGTTCGGGTACCCTGACCAAATCCCCTTAGCCACCACTGTTCGTTCATAGTAGTAAGTGTAGAAATTGAAGAAAATATTGGTTTGCTTTCATTAAGAATACAAATCTGGTAATATACAGCTGAGGATTATTCATATAAAAGGTAAGTATGTACAGACTCCAGCAATCATGCTTAATTAAATAATGAACATATAATTTTGTAATCTTATAATCAATAGACAAGATTTTCTCGATTATATCCTCCATTACTCCCATTCAAGTTGGAGCATGTAAAGAGGAAACGCCCAACTTGGATAAAAGGTCACGAAACCAATATCTTTTCAAGGCCTTGGTGAAGATGTTAGCAAACTGGAGAAGTGTCAAAATAGGTTTAAGAGAGATCACTTTGTTTTGGAGATGTTGATGAACAAAATGACAGTCAATCTTAATGTGTTTGGTGAGCTCGTGGAAGACGGGATTAATTGCAATGGGCCTATTTGGACATGGCAATTTTGATTTTTAAACAGTAAAAAAATGAGTAACTTTGCATTTGGACAAGAATTGAATCAAGTTGACTCAACTTAACTTTTGAAAAATCAACCCAATTGGCTAAGAAAAATGAGTTTTTAATTGCATCCATAGTCTCTCCTCTCGTGTATATGCACGGTCTCTTCTCTACTTTTTTTTTTTTAATTGCCTATCGATCTTCCCCTCCTGTTCTTCTTCTTTACATTATTCCTCTTCTTCTCATTGAACCTTTTGCTCTCTCACCTTCTTCTTCTTTTGCATCTTCTCTCCTTTGCTTTGGTTTATTCCATCTGATCTATGAAATAATCAAAGTTGTTTTGAGATAATAGAATAGCAGATCTGGGAGTTAGCTTGAGCAAAGAGTTTCTTTTGTTGAATGGATGACACAGTAGGGCAAGCAAGGGAGGCGAATCAAGGCTTAGTAATCCAGAGCTTGCAAGCAAATCGGTCGACTTAAGAGAGTACTGGTAGATCAAGTGAGAATGTCGATAGAAGCCCGGGGATCAATCTACTGCAGATCTGTGATTTTGCCGATAGAATTAGGTTCAAATCCCATGCTATCTTCTAACATTTTAATTTCTCAACTTAAAAATATCTATGATTTAATCAATAATCATTCACAGTCGAACTTCGGAAGAGGTGAACAGGCAGAACTACAATTTTTGTAATAGGTGGAGATGGCTACAATTTTTTTTCATTCTCTCTCTCTACATGTGTGTGATAGGGATCATCAAGGAGCTACCTTAACTTTGAAGAACTCATGGAATCCACCAAGTGGAGATATTGGAAGATTCAAGTCACTTGGCATGAAGTATGGAGTTCTACTCTTCAAGTTCAAGCTTAAATATAGAGATTCAAGAAGGAAATCAAAGAATGAATTGAAGAATTACAACATGAAGAAGTTACTTCCAAATTATAAATACTTGTACTTCCAGTATAAGAATGATGCCTTGAAGATGAAACTAGCAATGTTGGTATTGATGCAAATCGAGGAAGATCAACTTGAAGACGATGCCATGTTCTATGAAGTTAAACTTGTAGAAGAAGACCCAGTTGAAGAGACATTTGGGAAGATGGCGGGCTTAGAAATGTGCTTAAAAGACCCTACTTCAAGTCCCAAAAGAGTGCAAATTGAAGACAAGACAAAGCATGGAACAAAGGGTGAAAGAAGAAGAAGTAGGGCTAGAAAAACAAGCATTGGCTTCAGACACACTTGAAGGCACAGCCGGCCTTCATTCCAATGCTAATTTGGTGTTCAAGCAGACATCAGATCCTCCCCTGCCAAGACCCTACATTGTCGAGTTTTCTTCCATTTTCTGCCATTCCTTTTTGTAATTGGAAGTTTGTTTCAAGGGTAGTTAAGTATTAACACCCCTAGCACAAATTGTTAGCTTATTTTAGAGTTTTAGAACTATAAATACTCCCTTTATTTGTCTTTCACCAACAACCTAAACACATGATTTAATCAAATTCAAGAATCCTTTTGGATCAAACTTGTTCTTTCATGGGTATTCTTTATTAGAATCTCTTAGGGTTCTTGAACAACTACTCTAAGGCTTTTTTTCACTTTGGTAAGGGTGTTGATTTGTCTACCAATATCAAAACAATGGTTGATGATTGAAAAAAATTATAAGTCATTGTACTAACTTGTACCTCTAGGTAAGTATTGGAAAAATTCTTCTGATTGGTGTGATTTTTAATGAAACGCATTTCAAAGAAATCACATCATAAATATTGACCATGATGATGGATATAAGAACTCCAGAACCATCTATAAAGACCCTCTGAGTTATTAGCTTCAATAATAACCTGCAATGCAGATTTGAAAGAGAAATTACCATTTGTAAAGGCTTCCATATCAATTGATCCTCCTCTTGACATATATCAATATGCATGATGATTACATCTCTCCCTAGATTCCCTAATTTTGAAAGGAAATCTGACTTCCACCAATTTGTAACCATATCCCATGCCTAAATTAGTATTTTTGCAAATCACAGCAACTGTTTTATACACAATTTCCCTCGTAAGACCAATCTTCATACCAGAATGAAGAATTTCCTTTACCTATCAACAAGCATAAATGCTTCTCTGCTTCAGCAGCCACTCCCTTCGGTCTTCTCCACAAAGTAGACCCCCATAATTCCATAGTAGAGAAATTAGAGAAGTTATACTTGAAACAAATATAAGCTGCCCACAGACAATTAGATTGCCTAAACCTCCACCTTTGTCAACTCCCTCCATCTTACAAGCAAACGCCTTAGTATAGTCCCAAAGACTATATAACCCTAATCCACCGTTATCAACTCCTGTACATAGCTTCTCCCAACTACACCGATGCATTCTATTCCCGACCTCCATAGTCCCCCAAAGGAAATTAGCAAGGTGACTTTCCAGAATTTTCAGCACCCAAAGAGGTGAATTTGTACAAGCCAACACATACACGATGATTGAATTCAACACACTTTTAATCAATACCAACCATCCAGCCATAGATAGGATTTTGCACTACCATTACGCAATTCTAGACACTATCTTTCATATTAATGCATGAAAATATTCCACTTTAGATCTCCCAAAAAAAATAGGACAACCCCAAGTATATGATAGGCATATTTTTATAGACAAATTCACTCCATCTATGAATCAACTGATGTTTATGAGTGGAAACATGAGAAGAGATATAATAGGCGCTTTTATGAAAATTAACTTGCTAACTTGAAACATTAGCATAAAATTCCAAGAGGGCAACCAAACCCTTAAGATTGCTCTTCAGAGCTTAGGTAAATATCACCATGTCATCCGCGAAGCTCTAATGTGATATAGGGAGGCCCCTTCTCCTTTTAACAAATTCTTTCAATCCACCTTTAGCAAGCATTCTATTTAAGCCCCTGGATAACACCTCAGTTACCACAATGACTATTGTTGGAGATAGAGGATCTACTTGATGAACATCTCTACTAGAAGAAAAGAAACCACAAAGACCCTTATTAATGGTTAAGAGTAAATTTATTATAAGTTAGACGGTTCCATATCAAATTGCAAAAATGTGCGCTAAACCCAAATTTTTGCAAGACAGATATATAAAACATCTATGATACTCTGTCAAAAGCTTTTAGCATATCTAGCTTAATAATAATATTGTCTCCTCTACAAACCCGCCTTGGTTATCAAATATAATTCTTGGGAGAAATCCAACCATCCTTAAAGAAATAATTTTCCCTTTAATTTTCAATGTGAAATTATAGAGACTTATTGGACGGTAATCTCCAAATCCTGATGGATTTTCACATTTAGGAATGAGAACTATTTGTGTAGTTGTAAAAGATAAAGGCATTCTAACGCATAATAAGTAGACAAGTAAGATTAAGATTGTTTAATAATTTTATTTCCTTAATTAGATAGAATTTTATTTAAAAACTTGTTTTATTTTTTTTTATTGTTTTCTTCTAATTGTTATTTTCTAGTCTGATTAAGAACACAGAACTTAAACTTAGCTATTAGTAGTTTACTTGATTTCTATTTCCTAGTCTGATTAGGAACATAGAACTTCTAATATTATAAATAAGAATGAATGCCTAAGAGCTAGAAAAAGCAGAATCTATTGTCAATAATATTTCAGAGTTTATCTCTCTTTCCTTGTGATCGCAAGGTGTTGTTCTTTCTTTTTTCATCTTTTAACTACTCTATATTGAAGTATGTTTAGAGGAGAAGAATCCAATTTTCGTTGTCTAAACCTCTAGCAAGTTCAGAAATTAGATTATCGAAAAGCCTCAAATTTTGGCGGATTATCCAAAATTTGAGTTACTATTCATCAGCACTGTTCACTGATTACTGTCTCGATACTGTTCACAACATTTACTGTTCATCCGAACGAAATGTTGCAATTTTCTTGAGTTCCTATTTTAGATTTCTTCCAGAATTTCTTATTCCTCAATCCATCACATCCATCTGCTTCAGTTGGTATCAAAGTAAAGATCCCAGATGTCGGGCGGAAACATAGATTCGACTTTGGTTGCAATTTTGGATGAATTGCGCAGAAGCAGAGAATTGCAAGAAAGGGACAGGGCTATGATGAGAGATGCAATTGGGACACGAAGCAGGGATAGGTAGATGCAAACCCTATCAGCAATAGTGCAACGATTGGCTGTCCAACAACCGGTCGTTTAGCCTGAACCAGCCATTCAGCCTGAACTAGCTGACGGACAGGAAGGAGAGTATGGCAACAGTGAGGAGGAACAAGAACCGCCACCAAGGAGCTGTTTCAGAGGGGTGTTCCAAAAGACCAGGAATGCGAACCAAACTTTTAGCATCAACAAAAATCTATATCAGTTCAAGAATTCACCTTATTCTATCCCCCCTATCGTCAAGCATCTCTACCTGAAAAAGGGGTCATTTTGTACTATTTTATAATGCTAGAGTATGAGGGTCCTTATGTCACTTATGAGCTTCAAAGAGTGGAACCCCTTGACATGAACTCAAGATCCACTCCAATCGCATCAGTTGCAGAATCCTTTTTAGAGTCTAGAAGATCTACTGTTGTTGATGTTCCTCCTGTGATAGAACCTATCCCTTTGCCAGTGTCTCGTATAGCTAGGGTGACAAGTCCACTCGATCAGAGTCCAAGACTATCAGGGAGTTTAGAGTTTGTCATGTCTGTTTTGTAGGATCCCGATCTTTCTTTTGCTTCCCCTTCAATATCACTCGTGTCTGCACATAATCCTTCAAATGGTGCTCCAAAACAATCAGCTAATGAAGGAAGGAGAACACAAATGGTTACCTTCAATACCCTTGAAAGATCTGAGAGGAAAACAGCAGAGTCGAAAAAGCAGGTTTTCCCTAAGTATGTTGCTGTCTCCAAGGAAAAGAAGAAGAAGAAGAAAAGAGTCTGTTATAGATGTGAAAAGGGATTATATGTGGCATTCAAGGAACATGCTAACTAGACTCGACGAGATGTTCCTTTTGATGTTGGTGATTTTAATTGGGTTTCACTTACCAAGGATCAATTTCCTACAGGCGACTATCACAAAATCAGGGATAGGAAATTTGGTCCTTGTTGAATCCTAGAGAAGTTGGGAGGCAATGCTTATAAGCTCGAACTACTAAATGGTTACAGTGTCTCCAATGTGTTCAATGTGCAACATCTTTCTCGTTTCCATGGAAACATGCGAGCTTAAGGACAAGCTCTCTTCAAGAGGAGGAGTCGGCGCAAAACAAGTAGACAAACAAGATCAAGATTGTTTAATAATTTTAGTTCCTTAATTAGATAGAATTTTATTTAAAAACTTGTTTTATTTTTTTTATTGTTTTCTTCTGACTTTTATTTCATTGTCTGATTAGGAACATAGAACTTAGCTATTAGTAGTTTACTTGGTTTCTATTTAATAGTCTAATTAGGAACATAGAACTTCTAGTATTATAAATAAGGATGAATGCCTAAGAGTTAGAAAAAACAGAATCTATTATCAATAATATTTCAGAGTTTATCTCTTTTTCCTTGTAAACTCTTTTTCCTTGTGATCGCAAGGTGTTGTTCTTTCTTTCTTCGTCCTCTAACTACTGTAGATTAAAGTTTGTTTAGAGGAGAAGAACCCAATTTTTGTTGTCTAGACCTCTGGCAAGTTCAGAAGTTAAATTATCGAAAAGCCTCAAATTTTGGCAGATTATCCAAAGTTTGAGTTACTGTTCATGACACTGTTCATCGATTACCATTCATTGCCACTGTTCACTGCATTTACTGTTCATCATAACTAAAATTTACAATTTTCTTAAGTTCTTATTATTAGATTTATTTCCAGAATTTCTTATTTTTCAACCCACCACATCCATCTGCGTCACATATGAACACCCCGCCCAAAAATCTTGAACAACTGAGACTACATCAGCACAAATTATATTCCAATGTGCAAAAAGATCCCGGAAATCCGTCAACTCCCGATGCACTCTTACCATCCAATTCAAAAACAGAGGTTTAAATCTCCTTAATTGAAGGCAATCTAGACAAATAAATGTAAATTATCAGAATCCATAATTAATTTAGGAAGGTTCAATAAGAAATCAGAATCTGGCTGATCACATCCTAAAGGTGCTTGCAAAAGATTGAGAAAAAGACTACTGCTTCAGCCTCTATATCACCTTTTTCAATTAACCATTCCCCAACATCATTTTTAATTTTGTGAATTTGCATCCTTGCCTTCCTGGAATGCCAAAACTGAGAGAAATATGATGTATAGGCATCCCCCTCTGACAAGCATTTGATGTGAGATTTTTTACGCCAATATAATGTTTCACATCTTAAATGAAAAGCCAACCTAGCTTTCCTCTCATGAAGAAAAGCTCTATTAGTCACATTAGGCCAATTCTGATACTTCTCCTCCGCATTCAAAACTTCACTTTCGGCCAGCTTAATGTTGTTCTGCAAGTTTCCAAACTTAGTATGATTCCTGTCCCTCAATGTGCTCTTAAGTCGTTTCAGCTTCAGAGCAAGTTTTTGCATTCCATTACCATGCGTCTCTTTCTCCCAAGAATGTTGAACCACCTCCATGAAATCATGCCTCAGCATCCACATTTCTTGAAGTCTAAACAATTTAGGGGCTCCACTTGGATCAACTGGGAGCTTAATTAGCAATGGGCAATGATCAAACATGGACTGCTGAAGATGCTCAACTTAGTATCATCAAACAAAGCTAACCATGGAGAATTAACCATTAACCCATCCAACTGTTTCCAAAGTGGACGGAAGGTAGGTTTGTACCAAGTGTATTTTGAACCAATGAATGGCAAATCCATCAATCCAGATTGTGCAGTAGCTAAGTTAAATTCTTTCATTGGCAGGGAAGGTGGGATAGCGCCAAGACATTCTTCCACTGTTCTAACAACGTTAAAATCCCTCCTACCAGCCATGGATCAGAAATATTAGCCCCCAATTTAATTAAAGACTGCCAAAGACTTCTTCTATCTGCATAGGGGCATTTTGCTTAAACAAAGGAAAACCAAGTAACTCTATGTGATAAAGCATTAGTTTTACATGTAACCAATTGCTTAGCATCTTGCATGATCTCCAACTTCAAAATTACCATCCCAAAAAATCCATATTTTACTATTGACATTAGCAAAGCTATGATTATAACCCAATTTATTAGAAATCGTAAAAATCCTACCCTTATCAACCCAAGGCTCCAAAATTGCAACAAACCTTAAATGATGTTCACGCTTCAAAGAAATGAATTGTGAGAGAGAATCGGGATTACCAATACCTCTCATATTCCATATCATACCTTGATACATTAAATCGATTGAGAAGAAGAGGCACCTTGCATGAGCTTCTTCATCGGAGCTCTTGTTTCACCCCAGAAATTTTTTGAATAATTCTCTGAAAATGTGAAGGTGAATTTAATTCACTTTCATGAACCACCACTTGTAGTCCCGTGATTGGTATAGATTCTGCGCCTGTCTGATACCAAAACAAGTGCTATAGACATATTTGTCTGTGGATTCACCCTTGAGTCCAATGGTATGATAATCTCTGCGGATGGTCTCGATGGATGGCTTGCCATAGCTGAATTTTCCTATTAATGTCAGGCGAAAGGGAGAGGAAAGTTGCGATACCTCTTCTTGAGAGAGAAACAAAGCCGGTTCCCCCTCGAAGGTGTCAAGTTTTTAAACTTGAATTGGTGCAGTTGGAGTCGTGAATGGGTAGGAAATTTTCCTCCCCCAGATGTTGTCGCCGGCCGGAGGGGGAGCCTCCGACAGCTTTTCCGCCACCATGCAAATTACCTGTGAAAGAGTCCAAGAGAGGGGAGAAGTCTAGAGAGAGAGAGTCGTTTCTCTAATTTCCCAATTCTTTAGTCAATTAGCTAATCGACATCAAATTGAAACAAAAACAAGGCACTCAAAGTACTCCCTCCAAAATCAAATTCTCCAATACCTTGACAATACCCAAAGCATGTACCTCAATCAAATGTCCATTTGGAATTTTGATGGGGGTAACATTAGGATTTGAAACGATATTAGATAGACGGTTAAAATCACAAGTTATATGCGCGTTGCATCGGTGTCTATCACCCAATATTTGTTTTTCCTACTAGACATGTTCGGAATTAAATTTGCTGACGGAGCATCTTTCTTGACATCATCAAGAATAGCCATGTGTTGTTGATGTTGTTTGTCTGGAATTGGTGAAACTGAATCATTCTCCTCAACTGCACCAACAAAACTTGATTTTGGCATTCTTTCATCATTGGATGTGGTGATTGCTTCTTGGCTATTATTTCTTGCATCACCACGTCCCCTACCTGCTGCACCTCTCGATTTTTGCTGCTTGTTATCAGGGAAACCAACAGGCTTATAGAAGTCCTCCTTTGTGTGATTCTGCTTGCCACAATAAGTACACTTGTGATGCTCCCCTTGGTTGCTTTTACTAGATGCAAGCAAAGTTGCTGATTCCAGTTGCGTTCTCTTAGTAAGGCAGCACTCTGCTGCTTTTCTTCTAGAATTGCAAGATTATAGGCTTTGCTTAATGTTGGCAAAGGATCAATACTCACTATTTGTGTCCTTAAAAAGCCATAAGTCTCATCAAGGCCCATCAAAGAATCAAAAACCTTGTGTTTTTCTTCTCTGATCTGAATTTGCTTTGATGCTCCACATGTGCAACGGTTACACGAACATGTTGACACTGGATTTAACTCCCGCATCTCATTAGACAAAGCCTTTAGTTTTCCATAAAAAACAGAAATAGATACTTTTTCTTGTTGAAGCAGAGCAATCTGAAGCCTCATCTCATACACTCTTGAATCTCACCCTTGTGAGAACCTTTCGTTCAACATCCCTCCATAGATCTTTGGTGACTTCTGCTTGTGTTGCTTCATTCTGAAGGCTTTTATCCATTGCGTTTGTGATCCAAGATAACACAATCACCTTGCATTGCTCCCATGAATCATAGTCTTCAGAATCTTCATCAGGCCTGGTGACCACTCCAATTACAAAGCTTGCTTTGTTCTTCGACTTTCGTGCCTTCATCATGGTCTTTTGCCAAGTATAATAATTCTCACCATCTCTTTTAAGTGGGTTGGTGAAGAAAGAAAGACCCACATGATCAGAAGCATGTAAATTGTAGGGAGATTTGGTATCAATGGCAGCAAATTATGGAGTTACTGGCACCATTTACGGCCCCTTTTTCTTCTCTAACTCATCCTGGCTTTTGGAGTCATCCATCATCTCTTAACTTACTACAAAGAGTAGACTTTGGTGCAAGCAAGGTTAACCAATGCCATATAGAAATTGAAGAAAATATTGGCTTGCTTTCATTAAGAATACAGATTTGGTTAGATACGCTATTCATATAAAAATTAAGTATGTACAGACACCAACAATCATGCTTAATTGAACAAGACCTTCTCCACTATATCCTCCATTTGTAAGAGGTAAGTTTCTCATTAATAACAGGCACCATCTTCGGAGTCCAAGTAGCCCAGAACTATGCCGTCCCTAAGAGAATAGTATAGTCAGAGATGGAGAAGGCGAAATTTTTTTTAAAAAAAATATATAATAAAATTAAGAGATGGAGAATGGCAAGAACAGAGGAAGAGAATGGCAAGAGAGGCAAAATTTTCAAAAAAAAATTTCTTGTAAACACGTGGTTGATGCCTGTTCTTGTGTATATAACAAAACATAATAATAAATATAAATTTATTTTTATATGATTGTGTTTTAAGTATGATATAATAATATAACATAATAAAATTAATAATAAAGAACTAATTTTGGGGGGTTGAGTACTTAAATAGAGGAGCTGCTTTATTCTTTGACATTAAGATGGTTCTAATCTAAATATTATTATTATTAAATCCTTTTTCTTTTTCTTACAAGAAATGCAGAAACGAACTTGACATAAATGTTTTAGAATTAATTTATAAACTTTTTAATTTGAATCTTTAATACTCTCTCCGTCCAGAAATAAATATCCAAGATTTCATTCTTCTTTGTTATCTAGAATATTTTCAAGTCAAATTGAGATCTTGAATGTTTAATACTTATATTTATAATGAGACAAAAACCTAAAAGACACAATAATTGTGGATTTATTGAAAATAGCAGAAAGAGGTAGTTTCGTATTAATAGCAGACGCTGTCTTCAGAATTTACATAGTCCTAGTAGAGAATAGAGAGAGATGGGGAAGGCAAAATTTAAAACAAAAAAATTAATAAAAAGGAAGAACAGAGGACGCGTGACAAGAACAGAGTATGTATCGGACATAAAAACAGAGTAAAAGGGGTTTGCCGATTCAAAATACACAGTAGGTAATTTCTTTGAGATTTTCAACCCTGCATAACCAAATCCCACGTGGTTTATGTCCGTTCTTCTGAATGTAATAAAATTTATTTTAATATGATTGTATTTTTGCGGTAGTGAATGGGTCGGCTTACCCGGAGCCTGCCTAGTGGCCAGCCTGATTAGAGGCCTTGGCATGCCCAACCCACCAGACTGAACTCAGTATGTGTAGCTTTCCCTTTCGGAAGCCCAATCCAAGCCTGGTGCTTCGAAAGGCCCAAGCCCTCCACCTGATCGAGCCAAGCCTGGTGGGCTCAACGACTATGAGTGAATTTAATCGGTGGAAATTAGAAAAACAAGAGATCGGTTAATTCGGTATTCAAAATCAATATCGATACCTATTATTTTTTTTTTTTTTTGTCAATTGAGTAGCCAAACAACTTTCGAATATTTAAATTAATACTTAAGATCCCATTCCAAAGTATTTTCGATAGAATGTGTTGGTCATTTTGGTACTTAATGTTATACCTAAATTCAAGATTGGTTTCAATTATTTTTTTCTTCTGCCAAATAAATATTTAAATAATTTATGATTTCAAAGTGGTTTGGGTATTTAATCTGCTAAAGTGAAAAACAATGAGTATCAAATTAGCTATTCTCCCTAAAAAAAAAATAATAATCACGTGATCAGTTCATGCTATCTTAGTCGAAATGGGATTGGAAGTACTAATTTAGACATTCGAAAGTTGTTTGAGTGTTCGATTGACAGAAAAAAAAAAAAAAAAAAGGAAAAAAAAAGTATCAATGTTGATTTTGGATACCACATTGACCAATCTCCCTTAAAAAAAATTTACATAAGTGCCACTAACGAATTATTTCTTCAAAAAAATTATAAATACCCCTTCCACACCTTAAAAAATCATTTCACTCTCTTGTCTCACTTCTCTCCTGCTTGTTCTCCAATCTCTCTACTCTCTATTATTATTTTTTACAAGAAGAAATTTGAATTTTCCATCTTCCACAATTTCCAACTAGTTCTTCCAAATTTCAAGTTGGGTTTTTTTTCTACTTATCTTTTAATCTTTGTAATTTTTTTTTGATTGTTTAATTTCAAGTTAATTTTATTTGTTCTTGTTCCTTATTTATTTATTCACTTTATTTATTTGAATTGCTTTTTATTTCTTACTTTATTTCATACTTGTTTACTTTTATTGAATTTAATTGTTTTCATTATCTAGTTTTTTTTTTCCTTTAAATGGATAGATTTCATTCATCCTCCCATCACATTAATCTTGATACAGATGAATTTGTTAGGCTTTGTAATTATGATATTAGGACCAACTTTCCCAAACCCTATGATATAGAGACTTTAGGTGATGATGTTGATTTAGATAATGTTGAAAAAATCCCAACATCCACTAGTAATGTAGGATAAGTAGGAGGTGCCTCCTCTAGTTCAACAAGTAGGATTTAAAAAAAAAAAATCACTACTATTTAATCTATTTGAAAAAGAGGGTGAAAAAGCAATTTGTAACTTTTGTGGAAGAAACATAGTCATAAAAGTGGGAGTGGGATGAGAACCTTGACTACATATTTGAAAAATGAACACCCCGATTTTAATGTGAATTTGCAAAAATAACAAATTAGTGTAACTAGGAGGGGGGGGGGGGGGTTAGGGAAGTAAGTGGTAATTTTTAGTTTCATCAAAATTTGCTAGGGAAGAAATTGTTAAGTGGACAATTGAACAAAACCCTCCTATAGGTACAGCATAAAGTTTTAATAGAATGGTTATTAGGTCTTTACAATAGACACTTAGTAGAATTTCTAAATCCACACTTAAAAGTGAAGAAGTTATTAAATATTCTGAATCAATGAAAAAAGAACTTATTACTCATTTTATTGAATTATCAGATACAAAATTTGCTCTATTGTGTGATTCTTGGAGTGCCATAATTATGTTGCATTATTTGAGTATTACTTGACATTGGATTTATCATGAATGGATTCTTAAAAAAAGAATATTTTTTTGGACCATTTGAAAATCCTCACTCCAATATTAATATTACATATTTTATTTTATCTACTTGTCATGAATATCATATTTTCAGCAAAAAAACATTCCGTTTCTTTTAACAATGCAAAAAATAATGATGCTTGTGTTCCACTTCTTGTAAGTGAAATGAATATTATATTTGAAAGAAAATTTTTTCATAATAGATGTGCAGGTCATGTGTTGAATTTAATTGTTAAATATTGATACAAACATGTATATGAAGTCGTTGCTATTATTTGTAACATGGTGATGTAATATTCATCAAAGCACAACAATTTAAATATGTTTGTAGGGAACAAGGTTTAAGTTACAAAAAATTTAGGTTAAATGTTAGAACTTGATGGAACTCCACCAATGATATGATAGATAGTATTATTCTTTATAGAACCCAATTTAATTTTGCAATAGTACTAGATTTTCTCCCCCTTTAACTAGATCAATTTTTTATAGTACTTATATTGTCTCTTCCTTTTTGAAAAATTTTAAGAACTACACAATTACTTTCCGATCAATATTATCCCACCACCCATTATATGATTCCAACTTTAATTCAAGTATGTCATACCTTTAGTTAATAAAGGAACCAGTTAACATAATCAAATGGTAGAAGTTATGGAACAAAAATATTTGAAATATTATAAAGATATTCCATTATTGTATTGTATTGCTTTTTGTATGGATTCTAGATTTAAAATTTCAAGTTTTGAGATAAAAATCACCTATTTGTACAAGTTGTATCCGAAGTTGAATGAGAGCTATCATGACAAGTGAGGGTGGAACAAACGAAGGCATACGTCAAGTTGGATGTTTTATTTTCATCCTACCAAACCTAATCCACAACTCCATCAACAACCATGAATCCTTCAAGATCAAGTAGTGCATCTCGATAGGACAAATTCAACCCTTGGTTCCACAATTATGAATCTCAACAAAATGACTAAGACGGTAGATTCATCATCATCATCTTCCTCCATTGGCGGCTTAATTGAGTTGACAATTTATAATATTGTAGCACAAATGACAATGAGTAATAAAGATTACGATTAGACATTTTGGGATCATGGAGATTAACTGAATTCACTTATTCGACTTTGTCAAGATTGAGACGTGATGTTTTGACTCTACTATTTCAACCATGATATCGAAAAGTGCTTTTTACTAAAATTGGTCAAAGATTCGACAAAGCAAGAAATGTCATTGCATCCGATACATTGGAAGCTCTCATGTGTGCTTCTGATAGGATCAAAGCATGAAATAGGGTTTAAGAAATGGGTCCTACGGTGGAAAAATAAGAATGAGATTATTATGAAGAAGGAACTTCATCAAGTAGTGCAAATTGAACTCAAGTGTAATTTTTTTTCTTCTATATTCATATGTAATTTTTCAAAAACACATCTAAATTATTGTATTTTTATTGTAATTTGTTTTCTAAGAAAATTTGTGTAAACAAGTCCCCTCCTATGTAATTTTAATAATTTGTTATTAATAAATTTGGTAGGGGTCAACGCCAAACCCCCCACCATCTCAAGGTAGCTTTTTCCAATTTCCGAACTTCTAATTTTAAGAAATTTTTAATTAACTTTACTTTGATTTAATATCTTACTCCAAGAAAAATTTCACTAAACCTAAACTCAAGTTACTTAAGTTTTGAAAAATATTAAACTAACTTTTAAAATTTTATAATGGAGATGGAAGGATTTCAAGTGAAGAATAAGTTAAGTGGATTGTCATAATATGAGTGGATTTAGGGTTAGGAGTGTGGATTGAAGGTGATTTTTTGTGAATTTGAAAGGTATATAAGATGAGGTATTTAAAAAATAGTCATCAGGGTTTGGTCATTATTGACTTAGAAAATGTGTCCAATAGATGAAAGTTGAAGGCAAAAGTGTGTACGGGATAAAAATAGCCTTTGGATTTGAAGGTGGTACTGGTCAATAATAGCAATTAGGATAAAGATGGCTAATGTGTATAAGTTCAGTAGCCTTGTTATTTTGAAATTTCAAGATAAAACCTTGGTTTTTTTTTTAAAAAAAACAATAGTGTTAATGTAAATTTTTTCAATCTTTTCTGTATTATTTATCTATCTTTTAATCTATTTAACTTTACAAAATATATTGAAATAAAAATTCATTAAAAAAACCAAATCAAGTTGAAAGAATGCTTCAAAACTTTGTATAATTTGATTTTGATATCAAATTTTCTTAAAATTATTTAATTTTTTTAAAAAAATAATAAAAATTGAAAAATAATATCATACCTAAAACTAAAATACATGAAGGCAAAATAGCTATTTTAGTCTCCAAACATTTTTATTTTTACCATGATAGTCCCTTTTCATAATTTTTAACCTTTTATATCTTTTAAAATTTTACAAGTTTTCATTTTAGACCTTTTGCTGAAAAATTTATTTTTCGGTCAAGGTCAACATTTATCTTTATTCTTTGACTATTTAATGAAGGGTATTATGGGAAGATTACTAGGTAATTTTTTTTTTCTTTTTTCTCATCCGCATGGGGGCAACCTTCACCAGGAGAATCGAATTCCCATCGGAACAATAAATTTGCCATTCTGGTTACTTGTCGGTGGTGTAAAACTCCATTTTCTACTCCTATCTACTTCTATTTTTATCGGTCTTTTGAATACTTTTCATTCACAAAGAGAATCTTATAAGAATCTCAATTGAAATCCACATATTTAGAGTCTAATATATCTAGATAGTCTATTGGTTTTCAAAAATTTTCCCTCTTCATCTCTTCTTGCATCGTTTTTTGCAACATAGGTTTGTTTCAATTTTTCAATCTACATACAAGGTACTGAATATTTACCTCTTGTTCTAAATTTTTATATTTCATGATCTATCCAGTGGAAATGTTGGCAAGGACATATCATTAGCACATTAGATATCATGGTTAAATAGGTCATTGACAGATTGTTTGCACATTAGAAGTTCCGATTGAACTATTTTAGGCAGATTAGCAATAATAGAATATCGACATAAATAGAATAACATTTTTTTTTGGCACATTATGTTGGTTAAAGGCTGTGGATTCTGATTCTTACACAATCCATTCATAGATTCGACTACTTTTTGAAGAAATAAATACAAGATACTTTTTCCTCTATGGTCTTCACGGTTTTTCAATCAACTTGGTGAAAAAAAAAATGGAGAATTAATTCAAGGATGTTGGATGGCCTTGCTCAATGGTTTGGAGTGGCCCTCCTGCCTCAGTTTTACTATTTTCGATACCAATGATGAGGATGAAGCAGATGCTAAGGATCTCTTTTTAATGCTCAACAACCTTTAGATTTACTCATTCCTCTCTTCCTTAACCATGATTGTCGACAATAATGTTCATCCTACCTCCATCAACAATCTCCCATGAAGGCATTTGGGGATAAACACACTTTAGATGCCCAAATCGGATGAAAAGAAAATGAAAAAAAAAAACATAGTAGAATTCCCAAAATATCCTTTATTAGATGGTCAAAGAATGAAGCTAAACGTTTACTTTGATTGACAAATGAATTTTCTAGCAAAAAGGACCAAAATGGTAACTCATAAAATTATAGAGGATCTGAAAAGTTAAAAACAATTAAAGGGGATCATTATGACCAAAATAAAAATGTTGGGGGACTAAAAAGGCTATTTTCCCATACATGAATTAGATTAATGCAATTTGCAAGTCTCAAAATTGTAAATATGGACCCCGTACTTTGGTATTATTACCTGTTTCGTCCTTCCTGTACAAAATAACTCTACATCCCGTCTGTACTGTGTAATGCTATGCATCTTTCTTCCCCGAGGACTCTTCCAACTTAATTCCACCCATCTTCTTTTCTGTGAATTTGCCTGAAACCTTCTTTCCTCTGAGTGATTACTGATATTTGCGTGAAATTGTGCAGTAAAGATGGCGGAGAATTCCTCCCCATCTCCAAACCCAATTCAATCCAATACCCAATTAATTGAACCCATAAACCCACAACAACTCCAAGGGGCGGCGACGCCGTCTTCATCTTCTAATCTAATGCAGCCTTCTCCATCCAACAATACCATTTCACAGTCCCCCTCCATTGATCTTCCTCAAATCCCTCTCACGCCATCCCAACAACAGCAGCAGCAACAACCGCAATCGGTACAACATCAGCAGCAGCAGGTACAACAGCATCAGCAGCTGCAGCAACATCAGCAACAGCAAATGCAGCTTCAGCAACCGCAGCAGAATAGTTCTAATAGTATGAATAATAGCAGTAATAATAACTTGATGGCTGCTGCTGCTGCTGCTAATTTTCAGCTGCAGAGTCTACAGAGAACCCCGTCAATGACAAGGCTGAGTCAGATGCAACAGCCGCAGCAGCAATTTGGGATGATGAGAAAGCAGCAGGGGATTTATGGCCAGATGAATTTCGGGGTGGGTTCTGGTGGCAACGCGCTTCCGCAGCAACAACAGCAACAACTTCAGCAGCAGCAGCAACAGAGCCAGCAACAGCAGCAACAGATGGGTCAGATTGGAAGTGGGAATTTAACCCGCTCTGCATTAATGGAACAAACTGGGCACCTCCCAATGCTCTCTGGTCAAGCTGCTGCAGCTGCTGCTCAGTTCAATTTGCAGTCCCCATTTTTGGCTTCGGTAATTGTGGAGTTTCTCATCTGAGTTCTAGTTATTTGCTATTTAATTGTGTCCCGTCTTCTGACGTTTGATTCTGAGCCCTCGAATGCAGTTTTAAGGTTCAAACATGTCCATAATTTGATAGATTGAGAGTTTTATCTTTGCAACAATTTCAGGGACCCTTATTTGGTTGTATGTGAAACTTATAGTAGAATAAGGAATGTTGTCTCTGCCAGTATGCTAGTTCCTGCTTTGTGATTCTGACAAAAATTAATTCTTGGTGAAGCCACGGCAGAAAGCGGGTTTAGTGCAAGGATCCCAGTTTCATCCAGGAAATTCTCCTGGGCAGGCTTTGCAGGGAATGCAGGCAATGGGAATGATGGGTACCCTCAATCTAAGTTCTCAACTTAGAGCAAATGGGTCCTTGGCATTTGCTCAACAACGGATGAACCAAGGTCAACTGAGACAGCAGGTGTCACAAAATGCTCTAACTACATCTCAGGTATCATAAGAAAAAGTTTCCCCGTATTGTTGTATAAAAGTATGATTAAATACTGCCTCCAATCATTTCAGAAACGTTTAGTCTGTCAAATGGAAGCTGCAGGCTGGAGATAATAAGCTTCTCAAAAAGCCTCAATCTTGCCAATTATCTTGCCTGTCTGCCTGTGGGAACTACTACCAACATAGTTTTATGCCTTCTATCATGAACGGTTATTTACTTCCCAGTTCAGACTCAAGAAGAAAAAGACAAGAACTTGTTTTAGTTCAATAGTTTGAATCTTCCAAAACTTGATCCAGGGAAGGGAGCATATTAGCATTGTATGCCATTCTTGAAATATGACTAGTCACCTATCTATTCAGAGTAATCAATCCATGAAAACTTTTTTCATTTGTCAAAGGAACATTGACAGCAAAGTTTTGTGAATGTTCTCAAACAGGATAAAGAAATTTAAGTATATTTCTTCAAGATTCTTCTCTTGCAGGAAGTTGATATTTTAATGAACACACCATTTCCTGCTGTCTGGACTTTTTTATCTTTTTCTTCTAATTCAACGGCAATCGTGCTTAGAGAATTGAAATCCTGAACAATGACTCTTATTCTTAACCGAAACCAGTTTCCAAGTAGAGTTTGTTGCATCTGGTCAAATATCTGAGATGGTTAACTTTTACTAGTATCTGATATCATTTTTTTTAGAAATACTGACATGTCTAAATAGTGTTTTTTTCAATGGATGAGTTCATAGGATAAGTAACCAGAATTTTGGAGATTGTTTGAATTTGGTTTGTGTACTTCCTGCTTTTAGGCTCATGGGATATTGACCTGACCGTCTCTGTTATATGCAGTCTTTATTTTTGTGCTTTCCATTAGATTTAGCCTGCTTTAGAAGAAATCTATTCAACATGGTATTCCTGTAGATTCTTTTCATGGTGTCTTTTTAGTGGGGAAAAACTCTATTGGCATGAAATAGGGACATTTCAGTTTGTTTTACTATGTATTGGAAAAATGGAAGGGAGGGGGAAGGGCAGGGAAAGGGGGGTGGGGACAAATCCTGGGAAAGACAAAATGATTTTTGAAGTCTGCTGTTTTGCTCAGAATTATCATTTGTTTCGACTGTGACACTCCCTACTGAGAAAGTCTGGTTAAGGTTCTTTAAGTTGCTATCTCTGGTCAGATGGAGAAAAGGCAATAAATTTTTGTTATTTTTTGGAAAGGGGGCAAACTGGGGGGTGGGGTATGGATCAGTGAAATGCGGATTAAGATGCTTGCCATATGCCGACCTTTTATTTCCTGCATTTCGCCCTCATCACTTTTTCCTACATCTTTGTCCCCTCTCTCCCTCCCCCCAAAAAAATTGCTTTCATGGTTCCACTAATATGGTTGTAGAAAGCACAATGCTACTAAAAGAGGTTCCTTAAGATTTTATTTGAGGTAAGAAGTTGAAATGACAGTGGTAATGCTTTACCACATGATATTTGTCAAGTCGCCTTTCAAGCTAATGCCATGGGTGTTTGGTATTCAGAATTTCAAACACACATAAACTAGGAAAATTATGCTCAGGTGTCTAAAAATATTCCATGGAATCAATGATATGAGCTTTTGGGCTTGATCACAGTACATAATTGATCTGGATATCATGTAACAGGTTTTCGTGATAGCATTCAAAGTTCAAACTATATCCAGATCTTATGTTGATTTTTTCAATCTTCTCTAAACAAATTTGGTATCATACAAAAGTATGAATATCAATACCAACATTATGGTACTCGAAAGGCCTAAGAGATTCCATCCATTTCAAAATATAAGTCTCTTTAGGTTATTTCACAGGAATTAATTATCAAACAAATAATGCATTTTTTAGACAAATTACCCAAAAGGTTCTTAGTCAAATGACCTAGAAAATTGGGTTAAGAAAAACTATTATGTTTATCAAATTCCATAAGAAGTCTTGTCTTTTGAGAAAACTTTTTAACTTCAAGAAGACCTGTTAGAGAAACGTAATGATTATATTTTGTAAGGGTTCATTTGATGCCAATAAGTGTGGTGTGCATATCTTACATGACAAGGAAAAAGATTTATGGGATTTAATTCGGTATCTTTGCACATGGATGGTTTAATGATATATTACGACATTTAATACCTTTGTATCTGTTTTCAATCGTTCACATGGAAAGTAAGTTGAAATGCTGCTAAAATTAACATCATTAATGTTGACCCTAGTCAGACTTTCTGATGTAACCGATGCCGTGTCGCTGAGGATCAACTTCCAATTTAAAGCCCTTTGTCAATCCTTTATTAATTGTACCTATTTTTCTATTTTTTCTTTATGATCGATTCTGCTCTTTATGGTGAATTTGGTCAATGTTGCATGGTAATTAATGGAGTCGGTATTTACACGTCAATTTCCATATTATGTTTTACAAATTTTATTTTGTTGCTCTGTCTGAATCTGTAAATTTCCTAGAAACTTCAGGCACAGAGCCTGCCAAGGACATCATTTATGAACCATGCACAACTCTCTGCTTTAACTCAGAATGGACAACCAGCTCTGATGCAGAATACGATATCACAGCAGCAATGGTTGAAGCAAATGCCCGCTATGTCCTCTCCTAACTCTTCTTCGTACCGTTTGCAACCGCAGAGGCACCAGCAGATGCTTCTTCAGCAGCAATTAGCTTCATCTCAACAGTTGCATCAAAACTCTATGGCTTTGAATCCACAGCAATTGCAAATGATACAGCAGCAACAGCAAATGGGGAATCCTCAGTTACATCAGAACCAGCAGCAGCCAGTCCAGCAGCAGCAGCCTCAACAACAACAACAACAAAATCAACAAAATCAGCAGCAGCCTCAGCAACAACAACAGCAACAATCTGTTTTACAGCAGCAGCAGTCACCACGACTGGTGGCTCCCTCAGGCCAAAAGTCACTTAGTTTGACAGGGTCACAGCCTGATGCTACTGCCTCTGGGACAACTACGCCCGGAGGGAGCTCTAGTCAAGGAACTGAAGCCAGCAATCAACTACTTGGGAAGAGAAGAATACAGGATTTAGTTTCACAGGTTTGTCCTTTAGTGGCTGACTGTTAACTTTGATCTACTACCTTAGCTATGAATGGTTCTCAAGTGAGTTATACTACTGAAATTTTGTATTAGATTGCATGAAAGAGGACTGTTACTCTTTTCTTTTCTGGGCTAATTTGCGAGAATTATTTGGGAAAATTTTGTCAAGGGAATAACTTCAACTTTTAGGAAATCATAATTCAGTTCTAATTTTTTGATTCCATTGAGAAGTTTATAAAGTTGGATTTTTATTTTAGGATATTCATTACCATTCTTTAAGTGTTCAGGTTGATGCACAAGGAATGGTGGATCCTGACGTTGAAGATCTCCTTTTGGAGTTTGCGGATGATTTTATTGAATCAGTAAGCCTTGCATTTGCCAGAATGACCTTTCCCTTTTTACCTAATCTTATAAACAAAGAATTCTATCACCGTTGTCGTCCATCATTTATATGCCTCTGAAGTTTACTAGTACTGAGTTCTCTTCTCAAATCCCCTTGTGTTGCATCTAAGACTTGGCCATGCTAATTAACATGGTACGAATTGATTTATTTCATTGTCTATTGTCTAGATTGTGGTGTTCCGTTTTCTCTAAGCTTGTTGATTGATGGACCCTTTTGTTTCTCCTGTGATTTGGTTGAGAATGAAGATTTTTGCAGCTTTCCTTTCCTTCCTTGTGCCAAGTGGTTGAGTTCACTTGATGTTATTTTTATCTATCAGGAAAATAATGGAAAAGAATCTAATATACCTACTTGGCTTAGTTGATTCACTGATCTCTAATATTGCACACTGCTGAACCACAAGATGGCACTGAATATGCTTTTTCTGATAATATGATTTTAATTTTGCCTGTTTTAGATGCACAATTTTGCATCATCTTTATGTGATTAACGGTAGGGTACTCTCTAAATGATATATGTGCTATGCTTATTTCCTCCCTAGGTTTTCTATTTCTCTCAAGAGCTGTCAATTGTTATATCACTTTTGGTAGCTATGAGAGATGTACCAGGCAGTGAATTAGAAGTGGAATCAGTCATCTCAATTGCGAATTGCCTTCTATTTCAAATTCTTCTCTTCACTGAATCTGCAATGTCATATGGAACTCTTATATACTAGAACCTATCCTCCTTTCCATTTCGCTGGGTCGCTTTTGTTACCATTTTGGGATGATTGCACCAATACCCTTGAGATTTAAAGTTGAAAGAAACCTCTCTGGTTATAGAAACTATGACATTATTACACTGTTCATCAACTAACAGTTGACCAGCAGATAACAGTGAAATTCTCATATTTATCTCTAATATTGCAGAAGCATTGTCCAAAAGGCAACTCCACAAAGAAAAAACATTATCTTTTTTAAGAAGAAATAAAAATGAATAAAACAAGGAAATCGAAAAAAGAAAGAAACCAGACCACAAAAGAGAGAGAAACGAATGGTGGCAGGCATCAAGGGGGCAGGGAGAAGGAGAGAAAGAAGAGAAGAGGAGATGGAATGCTTTAAGTTTGGGAGGGGGAGAGGATGAAGGCAGGGGCGGAGCCAGAAAATTATTCTAGTGGGGTCAAAAGTTTCACTAAAGTATACTAATTATAGCTATAAGGTTGTATTTTTTTGACTCATTAATAAATTTTTATTTTTTTTAGTGGGGCCAATTTTAAGACAAATTAAAATTTTAAAAAATATTCTGTATAAAAAGAATATATTTTTGAGTGAGGTCATTTGACCCCATAGTTTGTATGTGGTGCCACCACTGGATGTAAGAGAGATGGAGGGGGTGACAGTGAACAAGAAAGGAGCAAAAGAAGAGTAAGGGATGGAAGGAGATGATGACAGCAAAAGGCAGCTAATGGTGGTGTGAGAATAGTTAAGGAGCTTGCAAAGTTACGAAGAATAAGGACAGAGGAGGGAAAAGGAGATGAATAAAAGTGGGAGGGATGGAATTGGAGGTATTGCAGAAGAAGAGCACTTTGAACAATGGATAGGGAAGCTTTCGGCAATTTATGGAAAGGAGTCATCCCAGTTTAAAAAACTTGTAGATTATTGGCTCTTGAAATCAGTGAAATCATTAGTTTCTATTCTTTTCGGTATGGGGGAGCATATCTGAGTCATTCCAATTTTTCTGTTAGTCTAAATAGAATGCGTTTGTTGTAAGATCAGTTTTATAGCTTCTTCAGTCAGCGAGGGTTATTTTGTAATATGGACACACTTCATGGGATTAGTTTAATTGCCCCTATTATTTGATGACCTTATGTTGTCTTTCTGAGTTCTATGAAATGAATAATACTGTTGCGGAATAATTTTGTGTGTGAGAATGGTCGTTCATTTATTTTGATTTTTGGTGTTGTGATTTGATATGCATAAAATACTTCACATGGATGATTGGCATGTAATATTTTGTATTTTCAGGTCACTTCATTTGCTTGTAGCTTGGCCAAGCATCGTAAATCCTCAATTCTGGAATCCAAGGATGTACTGCTGCATCTAGGTTTGTGCAACGAATGTCCACACATTGCACCTGATCTTTACATGTGACATTTCCATTTTTCATGCTAATAATTTGATGACTTTAATCTACATTGACGTTCTTTTATGTTTACCAATGCATTTGATAAAGTCACAGTTATTGAGTTTGTTTTTATACTTCCATTGAACCTCTATCTTATTGTTGGATATGGTATTCATTATCTGATTTAAAGAATGCACCATTCTTTCTGTTGATTCGATTTTGTTAGTACCCATGTTGCTCAGGAATTAAGCTCGGTTAGATGTAGCTGATTCTAGGCAATTTTAAAACCATCTTTTGATTATTTTTATTCATTATATTTCATTTTGGTCTCTTTTAAGTACTCTTTCTTTGGGTTTGAGGGTGTGAGTGGTTACCTTAAGTTTCTGTTTTTCAAATCACTCTGGTCAAATAACATTAAATCTCTCTCTTGTGCACTACAAATGCATGTGCTACCCAAGTAATTTTTCATTGTGCTGAGGACTGTCTATTTGGCTTATGACCATACCCTATGGTCTGATGGCATGAACTATGGTGTGCTTCTGATGTAGAAGTTAGCTGGAGCTTTTGATCTAACACATGAAAATCTTTGCAGAAAAGAACTGGAATTTGACCATTCCAGGTTTCTCAAGTGACGACAAGAGAAATAATCAGCAGCCAGTAAGTGTCTCCCTTCTTCTCTAGAGTTTCAGAATAAGCAGAATAATTACTCCTTGTGCATCTGCACTAGATGCACGCTGTTGGCTTTTATTTTGTAATGGATGGCCAATGCATGAATACAAAATCTGTATTCTGGAAGATAAATCAAATAAACTCCATGATTATGAATAATCTTCACAATCTCATAAACACCTAAAAAACTCTGGGAGGAGGTTATCTCTTTCTACTCATGATTTTTCTGCACATCTAGAATCTTGTTAAGGAGCATCAGATGCAATAGAGAGGGGGTGGGGTGGGGTGAGTAAAGTATACTTTTATGTGATCTTAAAGACTCTAGTCTGTACTTATTTTCTCACATGTTTTGCAGCCACCAAGTGATCAGCACAAAAGACGTCTCGATGTGGTAAGTAGGGTGATTGAATTGAAATCTTGCTTGTCGCCTTTTCTATTGTTCATTTATTCACATGTACATATTTTGTTTATGAAATTTGGACTCAGATCCGGTCGTTGATGGAGCCTTCATCCTCTGTGGAAAATACCAGTAATATGGCAGAGATAGCTGGACAGGGGCCTGGCAATCAAGCTGGTCCAAATCACATAACAAGACCTCCGAGTTCAGATCAGTTAGTTTCATCCCAACCTAATGCCTCTCAAATGCTGCAGCAAGTAACAAGATTTTGATTACTATCAGTAAAATTGGTTTTCGTTGGGGGAAAGAAAAGTTGATGAAGCTTCATGGTTTCATTCTGGCAAAAAAGATTTAGAGACTGGTAGTTTGTTTCCTTTTAGTTGCTGGGGAAGAAAATTCTGTTTAGCATATGGCTCTGTGGAGGATGGCATCACTGGAAGTACCGAAACTGTGCTACCTTAATATCTCAGTTAGCTTGACAAGATGCGTGGGGGACCTCATCAATGGAATTACTGAAGCTTTATGATATCCCTGCTGGCTTAGACAAGATTAACAGGGACTCATTAAGCTCATTTTAAGTAGATTAATAAATAAGTTGCCATGGGAGACACCTGGTAGGATTAAATCATAATTATCAGTGAAAATACCCATAATAAGCATCCTTTTTTCCTTTATGGGGTTGAACCCCCTTACCCCTGTAAATAGAAATTGGCTGCTATGTTTGGTAATTTCCTGACTGCTGATATTTGTATTTAGAAAACTGAAGTTTCTGATCGAGAGCTTGCGAATGTCTTGGTGTGTTTCTTCTTCTTCTTCTTATTCTTAATAGTAGAATTGGTTGGAGCTCTGCTCCGCTGAACAATTCTTCTTCCTTTTCTATTTTATTTATATTATGAAAGAATTATAGATATTTTACATAAAAGATATGGGCTTTTGGTCCATTTGAATTCGCATGTTTAGATTAAATTATCATATGGTCTTACAAGTTTTTTTAAATTGTTATTATCCCTTAATATATTATAACTAGTTATTATGCTCCCTCAATATATATTATGATTCTAACTTTTGTTTTTTGTTTTTTTTTTCTGCAAGGCATTTCATTTTACTGGTACATGATCATTTTTCAGGGTTAAAATTGTGCATCTCATCCTTGTTATTCAAAATCCAACTAATCTAGGGATTGTGAATGAATTTTGATTGTATAGTTAATTTATTTGGATTTGTGAATCTAAATGCATTTTTTTTTTCTATAAAAAAAATGGGATTAGTTAGATTTTGAGCATTAAGGAAGATATTGGTAATTTTCTCCTTAAAATATTATCCTACGTTGATAAATGATTAGTTACGACTAGTATTTTATTAGAAAATAGTAATTGAGACCATAACGATTGCTTATAAAATGTTAAGGGATCATAATAACTAAAAAAATATTTATGAGATCATAATATAGTTTAATCCAAACATGTGAGATTTAAAAGCCATAAAAGATACTGTGGTTTTGCAAATATAATTAAGACTGGGTAAAATTTTGAAAACCAGGACCTTTTTTCAAGAAAGTAAAGCAGTGTGGGGAGTGACCTGCTAGCATACGGTTGATTTTACTGCCTCTCCATTTTGGTTTTTTTTTTTATACTATTACTCAATTTAATGCCTATCTGTGTGTTATATTTGGAAATATTACAATGAAACAAATCACGTGTCTATTAGAAAATTTTCAAATCAAGATAAGAAAGAATTAAAATTGAAAAAAAAATATTTCTAAACTAAAAGTTTAAAACTAATGTATTTTAAACAATAAGAAATTTGGTTGTAAATGTTGGGTCTAGCTATAATAAATGCGAAGGTGATTTGATACCCTAATTCTATATATATATGCATGATTATGGTGTGATCAATAAGGATTGACTCAAGTATCCATTTTTAACTTGAGATATTGTTTTTGACATAGTAAGAACAATTACTAAGTAGTTGATCATGAATCTTACCATATTCATAGGTTTGTTATGAACCACTCTTTTATAGCTAGTTTGAGAGTTGTAAGAGGGAGAGAAAATTAGGAGGGAAGAGAAAAGAAGAGGAAAGAAGAGAAGTTGTATCAATAGTTGTTTGGGAGTTTTATGAGAAAAAAGAAGAAAAATGTTTTTTTTTTATGAGTTTGGATTATTTTAAGTTTTATTTTCAATAATACCCTTTACAAGGGAGTTGAAGGCTTATTTGGATATAGGATAAAATTGTAAATACGAATCATTAAGAGGGTTTAATAGGAATTTTATGAGAAATCAATTAATCGCTACATCCATCCATCCGTTTCTTCCCTATTTTGAACGAATTATGAATATCTTATAAGAGAGATCCATCATCTTTTGCCTTCTCTCCATCTCTTTTCTCTTCTTTCTCAAAGTAAACTCCCAAACAAAACCTATTTCTCTGTTTCTTTCCAAACCTCTTCTCTTCTCTCCAAATCCTCCTCTCAAACTAGTTGTTACTATTCTATTTTAGCCATGACAAACTGTTGAGTTGCAGTTTCAGTTTAACCATACTTGGACATTGAAATTGAGAGTTTTATGATAGGTTTATCTTTGTTCAGTTTCTTAAAGTGACATGAGTGTATTAATAACATTCTTTTATATTTAAATATTTTTAGTATTAGAAAAAGATTAGCTAATCTCAATCCTTAACTTTTGTGAGGTTGGAGTGGATTAGGATTTTAACAGAAATCTCTCTAACTCTTGGGGTTTGGATCTCGTGGAGTAGTTCAACCATTATTGACATCTCTAAGACACTATCCCAGTGACAAACATTGTCGTCATCTTAATGGCAACCTTCATCTTTTGATTGACATCCATGGTATTTTGGAGAAGTGCATATTTCAACTAGTTCAACTTATTGTACTTCAAGCCATGTAGGATGAAACATATACCTCAACCATGTACGTTCAACAAGGTAGCTTGCAGGCTATGTAGTCAATGGACGAAATAAGTCACCAAGGAATATTAGGAGGCCCTAAATCTCGAGGCACCGAGTAGACTTTTTCTCTCATTTCTACAGAACTTTGAGTAAACAAATTCAACGTCCAACACATTTATATTACTTTTTAATGAGACATTTTTTGAATATAAAATTTTTAAATTAGTGTAAAATATAATGAGAAACCCAATTCTATATTTTATTATGTCAAGTGGCAAAATAGAAAGTTTTGAAACACCCCCGAATGAGTATAAAAAATAAAGATGATCCTAAAACCTAAAATCCTAAATGTCTTAAACTTTTAACCTAAACCCTAATTTGAAATATGATAAAAGTGAAACCACTTGTTTAAACCCCAAAAGAGTGTATAAAACAACCCTATTCTCCATGAAAATGATGAAACTATAAAATATAAAGATTGATTCCACACCCTGAATCCAACAATCAAAGACAAGATTTGACAATGAGTTTCATGATTTTGATTCCCTATAGTAAGGTTATTTTTCAAAGTAGTGTATGACCTTTCACCAAACAAGAGTACACTATGAAGATAACTTTAAAACCCTAAATTCAAGATGTCTAAATCCAAATCCTGAACTAGATTTTTTAAGATGTGGGAAACATTAAGTTTAAAACCGCAAGAGTAAAATGTGAAAACAACCATAGAATCAAAACCCTCAAACTTTAATCATTTGTATACAAAATCACAAGTTTTGATCTTGAACAAGAATAAATACACAACCAACCCCAATTGCAGTAGGAGTACTTTGGGCATTAACCTTTGAGGAAAGTCCCACCCAAATTTATAACTTTCCTACAACCAACTTTAAATCCAATCTTCAATGCATTTATGCAAAGATATATCCCACAACATTTTCTTTGTATTGTATGTAAATATTGCTTTCAAGATTGCTCCTATGTAATTCCTCACAATAGGCCCATAACATTTTATATTACTCTTGATACTTCCCCTTAGTAATTATCTCTGCTTCAACCTTTGTTCCTACACCATCCATAGTTAAATGTTAACGTTTAGTTCCCAATGGATTTTTTTTTCCCTGAAATTGGACCACATCAACACCCTTGGAAGATTTGAAATTCTCCAAATACTTTCTTAAGAATTTGGCAAATGCAACCTTATGATTTAATTACCTCAAACAATTATGTACTAAATGCATAGTCTTTATCGGCTAATTAAGACCATCCCTAAACTTTTCACCATACACACTCCGAGGATAATTTACTTCTTTATAAAGATCCTTGAGCCTAACAATATCATTCTTATTCAAAAACAGCTCCCTCCCCTCTCACTCCATGAGAAATTATGGTTCATTTAAACTCTTGTTTACTTTTGAAAATCATGCCAATGGAAATTAGGTTCATCACCATCCTTTTCACCTTTGTATTTCACAAATTTCACCTTTTTCTTTTTCCCGTGCTTTTCCTCCCCAAAGCTAGAGTTGGATTGGTGAAAGGCATCATCAAAAAGCTCAACTAGTGAATCTGAGTGACTCCTTACACTATCAATATCACCACCAATGTTTATCTTTGATTCAACTGCCAATGTCTTCTTTTTCTACTGTTTCCTCGCAATTAATTCTTTCTAATCTCTTTATTCTTCAACTTTTGTAGGTTCTTCTGCCTTTAATCTTTCTTTAGCTTTGGTTGATTGTTCTGCTTTTTTTTTTTCTTCAACTTTGAAGATTCTTCTATTCCTCTTTGTCGAACAAGATTGTTTCTTTGGACATCCATGTTGTCTCTAACTTTAGTCGATTCATTTTTGTCACTTTGAGAATCTATAATGTCTTCAGCACTAGTGGGGTCATTCCTCTCACTTGCCTGACCAAAATCCATTCTTCCATTCTATTTATCTAATTTTTCCATTGCCTTCTCAAATTCCTTAAGACCCTTATCAACGAACTAATCAATATAATAATCATCGGTAAACTAATATCTTAGATTTATAAATCTTTCTTCATTTGAAGAAACCCTACTCGCTGAGGACACCTCATTTTCTTTCTCAAAGTTGTTATCATTGTTGGAACTTGCATAATTTTTTATTATTACTTGTTGCTAAAGCTTGTGTCTATCCTCACTTGAAATGACATTTGCATGTTGATTATCTTTCTCCATGTGTTGTTTCTAATCTTTTGTACAAATGCTTGCAATTATCTCATCAATTTCAATATCATGAATTTCATTGTAATCTAAAGTCCATCAATTACCTTGGCTAGTTCTTTATTGTTATTTACATCTGCATCACCACTTTTATCAATGGCTATATTATTCACATTTTATCGCTTTCAACAATTACATCTCCAAGACTTCCAGATAACATGCTTCGATAATTTTCAAAATCCTCCAAAATAAACCAATATGCATAAGAAAGAAACTTGTAATAAAAGTGAAAAATGAACTCAAGAATACTATGAATAATGCAATCAGACATGTAAAAGGACTTACAAAGTAAAGGCTTTCCCAACTTTTAAAAACTTCAGATAGGGATGTTAAGAATCGATTATAGTTAACTAAACTAAAGCAAACCGACCAAAATTGATTTGTAATTGGTTATGATAGGTTACAAAATTGAGATTTTCCTGCAATTCGATTTGGTTAAGGATTTAGAAAAACATGACCATAGCGGAACTGATTAATTTATAAGTATACATTTTATACAATGATATAATATAATATAATAAAAAATTTAATATTTTCTTTTTTTAAAAATAAAATCTACTATATCTTAAGACAAATGACCTATATCCCTAAAATTTCCCCTCTTCTCTCATCTTCTACACTCATCTCTCTCGTCTTCTTCTCTTTGTTTTGCAACCCACTGCTACACCACCGTTACATCATTGCTCGACTTCACCTCGGCCCTCGTCTTCCTCAGATGGTTTTTCTCTCTCTATCCCTCACCTTGGTTACAATTGCTCTCATTTTTATCTCCTACAAATGCACAAAAATCTAGATAAATGTCAATACACTTCAAGTATGTTGTAATTGTGCTGCTATAGCTATGACACATCGGCAAGCTTCAAGCATCCTTTACCAATTTAATGAAATTAAACAAGGTTTTTTTTTTACAAGCCCTACAAACTATTTGTAGGAGGGGGTAGTCTTTCCTTTCCTCTCCTTCCTTATTTAGCTCTTAGGAGGGAGGATATGTTACCATTCAAATAATAGATATTTTATTTGTATTAAGGAGAATCTTATATTTTAACAAGTCTAAGGTAAATTTTGATGAAATATTCTGATTTATGTAAATTTTTAATGGAGGAATATTTGTGTTCTTTTTTTTCCCCTAGTGTGAATTAAGTTCAAAGTTAAAAAAATTAACATGTTTATTTTAGCATATCACTGACTTGTCATTTTAGCATGTTATCTTGGATGCATTTTGGTTATCTACTACTTGTATGTGAGTTTATTTTGTATGGTACTTACTCTTGTTCCATTTTTTTAGGATTTAACAACTATCTTGGGTTTCATTTTGTTCAATTTTTCTTATTCTTAAGTTTTTTTTCTTTAAATAGTATTTTTCTTTTTCCAATTTCGGCATATATATATATATATATTTACATATAATTAATTAATTAATTAATGCTTTATGATATTTGATTCTGCTCTTTAGAATTGTGGTTTTTCTGAATTATTGATTAATGACTTTAGTTTAAATAATATTATGATGCTAATAGTCTTGTTAGGGTGGAAATAAGTAAAAAACTTAAAACGTTCTTGTTGTTATTGTGCTTGATTGATTTGCTTGTTGTTACTATTGGAAAGTCAATGTTAATGACATTAGAATGATGATAATGATTTGTTGATGCTTGAATTATCAAATTGAATTGTTTGTCAGTTTTAAGATATTTGATTGAAAAGTTAGGAATTGAAAGGCTCATCATGTCTCAGGTTTTATTTTTAATAAATCATTGACTAGTTTAGTACTTAAAATTTTCTATTTTAACACTTTAATTGCATGATTTTTTCTTCCTACCTAAGATTTTTTTGTTCTTTCTATGTTTTTGAGAAAAAGTGGTTCAAAAAACCAAAGAAGAAGTCAAAACTTAATCATTGAAGCAAGTAAGAGAAAACCTATTATGGAATCTTCTTGGATATGGAAGAATTTTCTCCTATGAAAGATTGTGACCCTAACTTTCCTAAAGCTCAATATAACTACTATACAATTGATTATTCTTGACCCAACAAAAATAATAGAACTTAATGGGTGCATTTGGGAAGGGTGTTTCCAGTTTTTAAACATTGAAAAATTACTAAAAATGAAGGCCAATTCACCTCATCAACTTTTTTTAATTTTGCAAAAAAAGTTGGACTTTTTTTCAAAAAATAGAAGAGATGCAAGACCTCTTTTGTGGTTTCGGTTTTAAGTTTCACTTAACAGATTGTGCTATTGGCCTTGGCATCAACAATTTTATTTCTTTAGCTTCTTTCATCATGCTTACCACCACCACCTGCCTTCCTTCCTTTTTCACTTTCAATCCACCATCATCGGTCTTTACTCTCCTTTTCTTTCAAATCTTCCCTTTCTGTTCTTTTTTGCCCCATATCTCAACATACCTTGCCTTCCTTTCCTTTCCTCCTTTTTCCTTTTTTCTTTTCTTTTTTTTGTGAGATCTGTCCATTCATTCCTTTCTCTTCTTTGATTTGCTTTGTTGCCATCCTTCATTTATCTTGTTTTACAAATCTAAAGTATTTTTTGCCTTTTCTGATCTTCTTTGATTTTCTTTCTTACATCTTCTTCATGGCCATGTCTTTTTTTTTTTTTTTTTTGAGATATGATAACAGAAGATAAGGAGTTGGAAAAGCTGCTACAGGATCGAGAAAGATCAAGGGAAGGGAGCACAGCAGAAGTGGAGGTAGAAAGTGAGCCGGCTTAGCTTGTTCCATTGTGAGATGAGCACACTCTTTCCTACTGAGGGCAATGACGAAATAGAACTTTAAAAAGTATAAATTGGAATACAAAGTTTTTTTTTGACATACTTGCCTTCTTTCTCTTCTTCTTCTTCTTCTCAATCTGAGATACTCTCAATCCTTTAAAATTTTTCCTGCTACTATAATAGTTATCTCATCTCTAGTTCTCTCTTATTTTGAAAGAGTGAAGTTTCAACAGAAAAGAAAAAAGAGAAAAGGATGAAATTGAGGCACGGAGAATTGGAGAATATGTTGTCAAAAGACGAGTTTCAAGAGGGGCTCTAATTGTTTGAATCAAAACTAATCCATATGTGTGTTTTATTTTTGAAAACTTAAACCAAACTTCTTAAAAGTTGAGTTATAATTCACTTTTTAATTTTTAAAATTTAGACCCTTGTCCAGATGCACCCAATATGATTAGACATTTGAAAATAAGATTTAAACAAGGAGTTATTTAAATCTAATAATAATAATAAAAAATGTTTCCAACCTAGAAAGAAAAAAACTGGAGAAGGAATGAGTAGCAGCCTAAGTGCAATAAGTTTTTATGTTAAAACTTGTAGAGAAGTAGTAGCAAGACTGATTGTTGTAGATGAGCTTCCTTTTAAATTTGTTGCGAGAAGGATTTGTTTTCAAGTTGTCTTTTCAAGTCTCGAATCTCTTGGCATTTCTCATCGAACTCACTGCAGTTAGTGGTGCCAGTACGGATCATCTCTTTGAGGTCTCATTCGAGAGCATTGTGCCTGTTCTCTCTGTGGTCAATCCTTTTATCGACTTGATTGACTCGGTCATCACTTCTTGTTAGGACACGATTTTGGACAATGGCATTGTCAATCTGCTAATTGAGGACTTCCTCTGCTTGATTGAGAGGAACATGTCTCCTGCATTCATCAATTGCCTTCTGAGAAATGTAAGGTCAGGAGGTTCGTCTATCTTCCTCGTTCTCTCTTCTTTCCAAGGGTTGAAAATCCGAAGCATAGGAACTCCTTGAAGGTCTGTTCATCATGCACGAGATCAGAGTTGACTTGCTTGGTGTGATTTTTTCTGCCTTCTTGCAGTAAAGAGATGGCTGGTGGTAATCCATCCATCTATCCATCTATCAAGAAGATCTTAAAACAATAATAGGACAATAGTTGTAAGGGATTGTCGGGGTTTATATTTAAAAGAAAAGATGAGATTGAAAGAATACTTATTGAGAGGGAGTTAAAGTTTTTGTATAACTACTGATTATTGGCCTTCAGTTCAAAATTTAAATGATCTTTGTCTCACTACACATTTTATTGATAATTTTTGGAAGTTGTACAGAAAAATTTTAAAATTTTGTCAAATTCAAAAATCACAAGGGTGAGATCATTAGTGAGACGATTCTGTCGTGTCTTCTTGAATGGGAATATTGAGCAGGTTTTTTCAATAACATTTGACAATCCAAGTGCAAATTATATTGCTATGAATTGTTTAAGGGGAAAATCAATGGTTGGACTGGATCTACTTTGGTTGGAGAATTTTTGCATATTAATTGTGTAAAACATATTTTGACTCTTGTTGTGCATGATGGTTTATAGAATATGCATAATTCACTTCTTAAAATAAGAAATGTTGGTCGTTATATTTATGCATCTTCAAGTAAAATGTAGAAATTTAAAGAATATTCATGAAAAAAAAAAAGAGGGGATTCAATCTAATACTTTAATTTCTCTAGATGTTCCCACAAGGTGGAATTCCTCCTATCTTATACTTGAAAGTACTCTTAAATTTGAGAAAACATTTGTAAGGTTTGAAACTCAAGGTAGTGGATATATTATGAAACATTTAGGTAATGAAATGAGGAGGGGTACTCTAGGTAAAGAGGATTGGGAGAATGCAAAACATTTTGCGAAACTTTGGAAGTTGTTTTAAGATGTTACCAATGTTGTTTCTGGAACTTCATGTATGATTTCCTCTTCAAACATTCATGATTTTTGTTCCACTATATTGAATGACTTGGTGATCCAATTTTGCAAGACATGGCAAAGAGAAAAGAAAAAAAAAATGAAAAAAGGAAATGAAAGGAAAGCATAATACGTATTGGGGGGAGGGGTTAAAAATGATAATGGATTCATTTGGATAACACATTTTTAGGTTTTAGAAATAATAAAAATAATTTACTAAAAAGTTATATGGTTAACAGTTGACTCAATGAACTTGATTCAAATTTTTCAGAAAAATTGAGAAATTGTTCCAAAAATTAGAAAACAACTTGTAAATATTTATGGTTTTTCTTTTATTTTCTTGTTCTTCTTCTCGAGCATAAACAAAAAAGTTTATTTCACAACTTACATCTTCTTAAATGAACAATGGAGTAAGTAAAACTCTATCTCATTTTTTTTACATGATTATTTTATATCCTAAAATACTAGCCAAAACAAAACAAGTAATTTTCACTCCATCTTACTATCATTAAAATCCTATAACATTTTGCAATTGTACCCTTAAAAAATGGCACATGAGTAGTACATGATAAAAGTCATCGGAGTTTGCCATGGAATGTGGAAGCGGGGTAATAAAAGTTAATTGTATATTAATTATATATATAAATAAATGAAAATAAAATTTGTGGGTATTTTGAGTAAATCGTAAATAGTTGATATGTATTTATCGCTATTTTTTCCTTTGGTAAATAAAAAACTTCAAGAGGATTTCCCCCATTTTTCCTGTCGTCTTTTTTCCAACATTCCAAGAAATCAAATTCTTCCAAACAGAGAAGGAAAAAGCATAATTGACAGTCCTAGAAACAATATTCTTTGGTGCATAGGTACTATGACAAGTTTGACAAATTTTTCTTGGCTTGGTTTCTTGAGGAACTTCGTTGAAGGAAAAACTAAAGGGAGTGATAGGGAAGACAACAAGAAGATTAGATGAGATGATTAGTGTTTAGATGTGTGAATGACAAATATTTTAATTTCTTAATTGTACCGGTATATGTGTAACTTTAGTGAAAAATAATAAGTATGTTTTCAAATATTTCTTTTAAAAAAACTCAATCAAAACCTGGCAAAATGAATTTTGAATAATAGAAAATGTTTTAAAGTGTATCTCAAAAAGTCAATCCAGATCTTTTTTAAGAAGTTTCAAAATGAGCCTTATCCAAATGCACTCAATATGTTGATTTTTTTGGTCGGTGTTCTTGATCCTCAATATAAACTGAAGTTTATGGAGATAAATCTTAAAAATCTATTCATATTATGGGGCAGAATCTATGTAATACAAGGTTAAAACAACCTTTGAAAGATTGTTTAATCACTATGGGATATTTATTTTGTTCTGATATGGAAACTTTAGTTATCTCCTCTCAATACATGGTTCATGATACTTATACATTTCAAGGAAAGAACGAGAGAAATTTATTTGCAATGGAATAAGATATGAATGAACAAGATAACTTGGAGAAGAAGTCTGAATTGGAACAATACTTGTTAGAATCTAGAGAAAAAAAATCATCTCATTTTGATATCCTTAATCTGTGGAAGGTAAATTCAATTAAATATCCAATAATATTAAAAATTGAAAGGTATGTGTTTGCCATTCCTATCTCTTCTTGGAAATCGCGAACCTACTGCTTGCTCATGGCTTGTGCTAATGCTAATGCTTTCAGTTCATCTTCGATTCTATTTACCACCTCTCCTGCTTTTCTTTTAGTTCTCTTCTCCGTAGCTGAGGAGGATTTCCCCGAACTAGTACATACCAGAACAAAACCTATTAAGGTCTTCTCCCCATGTCTGAAAGTGCATTTAGTATGGCGACCGTGCAATTGATACATATCGAGGTTCATTAACTCTTAAGATGGTTGAAGCTCACTAGTGTTAGGAGAATCGATTCCGGTCAAAGAAAATAAACATGGAGATTGAAGAACTTGTGGAAAGAATTGCAAAGATTGAGATGGGTGAGTATATAATAATTCTCTACTCATCTTTCATAATTTAGATGCCCTATATTCTTGTAGTCGGTTCTGACTTTTTTCCTTGATTTTTAGAAAATGGATAAAGTGAACAAGGTTAATGTTGTAATGCAGAGTTGGTATTGAGGTTTTGTATTTTTTTATTATTAATTATATATTGTCATATTTCATATATTTGAAATCTAAATACGAAGAATTTATACTTCAAAGTAACCATTGTAGGCATGATTGAGATTAAAGTCTACTCGAATTTTATTTCTTGTGTTTCTATAGGTAATAATTAAGAAGTCTAACATTATTTTTTATTTTATTGAAATCAAAATGCATATTTGGGAGAAATCAATTAGGTTGCTGCAGATGTTGGGAGATCAAATAATTTTTCAATTTGCTTTGTTGTGCTTGTTTGTGAGTGGTGATTGTTGTGTGTGTATTGTATCATTTTTAATGTTTTATTTGGAATGTATTATTAGTAGTAGACTATATAATTGGAGAGTTTTATTTTATTTTATTTTTGTATTTGAATATGAGGATGTTCTAGGTTATGATAAGGAGAGAATTTAGGCACTCCTTCATTGGGTAGTTATTATTTAAGGTTCCTTGACAACTTTTCTTGTGATGCTCATTTAAGCCTTATTATTCATATCTCATACTAAGTTATTTGTGAGTTTGTAATGGTTATTACCGTTGATATATTTCTAATGGCTATTGATTGTTGTCCACTTGCATATGTAGTTATTTAATTACTTTGTTAGGCTTTTTATTTGTAATGAATTTGTAATTTATGTAGTATTATATTCTTTATTAGGTCACTAATTAATTTGGTTGATATTTTCAAATAGATTCTTTTATTTTATTTGGCTTTTGTTTAGTTTTATGAATTATTCTCTTACAGATTGGGATAAAAGAGTTTGGGCCAGAAAATACAAACTGTGGCTTGTTGGGCCATTAATTTAACCAAACCAACTGATTAGAATTATATTTAACATATCTATAATTTTTAAATTTTTTTTATACATAAACTTTATTATTTAACTAAACTAAAATTTTCAATTATAATAGTATGAAAGATTGATATTTTTACTCCTTCATCTTTGATTTTCTTTTTAACCTTAACTCCTCTACAAATTTTTCATGTTATTATAATTAAAACTTTTAGTTTAATTAAATAAAATAATTAGGATATAAAATTCACGTATACAAAAATCTATAAAAATTATAGACATATGTACATATATAATATGAATATAATATATATATATATATATATATATATATATATAATAATGTTATAGAGTGCACTAGTGCACTCCTTATAGAGTGCAAAGTTAAATCTGTAACGGTTAAAGTTAATGGTCAGCAACTGATTTTACTTAAAATAAAATAAATTTTTTTTGTAAATATATTTTATATATTATATTCTAAAAGGATAAACTAAATCTTAGGGATATTGAATCACATTTATTATTATTTTTAAATAAAAAAAAGTTAACCATTAACTTTGACTATTAGAGACTTAATAGTATACTCCAATAGAGTGTGCCAGTGCATTCTATAGCATTTTAGTGTGCATGT